>JBAMCG010000039.1:2607500-2922798 GCA_037075325.1 Drosophila mayaguana | reverse complement strand
TGCTATTCTAGATTAGTGGCAAAGAATACCCATCGAATTCCTAGAAAAGCTGGCCGATTCACCTCCAGCATGTGTTAAATGCTAAGGGAGATCATACTAGATATTAAAGTTAGCATAGTTCATTTTAAGTTATATTTTAAGTAGGAAAGAAACAAAGTTTAATATTTTGTGCAACCAGTTTCTTGACACCTTAAAAAATGAGTAATGTTAGTTTTTGTTGCTTGTTTTTTATATATATATAAATTATTATTTATTATTTAGTATATATTTATTACTATAATACTATATAATTTTCTAAACCTTGTAAGGCGGCTTGCCGGCGCACCGCCTCACAGCTCATAAACTTTTGTAGTGTTTAAGTTAGTATAAGTAATTTTGTAGTGTGTAAGTTAGTGTAAGTAATTTTGTAGTATTTAAGCTAGTAAAAGAAATTTTGTAGTGTTTAAGTAATTTCGTAGGATTTAAGTTAGGATTAGTTTGTTAGCAAATAAGTATAGCTTTAATTGAATTTTTGAATTGCTCGCGAGCGCGCGCCGCCGGTGATCGGCAATGCAACTCTGCCCGGCGTGGAGAGTCGGTGTGGGGAGTTGCATTGCCGACGCCGCGGCGAATTGGACGGCCACGCACGCGAGCGGCCGAAGGCGGCCATGAGTAGTCGAGTTAGAGGAGTCATCACGATCGGATGCGAGTGAGAAGCGTCACGGCGGTCGGACCAAAACACAGGAGAAAAGAAAAAAAAAAGGTTGAAAAAAAAAAACACGCGGTGAAGTAAAACACGGAATAAAGAATAAGCGCGATCGTGAACTGAGAATAAGACGCGGCGTTTAGTTATAAAATGAGGCGAAAGCGAAATAAAACTTTGTACAGAAGAGGAAAAGTAAGTTGTCTTTTTATCTGCCCTCCACCCGTCCTTGACCCACATCTCCAGCGTGCTTTTATGTGCGGCTCTGTCCCTCTGAAAGCACGTGTTTCCCTTCCCGTTATGTGCGCCTCTCGACGCCACTCAGCTTGAGCCGCTCTGCGAGCACACGCGTGGGTGCGACGGTTAACCTAGCGAGTCTTCGGGCGCGGCCCCGTCCCTTCGGGGACGGACGGAAACGAAATTACTTAGTGAACAACCTAATAATACCGCCCATGTGCATGTACTGCACCCACACAATTGAACACTTGTGAGTGGATTTGGATAGGGGCATCTCCAAACGGGCAATAACAAACCAAGCCGACGTAAAAAAAAATTAGTGAAGTCACCAAAAATAAAGCTTAAGGGTTACATACCAAATATTAAGTATTAGTTATATCTCATTTAAAAAATTTTTTTTTTTTTTTTTTTTTTTTTTTTTTTTGAGTGCCAATAATTTTTTCTCAGCAAAATTAAGATTTTTTTTGTTGTTATATAATTTTAAAAAGGGTACATCGACGTTTTTCGCAATATTTTTTTTTTCATAATTTAATAAATACTTTATTGTATTTGGTTAATTTTTTGATTTATAAAAAAGCGTTTAAAAAAATTGAAAAAATGCAAAAAAAAATTGCTATAGAGTTTAAAGTAAAGTTTAGTATGTATTCATAATGACTATGTCTACATGAAACTAATTTCCAACTGGATATTCTTGGATTTGCCAATCCAAAATAGACTGGATCATAAATAATGGCACGAAATTGAATAAATGCCGTTGCATGTTGCTGCCCAAATTCTAAGAATAGCGCGTCAGACTGACGACAGGAGTAACGGTCTAGCTTAAAAAGCTTTAAGCCAAGGGAAATACGTAATTAAAAGCTATCTTGTACTAGTCATACAAGCATAAGTTTACATATATACACTTAAATGCCCGTGTTGCTCGAAGAAGCCACTTGTCTCTAAGGCAAATAAAATCGTGTAAGGCGGCTTGCCCGCGCACCGCCTCACAGCTGATGATTTTGTAGTGTGTAAGCTAGGATAGGTAATTTTGTAGTGTGTAAGTTAGGATAGGGAATTTTGTAGCGTATAAGCTAGAATAAGTGATTTTGTAGCACGTAAGAAATTTTGAAATTTGAATTTTGAATTGCTCGCGGGCGCGCGCCGCCGGTGATCGGCAATGCAACTCTGCCCGGCTTGGAGAGTCGGTGTGGGGAGTTGCATTGCCGACGCCGCGGTGAATTGGACGGCCACGCACGCGAGCGGCCGGAAGCGGCGAATCAATCGGTTTTTGAGAGTGAAAGAAGACGGACGCGAATTTGAAAGCACAAGAGATCGTGGGAATCGGTTTTTCGTTAGAGTTAAAAGAAGATAGTCATAAGAGCGCGAAGGAAATCACAAGTTTTGTTTTGAGTTTATAAAGAAAAGGTTATAATAAGTTTTGATTGTTTAAAGTGAAGTAAATAAAGCATAAAGAAATTGAAAGTAAGTTGCATCTTTCATCTGCCCCGCCCCACTCGTCTTTAATCCATACCTTGCACCTTTAACCTATATCTCCCACGTGTTCTTCGTGTGCGGCTCTGCCCCTCCGAAGACATGTGCCCCCTTCCCCTCCTGACCTCCGCCTACGCGCGAAGCTTTGAGCGCGTCTCTCGGCGCCACTCAGCTTCAGCCGCTTTGCGAGCACGCGCGTGAGCGCGACGGTTTGCTGGCGAATCTTCGGGCGTGGCTCCGTCCCTCCGAAGGCACGTCTTTTCCCCCCCTTTTCCTCCTACCTCCGTCCACGTGCGAAGCGTTGAGTGCGCCTCGCAGCGCCACTCAGCTTCCGCCGCTCCGCTGGCACGCGCGTGGACGCGACGGTCAAGCTCCCCGCACCTTGCCGGATCCTCTTTCTACCCGCCCCACTCCCACCTGTGTCTCAAAACAGAATAAATTTCTTGTGAGTGAACCCTGGGCAGACTGAGTCTGTCCCAGCTTAAAATTTGTAACCTTACAATCGAGCGGATGTATTTCGCCAGAAAATACTTGAAAGTCATTCCAGAGTATTGGAACAATGTTATTTTTACAGATGAGAGCAAATTTTGTATATTTGGCATCAAGGGGAGAAAGATTGTGAGGCGAAAGAAGGGCACAGCCTTCGACATCCAAAATGTTGATCCAACCGTTAAGCACGGTGGAGGCGGAATAATGATGTGGGTATGTATGGCAGCAAGTGGAGTGAACAATTTGGTTTTTATTGAGTCCATAATGGACCATATGGATTACCTCCACATATTAAAAAAACAATTTGCAATAAGGCGCCAGACAATTGGGTCTTGCGGAGGACTTTGTCTTCCAACACGGCAATGACCCCAAATACACGGCCCAGAATGTCAGCTCAGGCTGCTTTATAATACTCGACACCAGCTTCTTTCACCGCCCCAATCACCGGACCTTAATGTCATAGAGCATCTGTGCAATTTTTGGGATATCAGGATCAGAGAGCGAATAATGGCATCAATGTCAAAACGGTTGGAAGAGACCAAGAAACGGAAGGAGTATCCGACCTCATATTAATTTTGTAATTTTCATTGGAAAGAGTTATTTTTCTCGTGTTTTTTTAATTTGTACGCATACTTTTTCTAACCGAATTTTTATTGTTTCTTTCTTATTTTAAATAAAAAAAAGATCTGTTAAATATTGTACACAAAAATGTATTGATAAATGTGTGTTATTAAATAGTTTTTCATTAAAAAATATAATATCGACCATAATACTATTATTTATCATATTTATTCACTATCAAAGTCGCACATTAAGCCTGTACGCATAGTTTTTCTGGCAAGTGTATTAAAAAAATTCTCCAAAATGTCGAAAAATTATCGAAAAAAAATAATAGCACCACTCACCGTTTTTGAGTAAACACCGTTATTTTTCGCAGTTGCATTTCTTCAAATCCACATGTTGAAGAGATTGGTTGTTTACATATCTATTTTGACTAATTAATTTACAAAATTTATAAAAATTCGCAAAAAAAAAAAAAAAAAAAATGGGCCGTGGGCAAATGGGCATTGCGCTACCGAACAACGCTCTCATCAAAAAGTTTATTTTAGATGGAAATTCTTACAGGAACGTTGGTCGTTTGATACGTTGCTCTAATAAATTAATCCGCAATGCATTAACCCATAAAAAAAATGATAAAAAAGGCGGACGACGTCAAGCCCTGACACAACATCACCATTTGAATGCTCACTGTCCAAGAAAAGTACCATATTTGATTATAAAACACATTTCCAAACGGTTAGCGTTCGTAAAGGTACACAAAAATTCGCGGCGAAGTTGGCGCCTAAGTTTGACGGTCCCTACAGGGTCGCGCAATTCATTTCCCCCAACGTGGTGCGCCTCGCCCGGCCAGGCGAGCGGAAGAGGAGAGTGGCCAACCTCTCACAGTTGAAACCATTTTATCGAGACGAGGAGGGGAACGGGGTATCGACGGGAGAGTCCGCGTAACTTTGACCACGGGGCGCAGGAGCAGAGGTCTGCCGCGCGGGGTCGCGAGGTCACTCGGTAACCGTGACGCTAGCCCGGCCACTATCTTCCCTAGATCCCAACTAACTGTGCCACGACAAGGCTAACCCAAAGACTCACCCCAGCACAAGAAAAAAAAAGATGTATAGAAACGACCAACTAACGCTCTTTATTGCAGAAAGACGAGATGGAGGAGGAGATAATCTCCGTAAGCAGCGGAGATGGTGCCAGCGACGTGGAATGGGAAGATCCTTCGGCCCGTGTGGAGGATCTGAGTAGCGACGATACGGAGCCATTCCCCCGCGGAGACTGGCAAGAGAGAAGCAGAGCGGGAGGTCAACGCGAGCGACGCCATACTGTTTACCGCTCGACGATCAACGTCGCAGAGAGGCTGGACGGGACCATCATGTTGATGCGGGCGGAATTCACGACGGTGTACGTAGAGGCGCCAGGAGTGCAGATGACGCCGCCGTACGTGGAGGAACCCGCATCCCCTCCCCGACCGCCGGCCACACCGGTATTGGAGATCGACCTTGTCTCGGAGGAGGAGGCTTCGGGGAGGTGGGCCAGCCCAACGCCGTGGACGGCCAGCGAGGAGGACGAGCTCGATGAGACGGCGAGCAACAGCCAGGTCCCGTCGCGAGGGTGAGACGACGGCAGGGAGCACTGTCCCTCCGTCCTTGACCCCACCCCAGAAAGCGCGACGCGGTCCGAGTCTGGAGGACGAGCGGCGACCCCAGGCGCGCTGTGGACGAGGAGGGGAGACGCCAGAGCAACGACTCCTGAGGCCTCCCGCGGCTATAAGGATGTGGAGGCGGAACCGACGTCGCAGCGCCACGCAGGCAATGGCTTTCCTGTCGATGCTCCGCGAGTGGTGACACGGTACACGCCCGGAGCGGTGGAGAATCGGAGGTGGCTGGGTGGTCCCGGACGGGCCCCGTCGGCGAGGCGCAGGCGCCGTCGCTCCCGACGACGCGCGCGTCCGAACGTGCAGAGGGACCCCACCTCGGACAGGCCGGCCGGCGCGGGAGCGGAGACCGGGCACGGCACAGGAGGAGACCGGAAACGTAGGTGCAAGTCGGAGGAAGCAGAAGGGAGGAACCCGCCGAGGCGATTGGAGCTCCCCGAGGACCTGGCGGGTGTCTTCGACGGATGGGAGTCGGACGTATCCGATTTGATACGAAGGGCGACCTCGGAGATGGTCCCGCTGATACCGTGCGGCTGGAGTGTGCGTCCGGAGGGCACCGTGTTGAGCGCGGAGGCCATCGACTTAGTCAAGAGGGAGGTCGCGTCCCATCAACACCGCCACCGTCGGACCCGTTTCCGAGTCGCGGCCGACGCGTCCATTTTCAACGTCACGATGGCGGCCAATGGAGCCATGGTCGTCTCCCGCTTGAAGTAAGGGGGGGTGTAAGGCGGCTTGCCCGCGCACCGCCTCACAGCTCTTAATTTTGTAGTGTGTAAGATAGCATAAGTAATTTTGTAGTGTGTAATAAATAATCTAATAATCTTTTATCTGCCCTCCACCCATCCTTAACCTACATCTCCAGCGTGTTTTTTGTGTGCAGCCCTGTACCTCCGAAAGCATGTGTTCCCCTTCCCCGCCCTAACAACCACCCGCGCGCAAAGCGTTGAGTGCGCCTCTCGGCGCCACTCAGCTTGAGCCGTCCCGCCCCTCCGGAGACACGTCCCCCCCCCCCCCCTTCCCCTCTTTTCTTCTACCTCCGTCCACGTGCGAAGCGTCGAGTGCGCCTCGCAGCGCCACTCAGCTTCCGCCGCTCCGCTGGCATGTGCGTGGACGCGACGGTCCAAATCCCAAAACTTGCCGAATCCCTTTCGCCACCTCACTCCCGCCCGCGTCTCCGAAATAAATCAACAAATTTCTTGTGAGCAGACCCTGGGCAGGCCGAGCCTACCCCAGCCGAAAAACGTAACCTTACAATTTCTAACCGTGCAGACCACCGGCTAATTATTCGGAAAATTGGCCGAAATCCGCAAATCTCAGTACGGACACTTTCCAGAGAACTAAAGGAAGAGTGTGACATATCACGACATAGATACTCTTCAAGAGTTGCACGTAAGAAACCGCTGTTTCCATCCGCTAATATTGAAAAGCGCTTCAATTTCGCTATAAAAATGATTAGACAGTGGGCAGAATACTAGGACAACGTTATATTTTGCGATGAGTCCAAAATAATGTTATATTGTAACAATGGTCAATCCAGAGTGTGGCGTAAAGTAAAAACTGCATTGGAAAACAAAAACATTATTCCAATAATTAAATTTGGAAAGTGCATAACTCGCCTGGGAGTCTATGAATGCGGCTCAATAACTCCGAATTTTGAAAAATAATTTAAAGCGAAGTGCAGAGAAATTATGTTTAATTGATAATAATAAGCCTAATTTTCAGAGCCAGAATCCCGATCTGAACCCAATCGAACATGTATGGGCCTACTTAAACACGTGGGAAAACAGGATCCAAAAAACCGCGGACAGATAAAGGCTGCTATTCTAGATTAGTGGCAAAGAATACCCATCGAATTCCTAGAAAAGCTGGCCGATTCACCTCCAGCATGTGTTAAATGCTAAGGGAGATCATACTAGATATTAAAGTTAGCATAGTTCATTTTAAGTTATATTTTAAGTAGGAAAGAAACAAAGTTTAATATTTTGTGCAACCAGTTTCTTGACACCTTAAAAAATGAGTAATGTTAGTTTTTGTTGCTTGTTTTTTATATATATATAAATTATTATTTATTATTTAGTATATATTTATTACTATAATACTATATAATTTTCTAAACCTTGTAAGGCGGCTTGCCGGCGCACCGCCTCACAGCTCATAAACTTTTGTAGTGTTTAAGTTAGTATAAGTAATTTTGTAGTGTGTAAGTTAGTGTAAGTAATTTTGTAGTATTTAAGCTAGTAAAAGAAATTTTGTAGTGTTTAAGTAATTTCGTAGGATTTAAGTTAGGATTAGTTTGTTAGCAAATAAGTATAGCTTTGAATTGAATTTTTGAATTGCTCGCGAGCGCGCGCCGCCGGTGATCGGCAATGCAACTCTGCCCGGCGTGGAGAGTCGGTGTGGGGAGTTGCATTGCCGACGCCGCGGCGAATTGGACGGCCACGCACGCGAGCGGCCGAAGGCGGCCATGAGTAGTCGAGTTAGAGGAGTCATCACGATCGGATGCGAGTGAGAAGCGTCACGGCGGTCGGACCAAAACACAGGAGAAAAGAAAAAAAAAAGGTTGAAAAAAAAAAACACGCGGTGAAGTAAAACACGGAATAAAGAATAAGCGCGATCGTGAACTGAGAATAAGACGCGGCGTTTAGTTATAAAATGAGGCGAAAGCGAAATAAAACTTTGTACAGAAGAGGAAAAGTAAGTTGTCTTTTTATCTGCCCTCCACCCGTCCTTGACCCACATCTCCAGCGTGCTTTTATGTGCGGCTCTGTCCCTCTGAAAGCACGTGTTTCCCTTCCCGTTATGTGCGCCTCTCGACGCCACTCAGCTTGAGCCGCTCTGCGAGCACACGCGTGGGTGCGACGGTTAACCTAGCGAGTCTTCGGGCGCGGCCCCGTCCCTTCGGGGACGGACGGAAACGAAATTACTTAGTGAACAACCTAATAATACCGCCCATGTGCATGTACTGCACCCACACAATTGAACACTTGTGAGTGGATTTGGATAGGGGCATCTCCAAACGGGCAATAACAAACCAAGCCGACGTAAAAAAAAATTAGTGAAGTCACCAAAAATAAAGCTTAAGGGTTACATACCAAATATTAAGTATTAGTTATATCTCATTTAAAAAAATTTTTTTTTTTTTTTTTTTTTTTTTGAGTGCCAATAATTTTTTCTCAGCAAAATTAAGATTTTTTTTGTTGTTATATAATTTTAAAAAGGGTACATCGACGTTTTTCGCAATATTTTTTTTTTCATAATTTAATAAATACTTTATTGTATTTGGTTAATTTTTTTATTTATAAAAAAGCGTTTAAAAAAATTGAAAAAATGCAAAAAAAAAATTGCTATAGAGTTTAAAGTAAAGTTTAGTATGTATTCATAATGACTATGTCTACATGAAACTAATTTCCAACTGTATATTCTTGGATTTGCCAATCCAAAATAGACTGGATCATAAATAATGGCACGAAATTGAATAAATGCCGTTGCATGTTGCTGCCCAAATTCTAAGAATAGCGCGTCAGACTGACGACAGGAGTAACGGTCTAGCTTAAAAAGCTTTAAGCCAAGGGAAATACGTAATTAAAAGCTATCTTGTACTAGTCATACAAGCATAAGTTTACATATATACACTTAAATGCCCGTGTTGCTCGAAGAAGCCACTTGTCTCTAAGGCAAATAAAATCGTGTAAGGCGGCTTGCCCGCGCACCGCCTCACAGCTGATGATTTTGTAGTGTGTAAGCTAGGATAGGTAATTTTGTAGTGTGTAAGTTAGGATAGGGAATTTTGTAGCGTATAAGCTAGAATAAGTGATTTTGTAGCACGTAAGAAATTTTGAAATTTGAATTTTGAATTGCTCGCGGGCGCGCGCCGCCGGTGATCGGCAATGCAACTCTGCCCGGCTTGGAGAGTCGGTGTGGGGAGTTGCATTGCCGACGCCGCGGTGAATTGGACGGCCACGCACGCAAGCGGCCGGAAGCGGCGAATCAATCGGTTTTTGAGAGTGAAAGAAGACGGACGCGAATTTGAAAGCACAAGAGATCGCGGGAATCGGTTTTTCGTTAGAGTTAAAAGAAGATAGTCATAAGAGCGCGAAGGAAATCACAAGTTTTGTTTTGAGTTTATAAAGAAAAGGTTATAATAAGTTTTGATTGTTTAAAGTGAAGTGAATAAAGCATAAAGAAATTGAAAGTAAGTTGCATCTTTCATCTACCCCGCCCCACTCGTCTTTAATCCATACCTTGCACCTTTAACCTATATCTCCCACGTGTTCTTCGTGTGCGGCTCTGCCCCTCCGAAGACATGTGCCCCCTTCCCCTCCTGACCTCCGCCTACGCGCGAAGCTTTGAGCGCGTCTCTCGGCGCCACTCAGCTTCAGCCGCTTTGCGAGCACGCGCGTGAGCGCGACGGTTTGCTGGCGAATCTTCGGGCGTGGCTCCGTCCCTCCGAAGGCACGTCTTTTCCCCCCCTTTTCCTCCTACCTCCGTCCACGTGCGAAGCGTTGAGTGCGCCTCGCAGCGCCACTCAGCTTCCGCCGCTCCGCTGGCACGCGCGTGGACGCGACGGTCAAGCTCCCCGCACCTTGCCGGATCCTCTTTCTACCCGCCCCACTCCCACCTGTGTCTCAAAACAGAATAAATTTCTTGTGAGTGAACCCTGGGCAGACTGAGTCTGTCCCAGCTTAAAATTTGTAACCTTACAATCGAGCGGATGTATTTCGCCAGAAAATACTTGAAAGTCATTCCAGAGTATTGGAACAATGTTATTTTTACAGATGAGAGCAAATTTTGTATATTTGGCATCAAGGGGAGAAAGATTGTGAGGCGAAAGAAGGGCACAGCCTTCGACATCCAAAATGTTGATCCAACCGTTAAGCACGGTGGAGGCGGAATAATGATGTGGGTATGTATGGCAGCAAGTGGAGTGAACAATTTGGTTTTTATTGAGTCCATAATGGACCATATGGATTACCTCCACATATTAAAAAAACAATTTGCAATAAGGCGCCAGACAATTGGGTCTTGGGGAGGACTTTGTCTTCCAACACGGCAATGACCCCAAATACACGGCCCAGAATGTCAGCTCAGGCTGCTTTATAATACTCGACACCAGCTTCTTTCACCGCCCCAATCACCGGACCTTAATCTCATAGAGCAGCTGTGCAATTTTTGGGATATCAGGATCAGAGAGCGAATAATGGCATCAATGTCAAAACGGTTGGAAGAGACCAAGAAACGGAAGGAGTATCCGACCTCATATTAATTTTGTAATTTTCATTGGAAAGAGTTATTTTTCTCGTGTTTTTTTAATTTGTACGCATACTTTTTCTAACCGAATTTTTATTGTTTCTTTCTTATTTTAAATAAAAAAAAGATCTGTTAAATATTGTACACAAAAATTTATTGATAAATGTGTGTTATTAAATAGTTTTTCATTAAAAAATATAATATCGACCATAATACTATTATTTATCATATTTATTCACTATCAAAGTCGCACATTAAGCCTGTACGCATAGTTTTTCTGGCAAGTGTATTAAAAAAATTCTCCAAAATGTCGAAAAATTATCGAAAAAAAATAATAGCACCACTCACCGTTTTTGAGTAAACACCGTTATTTTTCGCAGTTGCATTTCTTCAAATCCACATGTTGAAGAGATTGGTTGTTTACATATCTATTTTGACTAATTAATTTACAAAATTTATAAAAATTCGCAAAAAAAAAAAAAAAAAAAATGGGCCGTGGGCAAATGGGCATTGCGCTACCGAACAACGCTCTCATCAAAAAGTTTATTTTAGATGGAAATTCTTACAGGAACGTTGGTCGTTTGATACGTTGCTCTAATAAATTAATCCGCAATGCATTAACCCATAAAAAAAATGATAAAAAAGGCGGACGACGTCAAGCCCTGACACAACATCACCATTTGAATGCTCACTGTCCAAGAAAAGTACCATATTTGATTATAAAACACATTTCCAAACGGTTAGCGTTCGTAAAGGTACACAAAAATTCGCGGCGAAGTTGGCGCCTAAGTTTGACGGTCCCTACAGGGTCGCGCAATTCATTTCCCCCAACGTGGTGCGCCTCGCCCGGCCAGGCGAGCGGAAGAGGAGAGTGGCCAACCTCTCACAGTTGAAACCATTTTATCGAGACGAGGAGGGGAACGGGGTATCGACGGGAGAGTCCGCGTAACTTTGACCACGGGGCGCAGGAGCAGAGGTCTGCCGCGCGGGGTCGCGAGGTCACTCGGTAACCGTGACGCTAGCCCGGCCACTATCTTCCCTAGATCCCAACTAACTGTGCCACGACAAGGCTAACCCAAAGACTCACCCCAGCACAAGAAAAAAAAAGATGTATAGAAACGACCAACTAACGCTCTTTATTGCAGAAAGACGAGATGGAGGAGGAGATAATCTCCGTAAGCAGCGGAGATGGTGCCAGCGACGTGGAATGGGAAGATCCTTCGGCCCGTGTGGAGGATCTGAGTAGCGACGATACGGAGCCATTCCCCCGCGGAGACTGGCAAGAGAGAAGCAGAGCGGGAGGTCAACGCGAGCGACGCCATACTGTTTACCGCTCGACGATCAACGTCGCAGAGAGGCTGGACGGGACCATCATGTTGATGCGGGCGGAATTCACGACGGTGTACGTAGAGGCGCCAGGAGTGCAGATGACGCCGCCGTACGTGGAGGAACCCGCATCCCCTCCCCGACCGCCGGCCACACCGGTATTGGAGATCGACCTTGTCTCGGAGGAGGAGGCTTCGGGGAGGTGGGCCAGCCCAACGCCGTGGACGGCCAGCGAGGAGGACGAGCTCGATGAGACGGCGAGCAACAGCCAGGTCCCGTCGCGAGGGTGGGACGACGGCAGGGAGCACTGTCCCTCCGTCCTTGACCCCACCCCAGAAAGCGCGACGCGGTCCGAGTCTGGAGGACGAGCGGCGACCCCAGGCGCGCTGTGGACGAGGAGGGGAGACGCCAGAGCAACGACTCCCGAGGCCTCCCGCGGCTATAAGGACGTGGAGGCGGAACCGACGTCGCAGCGCCACGCAGGCAATGGCTTTCCTGTCGATGCTCCGCGAGTGGTGACACGGTACACGCCCGGAGCGGTGGAGAATCGGAGGTGGCTGGGTGGTCCCGGACGGGCCCCGTCGGCGAGGCGCAGGCGCCGTCGCTCCCGACGACGCGCGCGTCCGAACGTGCAGAGGGACCCCACCTCGGACAGGCCGGCCGGCGCGGGAGCGGAGACCGGGCACGGCACAGGAGGAGACCGGAAACGTAGGTGCAAGTCGGAGGAAGCAGAAGGGAGGAACCCGCCGAGGCGATTGGAGCTCCCCGAGGACCTGGCGGGTGTCTTTGACGGATGGGAGTCGGACGTATCCGATTTGATACGAAGGGCGACCTCGGAGATGGTCCCGCTGATACCGTGCGGCTGGAGTGTGCGTCCGGAGGGCACCGTGTTGAGCGCGGAGGCCATCGACTTAGTCAAGAGGGAGGTCGCGTCCCATCAACACCGCCACCGTCGGACCCGTTTCCGAGTCGCGGCCGACGCGTCCATTTTCAACGTCACGATGGCGGCCAATGGAGCCATGGTCGTCTCCCGCTTGAAGTAAGGGGGGGTGTAAGGCGGCTTGCCCGCGCACCGCCTCACAGCTCTTAATTTTGTAGTGTGTAAGATAGCATAAGTAATTTTGTAGTGTGTAATAAATAATCTAATAATCTTTTATCTGCCCTCCACCCATCCTTAACCTACATCTCCAGCGTGTTTTTTGTGTGCAGCCCTGTACCTCCGAAAGCATGTGTTCCCCTTCCCCGCCCTAACAACCACCCGCGCGCAAAGCGTTGAGTGCGCCTCTCGGCGCCACTCAGCTTGAGCCGTCCCGCCCCTCCGGAGACACGTCTCCCCCCCCCCCCCTTCCCCTCTTTTCTTCTACCTCCGTCCACGTGCGAAGCGTCGAGTGCGCCTCGCAGCGCCACTCAGCTTCCGCCGCTCCGCTGGCATGTGCGTGGACGCGACGGTCCAAATCCCAAAACTTGCCGAATCCCTTTCGCCACCTCACTCCCGCCCGCGTCTCCGAAATAAATCAACAAATTTCTTGTGAGCAGACCCTGGGCAGGCCGAGCCTACCCCAGCCGAAAAACGTAACCTTACAATTTCTAACCGTGCAGACCACCGGCTAATTATTCGGAAAATTGGCCGAAATCCGCAAATCTCAGTACGGACACTTTCCAGAGAACTAAAGGAAGAGTGTGACATATCACGACATAGATACTCTTCAAGAGTTGCACGTAAGAAACCGCTGTTTCCATCCGCTAATATTGAAAAGCGCTTCAATTTCGCTATAAAAATGATTAGACAGTGGGCAGAATACTAGGACAACGTTATATTTTGCGATGAGTCCAAAATAATGTTATATTGTAACAATGGTCAATCCAGAGTGTGGCGTAAAGTAAAAACTGCATTGGAAAACAAAAACATTATTCCAATAATTAAATTTGGAAAGTGCATAACTCGCCTGGGAGTCTATGAATGCGGCTCAATAACTCCGAATTTTGAAAAATAATTTAAAGCGAAGTGCAGAGAAATTATGTTTAATTGATAATAATAAGCCTAATTTTCAGAGCCAGAATCCCGATCTGAACCCAATCGAACATGTATGGGCCTACTTAAACACGTGGGAAAACAGGATCCAAAAAACCGCGGACAGATAAAGGCTGCTATTCTAGATTAGTGGCAAAGAATACCCATCGAATTCCTAGAAAAGCTGGCCGATTCACCTCCAGCATGTGTTAAATGCTAAGGGAGATCATACTAGATATTAAAGTTAGCATAGTTCATTTTAAGTTATATTTTAAGTAGGAAAGAAACAAAGTTTAATATTTTGTGCAACCAGTTTCTTGACACCTTAAAAAATGAGTAATGTTAGTTTTTGTTGCTTGTTTTTTATATATATATAAATTATTATTTATTATTTAGTATATATTTATTACTATAATACTATATAATTTTCTAAACCTTGTAAGGCGGCTTGCCGGCGCACCGCCTCACAGCTCATAAACTTTTGTAGTGTTTAAGTTAGTATAAGTAATTTTGTAGTGTGTAAGTTAGTGTAAGTAATTTTGTAGTATTTAAGCTAGTAAAAGAAATTTTGTAGTGTTTAAGTAATTTCGTAGGATTTAAGTTAGGATTAGTTTGTTAGCAAATAAGTATATTTTTGAATTGCTCGCGAGCGCGCGCCGCCGGTGATCGGCAATGCAACTCTGCCCGGCGTGGAGAGTCGGTGTGGGGAGTTGCATTGCCGACGCCGCGGCGAATTGGACGGCCACGCACGCGAGCGGCCGAAGGCGGCCATGAGTAGTCGAGTTAGAGGAGTCATCACGATCGGATGCGAGTGAGAAGCGTCACGGCGGTCGGACCAAAACACAGGAGAAAAGAAAAAAAAAAGGTTGAAAAAAAAAAAACACGCGGTGAAGTAAAACACGGAATAAAGAATAAGCGCGATCGTGAACTGAGAATAAGACGCGGCGTTTAGTTATAAAATGAGGCGAAAGCGAAATAAAACTTTGTACAGAAGAGGAAAAGTAAGTTGTCTTTTTATCTGCCCTCCACCCGTCCTTGACCCACATCTCCAGCGTGCTTTTATGTGCGGCTCTGTCCCTCTGAAAGCACGTGTTTCCCTTCCCGTTATGTGCGCCTCTCGACGCCACTCAGCTTGAGCCGCTCTGCGAGCACACGCGTGGGTGCGACGGTTAACCTAGCGAGTCTTCGGGCGCGGCCCCGTCCCTTCGGGGACGGACGGAAACGAAATTACTTAGTGAACAACCTAATAATACCGCCCATGTGCATGTACTGCACCCACACAATTGAACACTTGTGAGTGGATTTGGATAGGGGCATCTCCAAACGGGCAATAACAAACCAAGCCGACGTAAAAAAAAATTAGTGAAGTCACCAAAAATAAAGCTTAAGGGTTACATACCAAATATTAAGTATTAGTTATATCTCATTTAAAAAAAAATTTTTTTTTTTTTTTTTTTTTTTGAGTGCCAATAATTTTTTCTCAGCAAAATTAAGATTTTTTTTGTTGTTATATAATTTTAAAAAGGGTACATCGACGTTTTTCGCAATATTTTTTTTTTCATAATTTAATAAATACTTTATTGTATTTGGTTAATTTTTTGATTTATAAAAAAGCGTTTAAAAAAATTGAAAAAATGCAAAAAAAAATTGCTATAGAGTTTAAAGTAAAGTTTAGTATGTATTCATAATGACTATGTCTACATGAAACTAATTTCCAACTGGATATTCTTGGATTTGCCAATCCAAAATAGACTGGATCATAAATAATGGCACGAAATTGAATAAATGCCGTTGCATGTTGCTGCCCAAATTCTAAGAATAGCGCGTCAGACTGACGACAGGAGTAACGGTCTAGCTTAAAAAGCTTTAAGCCAAGGGAAATACGTAATTAAAAGCTATCTTGTACTAGTCATACAAGCATAAGTTTACATATATACACTTAAATGCCCGTGTTGCTCGAAGAAGCCACTTGTCTCTAAGGCAAATAAAATCGTGTAAGGCGGCTTGCCCGCGTACCGCCTCACAGCTGATGATTTTGTAGTGTGTAAGCTAGGATAGGTAATTTTGTAGTGTGTAAGTTAGGATAGGGAATTTTGTAGCGTATAAGCTAGAATAAGTGATTTTGTAGCACGTAAGAAATTTTGAAATTTGAATTTTGAATTGCTCGCGGGCGCGCGCCGCCGGTGATCGGCAATGCAACTCTGCCCGGCGTGGAGAGTCGGTGTGGGGAGTTGCATTGCCGACGCCGCGGCGAATTGGACGGCCACGCACGCGAGCGGCCGGAAGCGGCGAATCAATCGGTTTTTGAGAGTGAAAGAAGACGGACGCGAATTTGAAAGCACAAGAGATCGCGGGAATCGGTTTTTCGTTAGAGTTAAAAGAAGATAGTCATAAGAGCGCGAAGGAAATCACAAGTTTTGTTTTGAGTTTATAAAGAAAAGGTTATAATAAGTTTTGATTGTTTAAAGTGAAGTGAATAAAGCATAAAGAAATTGAAAGTAAGTTGCATCTTTCATCTGCCCCGCCCCACTCGTCTTTAATCCATACCTTGCACCTTTAACCTATATCTCCCACGTGTTCTTCGTGTGCGGCTCTGCCCCTCCGAAGACATGTGCCCCCTTCCCCTCCTGACCGCGCCTACGCGCGAAGCTTTGAGCGCGTCTCTCGGCGCCACTCAGCTTCAGCCGCTTTGCGAGCACGCGCGTGAGCGCGACGGTTTGCTGGCGAATCTTCGGGCGTGGCTCCGTCCCTCCGAAGGCACGTCTTTTCCCCCCCTTTTCCTCCTACCTCCGTCCACGTGCGAAGCGTTGAGTGCGCCTCGCAGCGCCACTCAGCTTCCTCCGCTCCGCTGGCACGCGCGTGGACGCGACGGTCAAGCTCCCCGCACCTTGCCGGATCCTCTTTCTACCCGCCCCACTCCCACCTGTGTCTCAAAACAGAATAAATTTCTTGTGAGTGAACCCTGGGCAGACTGAGTCTGTCCCAGCTTAAAATTTGTAACCTTACAATCGAGCGGATGTATTTCGCCAGAAAATACTTGAAAGTCATTCCAGAGTATTGGAACAATGTTATTTTTACAGATGAGAGCAAATTTTGTATATTTGGCATCAAGGGGAGAAAGATTGTGAGGCGAAAGAAGGGCACAGTCTTCGACATCCAAAATGTTGATCCAACCGTTAAGCACGGTGGAGGCGGAATAATGATGTGGGTATGTATGGCAGCAAGTGGAGTGAACAATTTGGTTTTTATTGAGTCCATAATGGACCATATGGATTACCTCCACATATTAAAAAAACAATTTGCAATAAGGCGCCAGACAATTGGGTCTTGGGGAGGACTTTGTCTTCCAACACGGCAATGACCCCAAATACACGGCCCAGAATGTCAGCTCAGGCTGCTTTATAATACTCGACACCAGCTTCTTTCACCGCCCCAATCACCGGACCTTAATCTCATAGAGCAGCTGTGCAATTTTTGGGATATCAGGATCAGAGAGCGAATAATGGCATCAATGTCAAAACGGTTGGAAGAGACCAAGAAACGGAAGGAGTATCCGACCTCATATTAATTTTGTAATTTTCATTGGAAAGAGTTATTTTTCTCGTGTTTTTTTAATTTGTACGCATACTTTTTCTAACCGAATTTTTATTGTTTCTTTCTTATTTTAAATAAAAAAAAAGATCTGTTAAATATTGTACACAAAAATTTATTGATAAATGTGTGTTATTAAATAGTTTTTCATTAAAAAATATAATATCGACCATAATACTATTATTTATCATATTTATTCACTATCAAAGTCGCACATTAAGCCTGTACGCATAGTTTTTCTGGCAAGTGTATTAAAAAAATTCTCCAAAATGTCGAAAAATTATCGAAAAAAAATAATAGCACCACTCACCGTTTTTGAGTAAACACCGTTATTTTTCGCAGTTGCATTTCTTCAAATCCACATGTTGAAGAGATTGGTTGTTTACATATCTATTTTGACTAATTAATTTACAAAATTTGTAAAAATTTGCAAAAAAAAAAAAAAAAAAAAAATGGGCCGTGGGCAAATGGGCATTGCGCTACCGAACAACGCTCTCATCAAAAAGTTTATTTTAGATGGAAATTCTTACAGGAACGTTGGTCGTTTGATACGTTGCTCTAATAAATTAATCCGCAATGCATTAACCCATAAAAAAAATGATAAAAAAGGCGGACGACGTCAAGCCCTGACACAACATCACCATTTGAATGCTCACTGTCCAAGAAAAGTACCATATTTGATTATAAAACACATTTCCAAACGGTTAGCGTTCGTAAAGGTACACAAAAATTCGCGGCGAAGTTGGCGCCTAAGTTTGACGGTCCCTACAGGGTCGCGCAATTCATTTCCCCCAACGTGGTGCGCCTCGCCCGGCCAGGCGAGCGGAAGAGGAGAGTGGCCAACCTCTCACAGTTGAAACCATTTTATCGAGACGAGGAGGGGAACGGGGTATCGACGGGAGAGTCCGCGTAACTTTGACCACGGGGCGCAGGAGCAGAGGTCTGCCGCGCGGGGTCGCGAGGTCACTCGGTAACCGTGACGCTAGCCCTGCCACTATCTTCCCTAGATCCCAACTAACTGTGCCACGACAAGGCTAACCCAAAGACTCACCCCAGCACAAGAAAAAAAAAGATGTATAGAAACGACCAACTAACGCTCTTTATTGCAGAAAGACGAGATGGAGGAGGAGATAATCTCCGTAAGCAGCGGAGATGGTGCCAGCGACGTGGAATGGGAAGATCCTTCGGCCCGTGTGGAGGATCTGAGTAGCGACGATACGGAGCCATTCCCCCGCGGAGACTGGCAAGAGAGAAGCAGAGCGGGAGGTCAACGCGAGCGACGCCATACTGTTTACCGCTCGACGATCAACGTCGCAGAGAGGCTGGACGGGACCATCATGTTGATGCGGGCGGAATTCACGACGGTGTACGTAGAGGCGCCAGGAGTGCAGATGACGCCGCCGTACGTGGAGGAACCCGCATCCCCTCCCCGACCGCCGGCCACACCGGTATTGGAGATCGACCTTGTCTCGGAGGAGGAGGCTTCGGGGAGGTGGGCCAGCCCAACGCCGTGGACGGCCAGCGAGGAGGACGAGCTCGATGAGACGGCGAGCAACAGCCAGGTCCCGTCGCGAGGGTGGGACGACGGCAGGGAGCACTGTCCCTCCGTCCTTGACCCCACCCCAGAAAGCGCGACGCGGTCCGAGTCTGGAGGACGAGCGGCGACCCCAGGCGCGCTGTGGACGAGGAGGGGAGACGCCAGAGCAACGAAGCAGAAGGGAGGAACCCGCCGAGGCGATTGGAGCTCCCCGAGGACCTGGCGGGTGTCTTCGACGGATGGGAGTCGGACGTATCCGATTTGATACGAAGGGCGACCTCGGAGATGGTCCCGCTGATACCGTGCGGCTGGAGTGTGCGTCCGGAGGGCACCGTGTTGAGCGCGGAGGCCATCGACTTAGTCAAGAGGGAGGTCGCGTCCCATCAACACCGCCACCGTCGGACCCGTTTCCGAGTCGCGGCCGACGCGTCCATTTTCAACGTCACGATGGCGGCCAATGGAGCCATGGTCGTCTCCCGCTTGAAGTAAGGGGGGGTGTAAGGCGGCTTGCCCGCGCACCGCCTCACAGCTCTTAATTTTGTAGTGTGTAAGATAGCATAAGTAATTTTGTAGTGTGTAATAAATAATCTAATAATCTTTTATCTGCCCTCCACCCATCCTTAACCTACATCTCCAGCGTGTTTTTTGTGTGCAGCCCTGTACCTCCGAAAGCATGTGTTCCCCTTCCCCGCCCTAACAACCACCCGCGCGCAAAGCGTTGAGTGCGCCTCTCGGCGCCACTCAGCTTGAGCCGTCCCGCCCCTCCCGGGACACGTCTCCCCCCCCCCCCCCCCCTTCCCCTCTTTTCTTCTACCTCCGTCCACGTGCGAAGCGTCGAGTGCGCCTCGCAGCGCCACTCAGCTTCCGCCGCTCCGCTGGCATGTGCGTGGACGCGACGGTCCAAATCCCAAAACTTGCCGAATCCCTTTCGCCACCTCACTCCCGCCCGCGTCTCCGAAATAAATCAACAAATTTCTTGTGAGCAGACCCTGGGCAGGCCGAGCCTACCCCAGCCGAAAAACGTAACCTTACAATTTCTAACCGTGCAGACCACCGGCTAATTATTCGGAAAATTGGCCGAAATCCGCAAATCTCAGTACGGACACTTTCCAGAGAACTAAAGGAAGAGTGTGACATATCACGACATAGATACTCTTCAAGAGTTGCACGTAAGAAACCGCTGTTTCCATCCGCTAATATTGAAAAGCGCTTCAATTTCGCTATAAAAATGATTAGACAGTGGGCAGAATACTAGGACAACGTTATATTTTGCGATGAGTCCAAAATAATGTTATATTGTAACAATGGTCAATCCAGAGTGTGGCGTAAAGTAAAAACTGCATTGGAAAACAAAAACATTATTCCAATAATTAAATTTGGAAAGTGCATAACTCGCCTGGGAGTCTATGAATGCGGCTCAATAACTCCGAATTTTGAAAAATAATTTAAAGCGAAGTGCAGAGAAATTATGTTTAATTGATAATAATAAGCCTAATTTTCAGAGCCAGAATCCCGATCTGAACCCAATCGAACATGTATGGGCCTACTTAAACACGTGGGAAAACAGGATCCAAAAAACCGCGGACAGATAAAGGCTGCTATTCTAGATTAGTGGCAAAGAATACCCATCGAATTCCTAGAAAAGCTGGCCGATTCACCTCCAGCATGTGTTAAATGCTAAGGGAGATCATACTAGATATTAAAGTTAGCATAGTTCATTTTAAGTTATATTTTAAGTAGGAAAGAAACAAAGTTTAATATTTTGTGCAACCAGTTTCTTGACACCTTAAAAAATGAGTAATGTTAGTTTTTGTTGCTTGTTTTTTATATATATATAAATTATTATTTATTATTTAGTATATATTTATTACTATAATACTATATAATTTTCTAAACCTTGTAAGGCGGCTTGCCGGCGCACCGCCTCACAGCTCATAAACTTTTGTAGTGTTTAAGTTAGTATAAGTAATTTTGTAGTGTGTAAGTTAGTGTAAGTAATTTTGTAGTATTTAAGCTAGTAAAAGAAATTTTGTAGTGTTTAAGTAATTTCGTAGGATTTAAGTTAGGATTAGTTTGTTAGCAAATAAGTATATTTTTGAATTGCTCGCGAGCGCGCGCCGCCGGTGATCGGCAATGCAACTCTGCCCGGCGTGGAGAGTCGGTGTGGGGAGTTGCATTGCCGACGCCGCGGCGAATTGGACGGCCACGCACGCGAGCGGCCGAAGGCGGCCATGAGTAGTCGAGTTAGAGGAGTCATCACGATCGGATGCGAGTGAGAAGCGTCACGGCGGTCGGACCAAAACACAGGAGAAAAGAAAAAAAAAAGGTTGAAAAAAAAAAAACACGCGGTGAAGTAAAACACGGAATAAAGAATAAGCGCGATCGTGAACTGAGAATAAGACGCGGCGTTTAGTTATAAAATGAGGCGAAAGCGAAATAAAACTTTGTACAGAAGAGGAAAAGTAAGTTGTCTTTTTATCTGCCCTCCACCCGTCCTTGACCCACATCTCCAGCGTGCTTTTATGTGCGGCTCTGTCCCTCTGAAAGCACGTGTTTCCCTTCCCGTTATGTGCGCCTCTCGACGCCACTCAGCTTGAGCCGCTCTGCGAGCACACGCGTGGGTGCGACGGTTAACCTAGCGAGTCTTCGGGCGCGGCCCCGTCCCTTCGGGGACGGACGGAAACGAAATTACTTAGTGAACAACCTAATAATACCGCCCATGTGCATGTACTGCACCCACACAATTGAACACTTGTGAGTGGATTTGGATAGGGGCATCTCCAAACGGGCAATAACAAACCAAGCCGACGTAAAAAAAAATTAGTGAAGTCACCAAAAATAAAGCTTAAGGGTTACATACCAAATATTAAGTATTAGTTATATCTCATTTAAAAAAAATTTTTTTTTTTTTTTTTTTTTGAGTGCCAATAATTTTTTCTCAGCAAAATTAAGATTTTTTTTGTTGTTATATAATTTTAAAAAGGGTACATCGACGTTTTTCGCAATATTTTTTTTTCATAATTTAATAAATACTTTATTGTATTTGGTTAATTTTTTGATTTATAAAAAAGCGTTTAAAAAAATTGAAAAAATGCAAAAAAAAATTGCTATAGAGTTTAAAGTAAAGTTTAGTATGTATTCATAATGACTATGTCTACATGAAACTAATTTCCAACTGGATATTCTTGGATTTGCCAATCCAAAATAGACTGGATCATAAATAATGGCACGAAATTGAATAAATGCCGTTGCATGTTGCTGCCCAAATTCTAAGAATAGCGCGTCAGACTGACGACAGGAGTAACGGTCTAGCTTAAAAAGCTTTAAGCCAAGGGAAATACGTAATTAAAAGCTATCTTGTACTAGTCATACAAGCATAAGTTTACATATATACACTTAAATGCCCGTGTTGCTCGAAGAAGCCACTTGTCTCTAAGGCAAATAAAATCGTGTAAGGCGGCTTGCCCGCGCACCGCCTCACAGCTGATGATTTTGTAGTGTGTAAGCTAGGATAGGTAATTTTGTAGTGTGTAAGTTAGGATAGGGAATTTTGTAGCGTATAAGCTAGAATAAGTGATTTTGTAGCACGTAAGAAATTTTGAAATTTGAATTTTGAATTGCTCGCGGGCGCGCGCCGCCGGTGATCGGCAATGCAACTCTGCCCGGCGTGGAGAGTCGGTGTGGGGAGTTGCATTGCCGACGCCGCGGCGAATTGGACGGCCACGCACGCGAGCGGCCGGAAGCGGCGAATCAATCGGTTTTTGAGAGTGAAAGAAGACGGACGCGAATTTGAAAGCACAAGAGATCGCGGGAATCGGTTTTTCGTTAGAGTTAAAAGAAGATAGTCATAAGAGCGCGAAGGAAATCACAAGTTTTGTTTTGAGTTTATAAAGAAAAGGTTATAATAAGTTTTGATTGTTTAAAGTGAAGTGAATAAAGCATAAAGAAATTGAAAGTAAGTTGCATCTTTCATCTGCCCCGCCCCACTCGTCTTTAATCCATACCTTGCACCTTTAACCTATATCTCCCACGTGTTCTTCGTGTGCGGCTCTGCCCCTCCGAAGACATGTGCCCCCTTCCCCTCCTGACCGCGCCTACGCGCGAAGCTTTGAGCGCGTCTCTCGGCGCCACTCAGCTTCAGCCGCTTTGCGAGCACGCGCGTGAGCGCGACGGTTTGCTGGCGAATCTTCGGGCGTGGCTCCGTCCCTCCGAAGGCACGTCTTTTCCCCCCTTTTCCTCCTACCTCCGTCCACGTGCGAAGCGTTGAGTGCGCCTCGCAGCGCCACTCAGCTTCCTCCGCTCCGCTGGCACGCGCGTGGACGCGACGGTCAAGCTCCCCGCACCTTGCCGGATCCTCTTTCTACCCGCCCCACTCCCACCTGTGTCTCAAAACAGAATAAATTTCTTGTGAGTGAACCCTGGGCAGACTGAGTCTGTCCCAGCTTAAAATTTGTAACCTTACAATCGAGCGGATGTATTTCGCCAGAAAATACTTGAAAGTCATTCCAGAGTATTGGAACAATGTTATTTTTACAGATGAGAGCAAATTTTGTATATTTGGCATCAAGGGGAGAAAGATTGTGAGGCGAAAGAAGGGCACAGTCTTCGACATCCAAAATGTTGATCCAACCGTTAAGCACGGTGGAGGCGGAATAATGATGTGGGTATGTATGGCAGCAAGTGGAGTGAACAATTTGGTTTTTATTGAGTCCATAATGGACCATATGGATTACCTCCACATATTAAAAAACCAATTTGCAATAAGGCGCCAGACAATTGGGTCTTGGGGAGGACTTTGTCTTCCAACACGGCAATGACCCCAAATACACGGCCCAGAATGTCAGCTCAGGCTGCTTTATAATACTCGACACCAGCTTCTTTCACCGCCCCAATCACCGGACCTTAATCTCATAGAGCAGCTGTGCAATTTTTGGGATATCAGGATCAGAGAGCGAATAATGGCATCAATGTCAAAACGGTTGGAAGAGACCAAGAAACGGAAGGAGTATCCGACCTCATATTAATTTTGTAATTTTCATTGGAAAGAGTTATTTTTCTCGTGTTTTTTTAATTTGTACGCATACTTTTTCTAACCGAATTTTTATTGTTTCTTTCTTATTTTAAATAAAAAAAAAGATCTGTTAAATATTGTACACAAAAATTTATTGATAAATGTGTGTTATTAAATAGTTTTTCATTAAAAAATATAATATCGACCATAATACTATTATTTATCATATTTATTCACTATCAAAGTCGCACATTAAGCCTGTACGCATAGTTTTTCTGGCAAGTGTATTAAAAAAATTCTCCAAAATGTCGAAAAATTATCGAAAAAAAATAATAGCACCACTCACCGTTTTTGAGTAAACACCGTTATTTTTCGCAGTTGCATTTCTTCAAATCCACATGTTGAAGAGATTGGTTGTTTACATATCTATTTTGACTAATTAATTTACAAAATTTGTAAAAATTTGCAAAAAAAAAAAAAAAAAAAAAAATGGGCCGTGGGCAAATGGGCATTGCGCTACCGAACAACGCTCTCATCAAAAAGTTTATTTTAGATGGAAATTCTTACAGGAACGTTGGTCGTTTGATACGTTGCTCTAATAAATTAATCCGCAATGCATTAACCCATAAAAAAATGATAAAAAAGGCGGACGACGTCAAGCCCTGACACAACATCACCATTTGAATGCTCACTGTCCAAGAAAAGTACCATATTTGATTATAAAACACATTTCCAAACGGTTAGCGTTCGTAAAGGTACACAAAAATTCGCGGCGAAGTTGGCGCCTAAGTTTGACGGTCCCTACAGGGTCGCGCAATTCATTTCCCCCAACGTGGTGCGCCTCGCCCGGCCAGGCGAGCGGAAGAGGAGAGTGGCCAACCTCTCACAGTTGAAACCATTTTATCGAGACGAGGAGGGGAACGGGGTATCGACGGGAGAGTCCGCGTAACTTTGACCACGGGGCGCAGGAGCAGAGGTCTGCCGCGCGGGGTCGCGAGGTCACTCGGTAACCGTGACGCTAGCCCGGCCACTATCTTCCCTAGATCCCAACTAACTGTGCCACGACAAGGCTAACCCAAAGACTCACCCCAGCACAAGAAAAAAAAAGATGTATAGAAACGACCAACTAACGCTCTTTATTGCAGAAAGACGAGATGGAGGAGGAGATAATCTCCGAAAGCAGCGGAGATGGTGCCAGCGACGTGGAATGGGAAGATCCTTCGGCCCGTGTGGAGGATCTGAGTAGCGACGATACGGAGCCATTCCCCCGCGTAGACTGGCAAGAGAGAAGCAGAGCGGGAGGTCAACGCGAGCGACGCCATACTGTTTACCGCTCGACGATCAACGTCGCAGAGAGGCTGGACGGGACCATCATGTTGATGCGGGCGGAATTCACGACGGTGTACGTAGAGGCGCCAGGAGTGCAGATGACGCCGCCGTACGTGGAGGAACCCGCATCCCCTCCCCGACCGCCGTCCACACCGGTATTGGAGATCGACCTTGTCTCGGAGGAGGAGGCTTCGGGGAGGTGGGCCAGCCCAACGCCGTGGACGGCCAGCGAGGAGGACGAGCTCGATGAGACGGCGAGCAACAGCCAGGTCCCGTCGCGAGGGTGGGACGACGGCAGGGAGCACTGTCCCTCCGTCCTTGACCCCACCCCAGAAAGCGCGACGCGGTCCGAGTCTGGAGGACGAGCGGCGACCCCAGGCGCGCTGTGGACGAGGAGGGGAGACGCCAGAGCAACGAAGCAGAAGGGAGGAACCCGCCGAGGCGATTGGAGCTCCCCGAGGACCTGGCGGGTGTCTTCGACGGATGGGAGTCGGACGTATCCGATTTGATACGAAGGGCGACCTCGGAGATGGTCCCGCTGATACCGTGCGGCTGGAGTGTGCGTCCGGAGGGCACCGTGTTGAGCGCGGAGGCCATCGACTTAGTCAAGAGGGAGGTCGCGTCCCATCAACACCGCCACCGTCGGACCCGTTTCCGAGTCGCGGCCGACGCGTCCATTTTCAACGTCACGATGGCGGCCAACGGAGCCGTGGTCGTCTCCCATCTGAAGTAAGGGGGGGTGTAAGGCGGCTTGCCCGCGCACCGCCTCACAGCTGATGTTTTTGTAGTGTGTAAGCTAGGATAGGTAATTTTGTAGTGTGTAAGTTAGGATAGGGAATTTTGTAGCGTATAAGCTAGAATAAGTGATTTTGTAGCACGTAAGAAATTTTGAAATTTGAATTTTGAATTAATCGCGGGCGCGCGCCGCCGGTGATCGGCAATGCGACTCTGCCCGGCTTGGAGAGTCGGTGTGGGGAGTTGCATTGCCGACGCCGCGGTGAATTGGACGGCCACGCACGCGAGCGGCCGGAAGCGGCGAATCAATCGGTTTTTGAGAGTGAAAGAAGACGGACGCGAATTTGAAAGCACAAGAGATCGCGGGAATCGGTTTTTCGTTAGAGTTAAAAGAAGATAGTCATAAGAGCGCGAAGGAAATCACAAGTTTTGTTTTGAGTTTATAAAGAAAAGGTTATAATAAGTTTTGATTGTTTAAAGTGAAGTGAATAAAGCATAAAGAAATTGAAAGTAAGTTGCATCTTTCATCTGCCCCGCCCCACTCGTCTTTAATCCATACCTTGCACCTTTAACCTATATCTCCCACGTGTTCTTCGTGTGCGGCTCTGCCCCTCCGAAGACATGTGCCCCCTTCCCCTCCTGACCGCGCCTACGCGCGAAGCTTTGAGCGCGTCTCTCGGCGCCACTCAGCTTCAGCCGCTTTGCGAGCACGCGCGTGAGCGCGACGGTTTGCTGGCGAATCTTCGGGCGTGGCTCCGTCCCTCCGAAGGCACGTCTTTTCCCCCCCTTTTCCTCCTACCTCCGTCCACGTGCGAAGCGTTGAGTGCGCCTCGCAGCGCCACTCAGCTTCCTCCGCTCCGCTGGCACGCGCGTGGACGCGACGGTCAAGCTCCCCGCACCTTGCCGGATCCTCTTTCTACCCGCCCCACTCCCACCTGTGTCTCAAAACAGAATAAATTTCTTGTGAGTGAACCCTGGGCAGACTGAGTCTGTCCCAGCTTAAAATTTGTAACCTTACAATCGAGCGGATGTATTTCGCCAGAAAATACTTGAAAGTCATTCCAGAGTATTGGAACAATGTTATTTTTACAGATGAGAGCAAATTTTGTATATTTGGCATCAAGGGGAGAAAGATTGTGAGGCGAAAGAAGGGCACAGTCTTCGACATCCAAAATGTTGATCCAACCGTTAAGCACGGTGGAGGCGGAATAATGATGTGGGTATGTATGGCAGCAAGTGGAGTGAACAATTTGGTTTTTATTGAGTCCATAATGGACCATATGGATTACCTCCACATATTAAAAAAACAATTTGCAATAAGGCGCCAGACAATTGGGTCTTGGGGAGGACTTTGTCTTCCAACACGGCAATGACCCCAAATACACGGCCCAGAATGTCAGCTCAGGCTGCTTTATAATACTCGACATCAGCTTCTTTCACCGCCCCAATCACCGGACCTTAATCTCATAGAGCAGCTGTGCAATTTTTGGGATATCAGGATCAGAGAGCGAATAATGGCATCAATGTCAAAACGGTTGGAAGAGACCAAGAAACGGAAGGAGTATCCGACCTCATATTAATTTTGTAATTTTCATTGGAAAGAGTTATTTTTCTCGTGTTTTTTTAATTTGTACGCATACTTTTTCTAACCGAATTTTTATTGTTTCTTTCTTATTTTAAATAAAAAAAAAGATCTGTTAAATATTGTACACAAAAATTTATTGATAAATGTGTGTTATTAAATAGTTTTTCATTAAAAAATATAATATCGACCATAATACTATTATTTATCATATTTATTCACTATCAAAGTCGCACATTAAGCCTGTACGCATAGTTTTTCTGGCAAGTGTATTAAAAAAATTCTCCAAAATGTCGAAAAATTATCGAAAAAAAATAATAGCACCACTCACCGTTTTTGAGTAAACACCGTTATTTTTCGCAGTTGCATTTCTTCAAATCCACATGTTGAAGAGATTGGTTGTTTACATATCTATTTTGACTAATTAATTTACAAAATTTGTAAAAATTTGCAAAAAAAAAAAAAAAAAAAAAAAAAATGGGCCGTGGGCAAATGGGCATTGCGCTACCGAACAACGCTCTCATCAAAAAGTTTATTTTAGATGGAAATTCTTACAGGAACGTTGGTCGTTTGATACGTTGCTCTAATAAATTAATCCGCAATGCATTAACCCATAAAAAAAATGATAAAAAAGGCGGACGACGTCAAGCCCTGACACAACATCACCATTTGAATGCTCACTGTCCAAGAAAAGTACCATATTTGATTATAAAACACATTTCCAAACGGTTAGCGTTCGTAAAGGTACACAAAAATTCGCGGCGAAGTTGGCGCCTAAGTTTGACGGTCCCTACAGGGTCGCGCAATTCATTTCCCCCAACGTGGTGCGCCTCGCCCGGCCAGGCGAGCGGAAGAGGAGAGTGGCCAACCTCTCACAGTTGAAACCATTTTATCGAGACGAGGAGGGGAACGGGGTATCGACGGGAGAGTCCGCGTAACTTTGACCACGGGGCGCAGGAGCAGAGGTCTGCCGCGCGGGGTCGCGAGGTCACTCGGTAACCGTGACGCTAGCCCGGCCACTATCTTCCCTAGATCCCAACTAACTGTGCCACGACAAGGCTAACCCAAAGACTCACCCCAGCACAAGAAAAAAAAAGATGTATAGAAACGACCAACTAACGCTCTTTATTGCAGAAAGACGAGATGGAGGAGGAGATAATCTCCGTAAGCAGCGGAGATGGTGCCAGCGACGTGGAATGGGAAGATCCTTCGGCCCGTGTGGAGGATCTGAGTAGCGACGATACGGAGCCATTCCCCCGCGGAGACTGGCAAGAGAGAAGCAGAGCGGGAGGTCAACGCGAGCGACGCCATACTGTTTACCGCTCGACGATCAACGTCGCAGAGAGGCTGGACGGGACCATCATGTTGATGCGGGCGGAATTCACGACGGTGTACGTAGAGGCGCCAGGAGTGCAGATGACGCCGCCGTACGTGGAGGAACCCGCATCCCCTCCCCGACCGCCGGCCACACCGGTATTGGAGATCGACCTTGTCTCGGAGGAGGAGGCTTCGGGGAGGTGGGCCAGCCCAACGCCGTGGACGGCCAGCGAGGAGGACGAGCTCGATGAGACGGCGAGCAACAGCCAGGTCCCGTCGCGAGGGTGGGACGACGGCAGGGAGCACTGTCCCTCCGTCCTTGACCCCACCCCAGAAAGCGCGACGCGGTCCGAGTCTGGAGGACGAGCGGCGACCCCAGGCGCGCTGTGGACGAGGAGGGGAGACGCCAGAGCAACGAAGCAGAAGGGAGGAACCCGCCGAGGCGATTGGAGCTCCCCGAGGACCTGGCGGGTGTCTTCGACGGATGGGAGTCGGACGTATCCGATTTGATACGAAGGGCGACCTCGGAGATGGTCCCGCTGATACCGTGCGGCTGGAGTGTGCGTCCGGAGGGCACCGTGTTGAGCGCGGAGGCCATCGACTTAGTCAAGAGGGAGGTCGCGTCCCATCAACACCGCCACCGTCGGACCCGTTTCCGAGTCGCGGCCGACGCGTCCATTTTCAACGTCACGATGGCGGCCAACGGAGCCGTGGTCGTCTCCCATCTGAAGTAAGGGGGGGGTGTAAGGCGGCTTGCCCGCGCACCGCCTCACAGCTGATGTTTTTGTAGTGTGTAAGCTAGGATAGGTAATTTTGTAGTGTGTAAGTTAGGATAGGGAATTTTGTAGCGTATAAGCTAGAATAAGTGATTTTGTAGCACGTAAGAAATTTTGAAATTTGAATTTTGAATTAATCGCGGGCGCGCGCCGCCGGTGATCGGCAATGCGACTCTGCCCGGCTTGGAGAGTCGGTGTGGGGAGTTGCATTGCCGACGCCGCGGTGAATTGGACGGCCACGCACGCGAGCGGCCGGAAGCGGCGAATCAATCGGTTTTTGAGAGTGAAAGAAGACGGACGCGAATTTGAAAGCACAAGAGATCGCGGAAATCGGTTTTTCGTTAGAGTTAAAAGAAGATAGTCATAAGAGCGCGAAGGAAATCACAAGTTTTGTTTTGAGTTTATAAAGAAAAGGTTATAATAAGTTTTGATTGTTTAAAGTGAAGTGAATAAAGCATAAAGAAATTGAAAGTAAGTTGCATCTTTCATCTGCCCCGCCCCACTCGTCTTTAATCCATACCTTGCACCTTTAACCTATATCTCCCACGTGTTCTTCGTGTGCGGCTCTGCCCCTCCGAAGACATGTGCCCCCTTCCCCTCCTGACCTCCGCCTACGCGCGAAGCTTTGAGCGCGTCTCTCGGCGCCACTCAGCTTCAGCCGCTTTGCGAGCACGCGCGTGAGCGCGACGGTTTGCTGGCGAATCTTCGGGCGTGGCTCCGTCCCTCCGAAGGCACGTCTTTTCCCCCCCCTTTTCCTCCTACCTCCGTCCACGTGCGAAGCGTTGAGTGCGCCTCGCAGCGCCACTCAGCTTCCTCCGCTCCGCTGGCACGCGCGTGGACGCGACGGTCAAGCTCCCCGCACCTTGCCGGATCCTCTTTCTACCCGCCCCACTCCCACCTGTGTCTCAAAACAGAATAAATTTCTTGTGAGTGAACCCTGGGCAGACTGAGTCTGTCCCAGCTTAAAATTTGTAACCTTACAATCGAGCGGATGTATTTCGCCAGAAAATACTTGAAAGTCATTCCAGAGTATTGGAACAATGTTATTTTTACAGATGAGAGCAAATTTTGTATATTTGGCATCAAGGGGAGAAAGATTGTGAGGCGAAAGAAGGGCACAGTCTTCGACATCCAAAATGTTGATCCAACCGTTAAGCACGGTGGAGGCGGAATAATGATGTGGGTATGTATGGCAGCAAGTGGAGTGAACAATTTGGTTTTTATTGAGTCCATAATGGACCATATGGATTACCTCCACATATTAAAAAAACAATTTGCAATAAGGCGCCAGACAATTGGGTCTTGGGGAGGACTTTGTCTTCCAACACGGCAATGACCCCAAATACACGGCCCAGAATGTCAGCTCAGGCTGCTTTATAATACTCGACATCAGCTTCTTTCACCGCCCCAATCACCGGACCTTAATCTCATAGAGCAGCTGTGCAATTTTTGGGATATCAGGATCAGAGAGCGAATAATGGCATCAATGTCAAAACGGTTGGAAGAGACCAAGAAACGGAAGGAGTATCCGACCTCATATTAATTTTGTAATTTTCATTGGAAAGAGTTATTTTTCTCGTGTTTTTTTAATTTGTACGCATACTTTTTCTAACCGAATTTTTATTGTTTCTTTCTTATTTTAAATAAAAAAAAAAGATCTGTTAAATATTGTACACAAAAATTTATTGATAAATGTGTGTTATTAAATAGTTTTTCATTAAAAAATATAATATCGACCATAATACTATTATTTATCATATTTATTCACTATCAAAGTCGCACATTAAGCCTGTACGCATAGTTTTTCTGGCAAGTGTATTAAAAAAATTCTCCAAAATGTCGAAAAATTATCGAAAAAAAATAATAGCACCACTCACCGTTTTTGAGTAAACACCGTTATTTTTCGCAGTTGCATTTCTTCAAATCCACATGTTGAAGAGATTGGTTGTTTACATATCTATTTTGACTAATTAATTTACAAAATTTGTAAAAATTTGCAAAAAAAAAAAAAAAAAAAAAAAAAATGGGCCGTGGGCAAATGGGCATTGCGCTACCGAACAACGCTCTCATCAAAAAGTTTATTTTAGATGGAAATTCTTACAGGAACGTTGGTCGTTTGATACGTTGCTCTAATAAATTAATCCGCAATGCATTAACCCATAAAAAAAATGATAAAAAAGGCGGACGACGTCAAGCCCTGACACAACATCACCATTTGAATGCTCACTGTCCAAGAAAAGTACCATATTTGATTATAAAACACATTTCCAAACGGTTAGCGTTCGTAAAGGTACACAAAAATTCGCGGCGAAGTTGGCGCCTAAGTTTGACGGTCCCTACAGGGTCGCGCAATTCATTTCCCCCAACGTGGTGCGCCTCGCCCGGCCAGGCGAGCGGAAGAGGAGAGTGGCCAACCTCTCACAGTTGAAACCATTTTATCGAGACGAGGAGGGGAACGGGGTATCGACGGGAGAGTCCGCGTAACTTTGACCACGGGGCGCAGGAGCAGAGGTCTGCCGCGCGGGGTCGCGAGGTCACTCGGTAACCGTGACGCTAGCCCGGCCACTATCTTCCCTAGATCCCAACTAACTGTGCCACGACAAGGCTAACCCAAAGACTCACCCCAGCACAAGAAAAAAAAAGATGTATAGAAACGACCAACTAACGCTCTTTATTGCAGAAAGACGAGATGGAGGAGGAGATAATCTCCGTAAGCAGCGGAGATGGTGCCAGCGACGTGGAATGGGAAGATCCTTCGGCCCGTGTGGAGGATCTGAGTAGCGACGATACGGAGCCATTCCCCCGCGGAGACTGGCAAGAGAGAAGCAGAGCGGGAGGTCAACGCGAGCGACGCCATACTGTTTACCGCTCGACGATCAACGTCGCAGAGAGGCTGGACGGGACCATCATGTTGATGCGGGCGGAATTCACGACGGTGTACGTAGAGGCGCCAGGAGTGCAGATGACGCCGCCGTACGTGGAGGAACCCGCATCCCCTCCCCGACCGCCGGCCACACCGGTATTGGAGATCGACCTTGTCTCGGAGGAGGAGGCTTCGGGGAGGTGGGCCAGCCCAACGCCGTGGACGGCCAGCGAGGAGGACGAGCTCGATGAGACGGCGAGCAACAGCCAGGTCCCGTCGCGAGGGTGGGACGACGGCAGGGAGCACTGTCCCTCCGTCCTTGACCCCACCCCAGAAAGCGCGACGCGGTCCGAGTCTGGAGGACGAGCGGCGACCCCAGGCGCGCTGTGGACGAGGAGGGGAGACGCCAGAGCAACGAAGCAGAAGGGAGGAACCCGCCGAGGCGATTGGAGCTCCCCGAGGACCTGGCGGGTGTCTTCGACGGATGGGAGTCGGACGTATCCGATTTGATACGAAGGGCGACCTCGGAGATGGTCCCGCTGATACCGTGCGGCTGGAGTGTGCGTCCGGAGGGCACCGTGTTGAGCGCGGAGGCCATCGACTTAGTCAAGAGGGAGGTCGCGTCCCATCAACACCGCCACCGTCGGACCCGTTTCCGAGTCGCGGCCGACGCGTCCATTTTCAACGTCACGATGGCGGCCAACGGAGCCGTGGTCGTCTCCCATCTGAAGTAAGGGGGGGGTGTAAGGCGGCTTGCCCGCGCACCGCCTCACAGCTGATGTTTTTGTAGTGTGTAAGCTAGGATAGGTAATTTTGTAGTGTGTAAGTTAGGATAGGGAATTTTGTAGCGTATAAGCTAGAATAAGTGATTTTGTAGCACGTAAGAAATTTTGAAATTTTAATTTTGAATTAATCGCGGGCGCGCGCCGCCGGTGATCGGCAATGCGACTCTGCCCGGCTTGGAGAGTCGGTGTGGGGAGTTGCATTGCCGACGCCGCGGTGAATTGGACGGCCACGCACGCAAGCGGCCGGAAGCGGCGAATCAATCGGTTTTTGAGAGTGAAAGAAGACGGACGCGAATTTGAAAGCACAAGAGATCGCGGAAATCGGTTTTTCGTTAGAGTTAAAAGAAGATAGTCATAAGAGCGCGAAGGAAATCACAAGTTTTGTTTTGAGTTTATAAAGAAAAGGTTATAATAAGTTTTGATTGTTTAAAGTGAAGTGAATAAAGCATAAAGAAATTGAAAGTAAGTTGCATCTTTCATCTGCCCCGCCCCACTCGTCTTTAATCCATACCTTGCACCTTTAACCTATATCTCCCACGTGTTCTTCGTGTGCGGCTCTGCCCCTCCGAAGACATGTGCCCCCTTCCCCTCCTGACCTCCGCCTACGCGCGAAGCTTTGAGCGCGTCTCTCGGCGCCACTCAGCTTCAGCCGCTTTGCGAGCACGCGCGTGAGCGCGACGGTTTGCTGGCGAATCTTCGGGCGTGGCTCCGTCCCTCCGAAGGCACGTCTTTTCCCCCCTTTTCCTCCTACCTCCGTCCACGTGCGAAGCGTTGAGTGCGCCTCGCAGCGCCACTCAGCTTCCTCCGCTCCGCTGGCACGCGCGTGGACGCGACGGTCAAGCTCCCCGCACCTTGCCGGATCCTCTTTCTACCCGCCCCACTCCCACCTGTGTCTCAAAACAGAATAAATTTCTTGTGAGTGAACCCTGGGCAGACTGAGTCTGTCCCAGCTTAAAATTTGTAACCTTACAATCGAGCGGATGTATTTCGCCAGAAAATACTTGAAAGTCATTCCAGAGTATTGGAACAATGTTATTTTTACAGATGAGAGCAAATTTTGTATATTTGGCATCAAGGGGAGAAAGATTGTGAGGCGAAAGAAGGGCACAGTCTTCGACATCCAAAATGTTGATCCAACCGTTAAGCACGGTGGAGGCGGAATAATGATGTGGGTATGTATGGCAGCAAGTGGAGTGAACAATTTGGTTTTTATTGAGTCCATAATGGACCATATGGATTACCTCCACATATTAAAAAAACAATTTGCAATAAGGCGCCAGACAATTGGGTCTTGGGGAGGACTTTGTCTTCCAACACGGCAATGACCACAAATACACGGCCCACAATGTCAGCTCAGGCTGCTTTATAATACTCGACACCAGCTTCTTTCACCGCCCCAATCACCGGACCTTAATCTCATAGAGCAGCTGTGCAATTTTTGGGATATCAGGATCAGAGAGCGAATAATGGCATCAATGTCAAAACGGTTGGAAGAGACCAAGAAACGGAAGGAGTATCCGACCTCATATTAATTTTGTAATTTTCATTGGAAAGAGTTATTTTTCTCGTGTTTTTTTAATTTGTACGCATACTTTTTCTAACCGAATTTTTATTGTTTCTTTCTTATTTTAAATAAAAAAAAAGATCTGTTAAATATTGTACACAAAAATTTATTGATAAATGTGTGTTATTAAATAGTTTTTCATTAAAAAATATAATATCGACCATAATACTATTATTTATCATATTTATTCACTATCAAAGTCGCACATTAAGCCTGTACGCATAGTTTTTCTGGCAAGTGTATTAAAAAAATTCTCCAAAATGTCGAAAAATTATCGAAAAAAAATAATAGCACCACTCACCGTTTTTGAGTAAACACCGTTATTTTTCGCAGTTGCATTTCTTCAAATCCACATGTTGAAGAGATTGGTTGTTTACATATCTATTTTGACTAATTAATTTACAAAATTTGTAAAAATTTGCAAAAAAAAAAAAAAAAAAAAATGGGCCGTGGGCAAATGGGCATTGCGCTACCGAACAACGCTCTCATCAAAAAGTTTATTTTAGATGGAAATTCTTACAGGAACGTTGGTCGTTTGATACGTTGCTCTAATAAATTAATCCGCAATGCATTAACCCATAAAAAAAATGATAAAAAAAGGCGGACGACGTCAAGCCCTGACACAACATCACCATTTGAATGCTCACCGTCCAAGAAAAGTACCATATTTGATTATAAAACAAATTTCCAAACGGTTAGCGTTCGTAAAGGTACACAAAAATTGGTCTAAGCAGCAATGGAGAAACATACTTTGGATTGATCAAAGTAGGGTGGTAATGTCCAGACGTCCACAGAACTTAGAATTCAACCCTAGTTATACAACAAAAACCATTAAACATGGAGGATCAAGTGTAATGGTATGGGATTGCTTTTCGTACTATGGTGTAGGCCCAATTCACTGGATCAAAACCATAATGGACCCGAATGTTAATTTGCTATATTGGAAAAAGTGATGCTGCCCTATGCAGAATACAATATGCCACTAAAATGGGCTTTCACGCAAGACAATGGCCCAAACACACCAGTAAGAAAGCGAAGGAAAGGTTCCAGGACAATTCGTTAAACACACAATGTCGTTAATTATAAAGCACATCGAAATTTTGGATCATTTTAAGGACATGAAGACGCAACAGGCTAATTGCTAGATTTGCAAACGGGTTTTAAGCTGCAAGTCACAAAACAATTCAAACAGACATTTAAAAACCAAGCATCCAGCAGCTCTTGAGACCGTTATACGACATAACGTGGAAAGCTCAGTTGTTCTGGAAACTACTCAACAAAAAATCACTTCGTTTTTGGAGAGCAAACGGTGCTGCAATCTTATACAATAGCTTGTTAGTAATTTTCTGTGTCCCACATAGTGATGGCACGATTAATCATATGATACACAATAATCAATTATTTTGTTTCAATTCACGATTTAATTATATCGCAAAATTGGTTTTGAATAATCGAGATAATCGATATGCTCAAAACATCGCATCGCTATAAGCAACATTGGCGCGCAAAATTTGGAAAGCGAAGCGTAATTATGGCACCAACAATTAGTAAAGTGTGGAGATTTTTTTCCAAATTAAATGACACGGATGTGAATTGCCAATTGTGCCAAAAGCAAGTGAAGTATTGTAAAAATACAACCAATATGCCAAGCATACGAAAGAGTTCGCGTCCCTCAAGCTAAGTTTTCAGTTGTCTTTAACAATGAAAATACTTTTATTTAACAATATTAAGCTCCAAAAAATTGGCAATGAACATTCTGAAGTGTGGGGGACAACATGGAAATGATCAGCACAATCTCATAACCAAAAGTGCATTCGCAGCAAAGCATTCAATCTGCGTTTTTAAACGTGCATAGCTTTGCATCGGGTGGCCCCAAGCATACCGAGATGACAAAGTCAATTGTCGAAATGCTTGCAATGGATAATTTGCCTTTTCCCACGTGGAAGGAAATAATGTCTTATATATAAATATTACGACAGTCTCACTAATATTAAAAATAAATATAGGAAAAGGTTTTTTGAAATGGATGAAGGATAATCATCCACTTTACAAAGTGCCAGCAAGGACCACAATCAAGGCCGAGATGCAAAGAATGTACGAAAAGCAGGCTCAAGTTTTTAAAAACATGGTGTGTCAAATATCAGGCTTATCACTAACAACAGATATATGGACTGACATAAATTTGACCGGTGTGATTGGCATAACTCATCATGGTTTGTTTGAAAAGAAGCAAATCTCAGTTAAAATTGGAGTTTTTAAATTATATAAAGCCAATACTGCTGAGCACATCTCTGAGGTGTTATTGACCGCGTTGGAAAAGTTTTCAATTTCAAAAAACCAGTTTACGACAGTGGTGACAGATAATGGCGCGAATATTGTTAAAGCCATACATCAAAGCTTTGGAAAGTCCCAACATATCCCATGCTTCGCGCATACTTTAAATTTAGTGTGCACGAATGCTTTGGATATAAAGGAAGCATCGGAATTAATTACCAAATGCCGTAACATAGTAGTTTGGTTAAAATGCAGTGGAAAATCCAAAGAGAACTTGCAACAGTTGCAGCTTTCTGCTGGTGTCCAGAGACGAATGTTTTAAAAGTTCTTTTGGATGTGAAAACACGGTAGAACTCAACATTTTATATGTTGGAACGCTCTGTTCAGTTGATTTATTACATTGGCCAAGTGGTTTTGACTTTTTCAGATGCCACGCAAATTATATCAACTAGAGATAAAGATGACATTACCGAAATTATTACTTTGCTTAAACCACTGGAAGCCATGACCACTCAGATAAGCGGTGAGAAATACGCTACTTTGAGCCTTGTAATACCGATTGTCCATTGCGGACGCAAGAAAATAATTATGGTAAATTGCAAGTCACCAACGGCGGAAAAGCTCCAAGTAGCTATAGTTGCGCAGTTCGATGGTCGATTTGGTACCATGGAACAGTTGTTTTGATTAGCTACATCAACGTTGCTGGATCCTCGCTTTAAAAAGATGCATTTTCAGGATCCTATTGCCCTGGCTTCAGTTATGAAGCGCATACAATAAATGGCGGAGCTTTCCGACATGAATGAAAGTTTAGAAAGCACTAGTGACGGCTCATCTACTAGCAAAGTTGAGTTCGATTTATGGACCCACCACAAGGCGCTGCCTTCAAATTCAGAACGAGCTCAGTCTTTTTTTAAATGCTGCTGTTTTTGAATTGAAGCGTAACTTCGTCAACGCCTGGGAGGAGATGCGTACTGTATACCCTAAGCTATGTGTTATAGCTTATCGGTATTGTTTTTTAATAGGCACTTCGGTACCAGCGGAACGTCTTTTTTCCAAGGCGGGTGCCACATTAACCGAAAAAAGGAACTGGTTGACAACAGAGCACCTTTCACAACTACTACTTCTTAACTCAATTTTAAATAAATAAACATTTATATTTATTACTGTTTTTGTTGTTATTGTTGCTCCTAAAAGGAGTGTTCAGGCATGAACATACAAATATACGAAGATCGTATGCCTCATACACACTCAACGGCTAGCAGGTAGTTCGATAGGAATGTGTGGACCCTAAAAATAGACAGATTGAACTGACACTTGCAACCCCAACGATAAGATGCAAAAGCCGAGCGCTGATCCTTACAAACTCAGCGATAGGATAAGAATAATAAATAGACCAATGCTGAGCCTTACAAACTCAGCAATAGACACTAGATTTAAGGGATGAAAATATGCATGAGCCTGGGTATAAATACCCCGGCTCAGAAGAATAAATATCAATAAGTAACTAAACACTATCATAGTCAAGTGTATTCGTTCAGGAGTTTATAAAAAATAAATTAAGCGCATTCAAAATAATCATTTAATTAATCGATTTTTCCATTTTTTCGCGATTAATTCAATTAATCGCTAAAGCACCTAAAATAAATCATTTGATTAAATAATCGAACAATGATTTTTTTGCCATCACTAGTCCCACACCTTTGAAAATTCTTGTGAATTTATTCACAACACCGTTGCAAAATGGGCAATAAGAACAAAATTGTGGCAATAGCATCTGATAACGCTTCTAATATTGTTGGCGCTATTCGAAAGGGAAATTGGAAGCATGTCAGGTCACACAAAATTGAAGGAAATATAAGCCAAGACGTACACGTTGTTATATTCCTAATGAAAATATATTTTTTATTAAAAGTTTGTTCCGCTATTTAAAAAAAAAAAATTGTTTAATGTGTAATTTTGTTTAAAGTTCAACATATAACGTATTTTTCAGTTTTTTCAAGTTGCTTGCGATCACTATCTGCTCATGAGCTATCAGCAAGTAAGCCAGAGAGCTATATGAATGAGTTGGCTCACATCACAAAGAAGACCGATTGTGCCGGTTCACCTCAATGAGCTGCTCTTACCCAAGCATATTCTCTGCTATCACATATACCATTGGAACAGCGTAATTTCAACAGCATATAAAATAAGCCTATGATGAAATTGTCTTTAGTCGTAAGCTGCTCGTAATAAGGCATGTTGAAATTACATCTTTTTATACCCTGAACCCATTCGATAATTCATTCCGTTATTTTTGTATCGCTCAAAACCCTCATCAAAAAATCAGTTATAAAGAACGTTGCTGCCAGCAACGATGGAGATCGCAAAGACAAAGGAAGCGAGGATCCAACTGTGAAAGTTGGGCATGAAACAGTTCCTCGCACTGGTCCTGGCAGATCAAGGCTGATTCGAGCCGGCAAGCCAGGCCAACCTCGAAAGCAGCACAACGTTTGTAAGGCGGCTTGCCCGCGCACCGCCTCACAGCAAGTAATTTTATAGTGTGTAAGTTAGGATAAGTAATTTTGTCGTGTGTAAGTTAGGATAAGGAGTTTCGTAGCATGTAAGAAATTTTGAGACTCGAATTTTGAATTGCTCGCGGGCGCGCGCCGCCGGTGATCGGCAATGCAACTCTGCCCGGCTTGGAGAGTCGGTGTGGGGAGTTGTATTGCCGACGCCGCGGTGAATTTTGGCGGCCACGCGCGCGAGTGGCCGGAAACGGCAGAGATTCGGTTTCTAGGAGTTAAAGTAAACGGACGCGAATCGGGAAGGATTGAAAGAGAATAATCATAAATACGCGAAAGAATCGCGAGTTTGGTCTTAATTTGTAAAGAAAGAAAAGGTTATAATAAGTTTAAATTGTGAAGTGAAGCGAATAAAACGGAAATAAATTGAAAGTAAGTTGCGCATTTCATCTGCCCCGCCACAATCATCTTCCATCCATACCTTACACCTTAACCTGCATCTCCCACGTGTTCTTTGTGTGCGGTCCTGCCCCTCCGAAGACACGTGCCCTCTTCCCCTCCTGGCCTCCGCCCACGCGCGAAGTTTTGAGCGCGTCTCTCGGCGCCACTCAGCTTCAGCCGCTTTGTGAGCACGCGCGTGAGCGCGACGGTTTGCTGGCGAATCTTCGGGCGTGGCTCCGTCCCTCCGAAGGCACGTCTTTTCCCCCCCCCCCCCCCTCCTTCCTCCCACCTCCGTCCACGTGCGAAGCGTTGAGTGCGCCTCGCCGCGCCACTCAGCTTCCGCCGCTCCGCTGGCACGTGCGTGGACGCGACGGTCAAACTCCCCGCACCTTGCCGGATCCTCTTTCTACCCGCCCCACTCCCACCTGTGTCTCAAAACAAAGAAAATTTCTTGTGAGTGAACCCTGGGCAGACTGAGTCTGTCCCAGCACAGAATTTGTAACCTTACAAAACCATAAGTTTTTTTTGAGTTTAGAAAGAAAAGATCATAATAAGTTTTAATTAAATAAAGTGAAGTAAATAAAGTATAAAGAAATTGAGAAGCAAGTCGCATCTTTCATCTGCCCCGCCCCACTCATCTTCCATCCATACCTTACACCTTAACCTGCATCTCCCACGTGTTCTGCGTGTGCGGCTCAGCCCCTCCGAAGACACGTGCCCCCCCCCCCCTTCCCCTCCTGACCTCCGCCTACGCGCGAAGCTTTGAGTGCGTCTCCCGGCGCCACTCAGCTTCAGCCGCTTTGCGAGCACGTGCGTGAGCGCGACGGTTTACTGGCAAATCTTCGGGCGCGGCTCCGTCCCTCCGAAGGCACGTCTTTTCCCCCCCTTTTTCCTCCTACCTCCGTCCACGTGCAAGCGTTGAGTGCGCATCGCAGCGCCACTCAGCTTCCGCCGCTCCGCTGGCACGTGCGTGGACGCGACGGTCAAGTTCCCCGCACCTTGCCGGATCCTCTTTCTACCCGCCCCACTCCCACCTGCGTCTCTAAAATAGTATAAATTTCTTGTGAGTGAACCCTGGGCAGACTGAGCCTGTCCCAGCTGAAAATTTGTAACCTTACAAAGTATTATGTACAAAGCCTTTGAAAAATAACCATGTTTTTAATAGTGCTGCAAGGGCAATTTCCCAAAATAATAATTTTTATTTAGCCATGGCATATAATTATCTTAGAGATGTTCTTAATTTAGAACTCCCATGTAAATCATTAAATCGATGGGCGATTTCGAAAAATGTACTTCCTGGATTTAATCGAGTTATTAGCAAAAATGAGCGACAAGGGAAAATATGCCGTATTAGTTTTCGATGAGCTCAAAGTAAAAAGAGGTCTTCAGTACAATTAATCTCTTAACGATTATGTAAGAAGAGCAAGTTTTTAGGACAGCAAGTCTGTGTTTTCCTTGTTAAGTCTTTTTGAGAACTGGAAGTATGTTTTAAGTTATACGGTTTCAGCTCGCGGCATAAAATATACTGACCTCAAAAATAAAGTTGAAAAAAATATTGTATTATCGCAAGCATTGGGGCTTAATGTCAAAGCCGTTGTTTGCGATCAGATATCCAATAATAGATCAGTTTTTAATAGATAAGGTATTGATTTAACGTCAATGGTGAAGAACTTTTTGCAATATTAGCATCAAGTGAAATCTCTCAGAAATATTCTTCTAAAGAATAATATTTCAACACCAGAAGGGAATAATTAAAAAATTGTAGGAAACTGACCCCAAAAATTGAACACATCTATGTCCGAGATTGACTTTTAAACATGTTAGTCCGCATTGTTTTGAGAAAATGGAAGTTAAATTTGCCACACAAGTCTTTAGCCATAGTGTAGCTGCTGCAATACGCACAGTCATCGATTCAGGAGGGTTTGCTGATTGCAAAGACAGTGCAGTTACAACGGCAATATTTATTGAGAAAATGAATAATCCTTTTTGATTGTTTTAATAGTCATATTTTATTTGATAGGAGTCCTTACAGATGTTCTCTTAGGAAAAATAATAATATTCATGAATACATTCAGAAAATGCGTGATTATTTTCAAGGTCCTCATTATCCACATAAACTATATCGTATTGATGGGATAATTATTACAATCTCATCGGTAATTGCTTTGGCGGAAAATGCTTGGAGTGACAATGATATTGTAATTGATATCACATCCAAATTGAACCAAGACCCATTAGAAAATTTATTTCATTTAATTAGAAGTCGAGCAGCAACCAATACAAATTCACCATATTTGAATGTAATCCCAAATTACCAAAAATGTTATCTATGAAGATGTTGACATCTGCTTTTGTGTCTGGACATTGCATTCCAGATGAAAACCTCATGTTGGACAATGTCATAAAAGATAATGGATCTCAACTTTCTGAATTCCATGACCAATATAATTTACGTCATAATTCTGCAGATATTAAACCTTTAGATGCTGATATAGAAATAGGCGTGACGGTCAAGATCCCAGATTTGCCGAATCTCCTTTGCCACCCCAATAAATTTTCTTGTGAGCAAACCCTGGGCAGGCCGAGCCCCCTCCAGCGATTGAAATCGTAGCCTTACAAGTGTTGAAAATCAATTTCTACTATTTACTTTTATCGAGTAATTTCCCTTAAAAATTCCCACCTAATCTTCTATCGCTAGGCGAATCTTCCATTTCTAGCATAGTGCTTTACTTAAATAAGTTTGAAAACGACAAGGAGCAAGATGCCGAAAGAAGCTTATAAGCAAAAAGTTAGAGATGTCTGGCTGCAGAGCAGCGAATTTAAAAAGTGGTTGAGAAAAGATCCCACAGACACAACTCGGGCGTATTGCAGCTATTGTAAGTGCAGCATTACTGCAAAGTTGAGCGATTTGCGTGCACACGTTGCAACAAAAAAGGACGCTAGTTCAATGGAGGGCTTTGTGCAAAAAAAAAAAAATTCCTTTTGTGCAATTGCCAGTCAAAACTGTTGAACAGGAGGCAGAGTTTTGCCTAATTGTGGCTCAGCATAGCGCAATCGCTCCTGTTGACCATCTAAGTGACCTTTGTCAAAAAAAATTTGATGACAGCAGTACCGCGCCAAGTTCAGTTTACTCTTGGACGAGCAAACCGATGTCAGCGTCATAAAATTACTGGATGAGATATTGTAGTAATATACAAATATATTTGTTTGTTATATTGAATGTTTTAAGAGTCATTCGCTTATGCCTATAAATGTTCTAATTATTTCAAATTAATGTATCAGTATGGTTATTGTCACTAGGTGCAATTGGCTGTAAACTATGCTTGTAAGCACTTGTTGCCAGATGATTTAGAGTTTTTGGTTTATGAAACCTATAATTGGTTTTCCAAAAGTTCCATTCGGCAGTTGATGTACAAAAAAATTTATGAGTGTATAAATGACGAGAAGGTATGTTTTATACAGATGATTATGTCTGCTTTATATGTGTATAGTCAACCATTCTTATGAAAATTAATAAATATAAGTTAGATTTGAGCTGCTCGCGAGCGCGCGCCGCCGGTGATCGGCAATGCAACTCTGCCCGGCGTGGAGAGTCAATGTGGGGCGTTGCATTGCCGACGTCGCGGTGAATTGGGAGGCAACGCACGCGAGCGGCCGAAGGCAGCAGAGTTAGTCGATTGGGAAGTGTCATCGCGAATAGATCGAAAGGTTAAGAAAGAATCAAAAGTTGAAATATAAGCGAAGCCGACGCGTGCGACGCGTGATTTGGATATAAAGAAAGAAAATAGAAAAAAATGTGTGACTCGCGGTTAGACAAATAAGGAATAGAATTGTTATAACGAAGAGGAAGAGTAAGTAGTTGTTCTTTATCTACCCTCCTTCCGTCCACAACTAACACTTCCGGCGTGTTTTCGTGTGCTGCTGTCCCTCTGAAAACACGCTTCTCCTTTCCCCGCCCTGACCTCCGTCCACGTGCGAAGCGTTGAGTTTATATGACAGTCACATGCTCATTTGTTACAGATAGTTACTGTCTTCGCTCTGCTGTTTTATCAACAAATAAACTAAATTATGAAACAAATCATACTACTAGCAATATTGAAGATTCCCTGCGGGCTGTTTGCAACGAATGGGGAATTTTGAATAAAATAACGGCAATTGTGACAGATAATGCAAGCTCGATGATCAAAGCATGTGAGCTGCTTCAAAAAAAGCATTTACTTTTGCTATGCCCACTCACTTAATTTAGTGGTGCAAGATTGCCTTAAGCTAGATTGCATAAAAGAAATACTTAAAAAATGCAAGTCCATTGTCGCGTTTTTAAATGTAGCACGATTGCTTATAAGAAATTTAAAGATTCTCAGCTCACGGAAACTAAATATAGTCTAAAACAGAAAGTTGCCACAAGATGGCACCGTGCATTCTTAATGATTGAAAGAGTCTTAATAACACATGAACCAATCAATAAAACGCTTCCAAACTTGTTGAAAGCGCCTCAGCCTCTTACAGCTGAGGAAATCAACATATTAAAAGACTTGGCACAAATACTTTCTCCCTTTGAAATTGCATCCAAAGAAGTGTGTGTAAATTCGAAAGTCACAGTTTCACTAATTAGTCCTATTTCGTGTGGCCTCTTAATTAACTTGGAAAACCGCAAAAAAAAAAAATCGTATAACCGAAGCTGGCCTTAAAGTTAATGAATTTTTAATTGATAGCGTAACCAAAAGGCTGTACAGGTATGAAGAACGCTCAGTAACTAGCATTTCAACATTGCTTGATCCGAAGTTTAAGAAACAGGGTTTCCGTTCGCAAAACAATGTTAAGAATGCTGAAAAACTTTTGATTGAAGAAGTTCATTTGAACAAGTCTCCAGCTCCCACCTCAGAGCCATCAACACCAATTGAGCAACCAAAGACAACATGACGTTCTCTTTATGATTTTGTAAATATCAATATAGAAAATTTGCCAAATACAAAGCGCTCTGATGCAATAGTTGATTTCCACCAATATATGGGAAAAAATCACTCCTTGCCAGATGTTAATCCTCTCAAATATTGGCAGGTATGCAGTTTAAAAAAAAAAAAAGTCTTCAAAAATGTTATATTTTCCCGCATTTACAGCATAATGAAAGTAGAATAAAAGACGTCATTGCGAAATTTTTGTGTATTCATATTCCTGCTTAATCCACTGAGTCAGAGCGATTGTTCAGCAAAGCTGGACAGATTATCACGGAACGACGATCTGCCTTAAAAGCTAAGCATGTGGACATGCTTCTTTTTCTCATCATAACTTTTGGATCTTGATTTTGGCAAGAGACTCTAAAAGTCATACATTTAATTTTAATTAAACCTTTTTGTTTTGTTACAGTCCATGAAGGATCTCATTATTGTAAGCAAGTTTATTAAAATTTTTAAATATGCATTTATTTAGTTTGTATTTGAACTTGAAAATATTTTCGATAGTGCTATCGATACTATAGAATAATCAACCATTGAGTATTGACACCATCGATAGTTCTTCAATTCTAGCATTCGAAGTATTACTACCCTTACTGCGACCACTATCGGCTCAAAATCTACCTACAATTGAGCCATATGAGTCATTAGTCCACAAAATAATATTATATGACTCAAATCGATGGAAATGTATATAACCAGCAACACATTGCACCTGTAATCTACCATTGTCACGCTTGAACCGGTTGAGAATTATATGGTCGCTGCTTTTGCAAATAGCACAAAAGTGAGTGAGGTAGCATTCACCTCTTGAGTGGTGGCTGATTTCATACATAAATACAATGACGAAATAAATTATTGGTACAGCAAACTTTTTAAACTTTTTGCAATTTTTTAATTTTTTTAACGTTTTTTTAATAAAACAAACAATAAGACATATAGAATAGGGTATTTATTTAATTAATGAAAAAAATAAAAATTAAAATAAAAATAACAATAAAGCGAAAAACTTAACCGTACAAATTAAATAACCAAAACAAGTAAGAAAACTCTAACCGAGAGTGCTCAAGTAGATAGTACCCTGAACCAAACAAATAAATTATATATATGTATATATATATATATATATATATATATATACAGTATGTCCATTAATTGTTTGCAAAACGAAAAAAGTCATACAAATTCAACTTTAACATCATATTTTATTAGGAAAGGAACATTTTCTCAGAATTTTTTTTTTACATTATTATTGGTTCATGTATTCTTAACGGTAATCCATAACAAAAACAATAAAAATAGCAGCAAAAACATACAAGATAATTCAAAACAAAAAAGAACAGCAAATATCAGCTGTCTATTAATTCTTTGCAAAATGCAAACATTAGTTGAAAGAAGACGGGAAAAAGTTAACGGGACATCCAAATCAAATGCGGCTTGCCGCGTCTGTTTTCACAAGTCTTCCGTGAATACATTCGTTTCAATAAAGTCTTGGAATCACTACCACTTCTCAAAACAAGTAAGGAAGCTCTAGTCGAGACTGCTCGACTAGGAGATACCCTGATCCCTACAAAGAGCTGATATTCACGCACGCATAAGCACGCGCTCTGCTAACTGCGCAGTAAGCAGCGACTGCGCTTGGGCTGCGCTGCAGTGTGGGCAATACTATGAGAGTTTTGTTGATGAATAATTTCTCCTGTAATATGACTATCTTCATGAAACTTTCAGAATGTGATCACAATGTGCAAATGTGTGTACATTCCAAAGCACAAGTCTCTAGTACTTAAAATACGTTTTTTGCAAATTGGGAGCGAAGGGGGCGTGGTATCCAAAATCTGTAAATGACAAAATCTGCGTATTGATCAGATGTATATACACACCGAATCTGAAGTCTCCAGGTCTAAAAGTATTGAAATTACGGTGAATAAACAAAATCAATTTATCGATTATTCGCGATAAAAAAGTAATCGGACGAGTTATCGAAAAAAAAGATAAACTTGTACTGCGTATGGTATACATGAGTATGCATACAAAATTTGAAGTCTCTAGCTCTTATATCTTCTGAGATCTAGGCGTTCATACGGACGGACGGACGGACGGACGGACGGACAGACGGACAGGGCTATATCGACTCAGCTCGTCGCCCTGATCAAGAATATATATACTTTATGGGGTCTGCCACGCCTCCTTCTGCCTGTTACATACTTTTCACAAAACCATTATACCCTGATTTCCCATTTTTAATGGGATCAGGGTATAAAAATTGAATTTTTGCAATGCCTGGTAAACGCACTGATGATAATTTGATACAATTAGTATATTTTAATTATAACAAAGGAAAGACCATCAAGGAGTTAGCAGAAATGTTTAATGTTAAGCTTAGAACAGTTTATAATATTATTAATCGGGCAGAAAAAGAAAATAGACTAGAACTTATCAGCTCTAAGGGCCGACCAGCAAAGCTCTCTCGACGGGATTGCTCACGAATCCTAAAGACAGTGGAAAACAGACCACAGACAAGCCTCAGAGAGTTGGTGTCGGACCTTAAATTAAATCTTCAAAAGACAGTGTGTCCTGAGACTGTCAGAAAAGTGCTTAATTTGCACAAATACTCCTCACATGTTGCAAGGAAGAAGCCGTTGCAGTCTGCTGTAAATATTGAGAAACGGTTGACCTTCGCAAGACTTCATATTGACTGTTCGCCTGACTATTGGAATAACGCTATCTTTTGCGACGAGACAAAGATAATGTTATTCCATAACGATGGCCCTGGAAAAGTTTGGCGGAAACCAAAAACAGCCCTCCACACCAAAAACATTGTGCCCACTGTGAAGTTCGGCAAGCTTTCAGTCATGGTGTGGGGTTGTATTTCTTCGAAAGGTGTGGGAGAGATACGAATATTCAATGATATTATGACAAAGGAATTTTATTTGGATATTTTGAAGAAGGAATTAACCGAAAGAGCGCACAACTTTGGCTTCATTGATACATAAAACCCCAGTAAGCTCAAATATAAGCTGTATCAGGACAATGATCCGAAGCACAAGTCGCTGTTGTGTCGCACTTGGCTGCTATATAACTGCAGTAAAGTTATTGACACCCCACCCCAGAGCCCGGATATCAATCCGATTGAGAATTTGTGGGCACTACTAAAGAAAAAAGTAGCCAAACGATGTCCTAAGACAAAAAACGAGCTAATTCGTTGCATACACGAGGAGTGGCGCAAAATACCCCAATACTACGACATAAATGGTCTAATATTGTCGATGTCGCGACGTCTCAGAGATGTAATGGAAGCTAATGATGGGCATACCAAATATTAGCCAATTCCATACTCATCTGTGATAGATACAGATCTCATAATATTAATGTTTGCATTTTGCAAAGAATTAATAGACAGCTGATATTTGCTGTTCTTTTTTGTTTTGAATTATCTTGTATGTTTTTGCTGCTATTTTTATTGTTTTTGTTATGGATTACCGTTAAGAATACATGAACCAATAATAATGTAAAAAAAAAAATTCTGAGAAAATGTTCCTTTCCTAATAAAATATGATGACGCTCAAAATTTCAATTTCGATATATTAAAATATATAAATGAAAAAAAAAAACCATTTACTTATACAATGCAAAATATTTATACAAAAATATGTACACTATCGTTAAATACATATGTATATTAAATTCCTTGTCCTGAATACTTACTAAAATACCACTGTGATAACTATAAACTGCTTCAAAAGCCCTAGTTCAATACATTCATTAGATGGATTTAAACAATGTCTTCTATTGTCCCTCTGATCGGATCAACCATGTTAATTAAGACAAGTCAAAAAAACGATAATTAACGAAAATGTGAATGAGTGCGTGATAGGCGAAAAACGTCTTGAGTGAGTTTACATAGGAGTGAGCTCAAGGCGTCATAGCTTACGGCCTTCAAAAAAATGAGCGAGAATAAATGAAACCCGTAAACGGAATGAAAAAGATGTCAAAGCCTAAAGGCGTCGAATCATTCGAGTTTTGCATGCATTTTCTACTTCGTATTTGCTCGGCTTGACTAAATCAGCGCAATGTAAGCGCTCAAACATACATGATCACATTTTCATATGCTCTGCGCTATCTTTGCGTTACTCTCTTCCCCTTTGTGCGCGCAAGCAATTACGCAGAAAAAGTGAAATCTGTTCTCAACAAGCATGAACATACACACTTCCAATCATACATTTACAGTGCCGTGCTACATGTATGATCATTTTTCTGTCTGTATGCGAATTTATCAACTCATGTACTCGCACTCACACTCCATCTCCTTCAATTGTGTTTTGGTCGGCTGAATATTCTGCCTTGAGTCATATACGAGCGCACTCTTTCACTCAATTCGTTTTCGGCCTAGCTTCTACTCAACATACATACATACATATGTATATATGTATATTGCGCATTGATAATTCATTCGAACACCGTTTATCTATCATTAGTGCAGCACTCTAGTACATACATACATACATATGTATTTAAAAAAAAAAAAAAATGACATGACGTGCTTTTATTAGTTGCAATTGAGAAAATTAAATATGTATGTTGTAACAACTAAAATGAAAATATGTATGTATGTAAACTGCGCGTTCTGGATTCGAGTCCGAGACCTTCCGATCGAGCGGCTCACTGCTAACAACAGCGCCACCTTACTCTTCAGAAATCTAATGTCAAAACTGAAATAGCAATGTGTTTATAAGAATATGCTAGAATAAGTTTGAATGTATGTGTGCACACGTATAGGAAAACTATTGCGGCTGCTCCACGTGCGTTTGTTAATTGGCCAAACATTTTGTTAATTTATTGACGTCGATTGACTTAACGGAATTTAATGAAACTTTCAGCATATGATCTTCATACTCTTCAATATTTGGGATATTTAAAAAAAATCCAAATCATTCACAATTAGCACAATTGGCATCTGATCCCCTCTGGGGAGTTTGGTGAATTTGGAGTCGGTATCCAAAATATAACGAGAACCGAAATTGTATACAAATCATTTGAATCTATATTTAAAATTTGGAGACTCTTGCCTTAAAGATGTAGGAGATATAATTTTATAACTGATTGATGATCGATAAGGTTTTTAATCGATAAAAAAATAACGGGATGAGTTATCGATTTAAAAAAAAAACCTAAATATTGCTGAACAAAATTATTGGCACGCTTAGTATTTTTATATATCTTCAGATCCGATTGGCCAGCCCCTAGGGGGCGTAAATATATAATTTTTTTTATCGATATTTATAGAATCATATCATTAGCTCACGTGCAAAATTTCTGCGCTCTAGCTTTAAAACTCTATGTTATGCAGTTTTCCCCGATTTGCCACTTCCCCAATGGGCGTAGATACATACAGTCTGTCAAGAATGAGTTGGCACACTGCAAAGAAATTTGATTTTTTGACTTTGGATGCAAATATCTAAGTCATTAATGCATAAAAAAATTTGTTTTAAAATAGGAATATGTTTAATATTATTTTATTAATTTAAATATAAAAAGAAAGAAACATAAAATTCAATATGTAAAGAACAAACAAACAAACAAACAAACAAAAACAAACATCACTCATAAATAACAGTGTCAATAATGTGTTGGCACTGACCGTTTTGCACATCTGCTGTGCTCGCGTTCTTTGAAGTAACGGTATTTTACTGTTATCTGTTCATATTATATGCATCTATGATCGTTTTCTTGTACATTTCTGGCCATTTGAATGACAATTTTCGCTAGTTACGCATTTTATAACGCATTTAATATTTTTAAAATATGCCTCGAAAGCGATTGAGCTTTGAGATGGTGCAGCTCATCTACTACAACCATGAGATGGGAAAATCCGTTCCAGAATTGATAGAGAAATGAAAAATTTAATTCCGGCTGTTAAATTTGGCAAATTATCGATTATAATATGGGGGTGTATATCAAGCAAAGGAGTCGGAGAAATTGCATTCATTTAAAGCACAATGAATGCGGAGCAGTACCTCCAAATTTTGAAAACTAATTTGAGAGCAAGTGCGGCTAGGTTTGGCTTTATGAATGGCAACAAGCCAAATTTTAAGTTCTATCAAGACAACGATCCTAAACATAAAGAGATCAATGTTCGCACTTGGCTACTTTACAACTGTGGCAAAGTCATTGACACACCCCCCCAGAGCCCGGACCTTAACCCTATTGAGCATGTGTGGGCATACTTGAAGAAAAAAGTTGGAAAAACAAATCCTAAGAGCCGCACACAACTAAAATCTGCTATAATTCAAGAGTGGGACAAAATACCTCTTGATTTTATTCAAAGACTTATTTTTTCGATGAAAAAACGCCTTAAACATGTTATAAATGGCCAAGGGGGTCACACTAAATATTAAAATTTTGTTAATATTCATAATTTGGATTTAATTTTAAATTAAGATGCATAGAGTGTAAGTGTGCCAACACATTATTGACACTGTTATTTATGAGTGATGTTTGTTTTTGTTGATTTGTTCTTTACATATTGAATTTTATGTTTCTTTCTTTTTATATTTAAATTAATAAAATAATATTAAACATATTCCTATTTTAAAACAAATTTTTTTATGCATTAATGACTTAGATATTTGCATCCAAAGTCAAAAAATCAATTTTTTTTTGCAGTGTGCCAACTCATTCTTGACAGACTGTATATCCGCCATAGCTTTAGTTTTAGGTGGTGAACACGAATCTACATTCCAAATTTCAGCATTCTAACTCTTCAACTAATAAGATGTCTGTCACAGAAGAAAATGCATTTTCCGATTTGCCACGCCCCTAGGGCGGATCAGGAAAATTTTATCAAATTTGAAGTTTTTAGCAATATTATATAGCCAGGTTTAGTAGCAAATGCCTTTTATTGTACTATAGCTCGAGAAAACCTAATAAAACCAAGCTTCCTTTCCATTTATATCGATCCAAACCTTTTCGTAAATCAGAAAATTAAAGAAAACAAAAAAATGTCTGTGTCGCGAAGTCCGCTAGATATGCACACAGTAGATAAACTTGTTAGTTTGTGTAGGGTTTGTACCCAGGAGATGAGCAACACTCAGCAATGCTATTGGACCCCTTGCAAAAACAATTTCCATAAGCCATGTCTGGAACGGTGGCCTGACCCGAACCCAGCTTTGACTTTAGCGATTCCTGGTAGTTCACGTATGGTAACACGTAACTTAGCCAAAAGCCTAAATAAGGTCTAACCTGAGGCTACAAAAAATCCGCAAGAATCGCTCGAAGACAGCGAGGTTATAATCTCTGGCTTAGACGTAAGTAATAATTCTGACCGAAACGTAGCTCCTCCCCCAAGAGGCACTAGCAACCGCCGGCGAGGTATGATTATATTATTATTATTATATTGATTATAGTATCATTCAGTAAATGATCGAGCAGTCGGTCACTCGTATGATATCGGCACTCCGCCTTGACTCGCGCCCTACCTCAAGCGAACAACGGCCGTATATTCCCACTCATATGGCCTACTCGCCAGGTAGCTCGTCTGGTCAAAACAGAAAAACAGCTGACACCATGTAAAAATGGAATTTACATTTTGATGGGTCATCTGAGGGACTCGGAGTGTAAGAGCTCTTATATCGCATCAGAGTTATTACTGACGAAACTCTCGACAGGGATTTCATGCGGCTGTGTAAACATCTGCACATTCTTTTCGCTGGGAAAGCTAGGCATTGTTTTTGGCGGCACCATAAGCAGGTCGATCGAATTATTTGAAATGATTTTTGTGCTGCACTATAAGGATTATCGCTCAGAATTTATGAGTAAAGACTTACTTAGAGCCAGAAAGCAAAAAGTCGGGGAACCTCTTTTTGCTTGTCATGATTCTGTGGCAGCTTTAATTGACAAATTTGGACAAAAAATCGACGAAGACGAATTGGTAGAGATATTGCAAAATAACTTGTTGCCTGAGATGCGGCACAAGTTGCTCTACCAATCCATCAGCTCAGTTGGCCATTTGCGTAGATTAATGGAAATGATCAAAAATTTATCTAATGATCTCCACAGTCGATCCGAAAGTTTTTCTCGACCAAAACCTGGGATGTTTCAGTGAAAAATTAATGTCCCGAAACGGGACATGTGTGGGAAGATTGTCAGCAAGATCGAAGGATTTTTGCTATGGTCGTGGCACACCCCAGGTGTACAAGCCACAGTGCAAAAATTACATACATAGATTGTCGGAAAGCCAGCAGAAGGGAGTATCTCCCAAAAATCGGATGCCCCCGAAATAATAAACCTAATCCAGAACAATTTCACTCATACAGGGCCATCTTCAGCCGAAAATAGTGCACTGTTGCATGATCTCCGTTTTCTCCCATATAACGTAAAATGATTAAAATATTTAGAAACACGGAAAAGAATTTTCAATGAAAAAAATCAGTTAGAAATAACCGTATTGCAAGATTGAAAAACTACTATAATTAAGTAAAAAGTAATCGTAGATAAGTAATATCGAATAATTCGCAGTTATGAGAAGGTATCATTCCTAGATTTTCAGGAATTGGGTCTATTAGATACTGGAGCAAACATCAGTTGCATCGGCGCGACACTAGTAAAAACTGACTTTTTCATTTAGAGACACTGCAGGTGGTGAAAATCAGACAGTCATAGGGGTTTGTGAATGTGGTCATGCAATATAAAGCAATATCAAAACCAATTAAACTATATGATATCCCCACATTAAGCAGAATTTAATTCTTGGTCATGACTTTTGGAAAACATTTGCCCTTGCCCCAAATGTTATCAGTGCTGTGGAAGCAGAAACTGATGTTGTTGGCGAGGAGGTTTAAGGGAAATATCCACTAACAATCCTGCAGTTAGAACAGCTCAATGCAGTGAAGCAGTTGTTTCCTAATGCTGAAGAGAAGTTAGGTCGCACTTCTCTCATTAAACATCACATTGAGGTGGGATATGCAATGCCAGTAAGCAGTTATTGTATAATGAAATAGATCGGATGATTAGCCTTGGCTGATAGAACCCTCAGTTTTATCCTCCAAGCTGATATGGAGAAACTGAAATCTGTTGTAACAACATCTCACGTCTTACAAAATCCAAAATTTGACCAGAAATTCTTTTTGCATTGCGATGCTAGGGATTCTGGAATTGGGGCCTCCGAAGAAAATGAAGAAAGCCCAGTAGCCTTCATGTTTAAAAAACTCAGTCGATCGCATCTTAACTATAGTGTTACAGAGCGTGAATGTCTAGCAGTTATTCTCGCTATAGAAAAGTTTCATTGTTATTTAGAGCTCCAAGAGTTTGAAGTCATCACTGACCATTCCAGTCTTCTTTGGTTGATGAGACAGCAGGACGTTTCGGGACGATTAGCTAGGTGGGTTTTCCGCTTACAGCAATATAAGTTCACTATGTCGCATCGTAAGGATGTGCCCGATGCTTTATCGCGGTTGCACGAGCATGAAATCGCTTCTTTAGACATGAGTCCCATAATAAACTTAGAATCAGATGCATTTAAGGCCAATGATTACAACCAATTGAAGGTTAATCTAGCGCAAAATAGTTCACGTTGTCCCGGTTCAAAAATTGTCGATCTCAAAATCTACATCCGAACCGAACACTCGACCGGAGATGAAATTCAGGATAAGTTTTTGTGGAAACGTTGGGTGCCCGTCAACTTAAAGGAGATGTGTTAAAGCAAGCACATGATGGTGTAACGTCAGCACACTCCGGTATAAAAAAAAAACAATCGAAAAATTACTAACAAATCTCTTTTGACCTGGTTTAGCGAAGTATACTCTCCGTTTTTATACTCTCCGTCCTCCAATGGGAGTTCAAAGTCCGACTTACCAGCCTTCCAAAGGTTGTATATATATTTATTGGGGCCATATCCAAGGAGCAAAAATGGGCATGTAGGATTATTCATTATCTTGGACCATTTCATTAAATTTTATTGGCATTGAAACAATTTACATCGTCTGTGATCCATGACTTTACCTTAAAAAATATTTTCCACAGTTTTGTCGTACCAGAAACGATAGTGTGTGATAACGGATCGCAGTTTAAGGCAAATGAGTTCAATGCTTTTTTAACGGAGTTGGGAATACGCCAGAGAGTTCTATACACGGCTTTATACTCACGTCAGTGCAATGCTGCTGAGCGGATTAATCGCCCTCTGTTAGCTGCTATTCGGTCGTATCTCGAAAACGACCAGACTTATTGGGAGCAACATATTTCCAGTATTTCCTGTGCATTGCGCTCATCCTTGCATCAATCTATAGGATACTCCCCATATTAGATATTAGATATGATTACCCATGGGTCGGACTACAAGTTGATAAATAATGAACATTGCTTGAAAAACCGTTGGTACCGCTAAGCAGATCGGATAATTTCTCCCTTTCATGTCAAAGACATTAAACATTAGACAGGTGAACATATTCCCCGCTAATATTCCGTCTAACGGTGGTATATTATCGGGTGGTGTAATGGACGGTACAAAAAATTTTGCAGCGCATATCATGTGTAACAACATTGTCATCTGCACCACAAGGTCAGTAGAGCTTTGGTTAAGCTAAGCTTTTGCAAAAGAGCTTTGGCTATACGATAAAGCTTTAGGACAGCGGGTTTCCAAAACGAGCGAAAAACAAGTAAGAAAGCTATATCGACTCAGCTCATCGTCCTGATCAAGAATATATATACTTTATGGGGTCTACGATGCTTCCTTCTGCCTGTTACATACTTTTCACAAAACCATTATACCCGGATTTCCTATTTTTAATGGGATCAGGGTATAACAAGTAAGGAAGCTCTAGTCGAGACTGCTCGACTAGGAGATACCCTGATTCCTACAAAGAGCTGATATTCACGCACGCATAAGCACGCGCTCTGCTAACTGCGCAGTAAGCAGCGACTGCGCTTGGGCTGCGCTGCAGTGTGGGCAATACTATGAGAATTTTGTTGCTGAATAATTTCTCCTGTAGTAGGAGTATCGTCATGAAACTTTTCAGCCAAACTTCTTACCCCTCTACGTGCGTGCCACTGCACAAGAGGGGAAATAAAAGTACACGTCAGCTAACGAATTGTTTGCTGCACAAACAAGTAAATCAAAGATATAAACATTGTCGATTTTAAGGACCAACTTTAAATTTAAAGTTACCAGAAATATTGAACAATTAAAATGGATGAGAATAATTTTCCTAACTATCAGCTTAGTAATAAGCAGCTTGATTATGAAAAAATGCGCCAAGTTGCTGGGAAATCACCACAAGAAATCAGGGCAGAATTTCTAAAAGGGCAACACCTCCTATGTACTGATACTCATAATGTTAGTAATACAACTACAACACTAACATTTACTAGTGCAACTAGTCATTCCATTTATACGAACGCAACAGCAGCTACTGCAGCAATCAGCTGTGTCAGCCCTAGCGAGAGCACGGCTAACCTTGGAACTGGATCGATCCGACTCTCCGCAGATCCGACTCCAGTATGCTAATGACACGGCCAACAACCCGCAGCACAACACAGCTAATGCTCATAAGCTTGTTTCCACAAAGCTACCACAAATAGTGGTTAGTATTACCGACCTTAATGATCTCTTTGAACTCATCAAGGAGGTAACAAGCTTAGAAAACGTATCCATCAAAGTCAATCAAAGTGAAACAGCCCGAATATTTCCCAAAGACAGTGTCACATATAGAGCCATTGTAAATCACTTTGATACTATTGGAATTGAGTTTCATACTTATCAACTAAAGGAAGATAAACCCTACAGAATAGTTGTTACGGGGCCACAGCACGTTAAACTACGAAATTATTGAGGATTTAAAAAAATTGGCTTTGTTGCTCTGCAAGTGCATAACTTAAGAGCTAGGACTCCTAGCGAGGAAAAACTAAATATATTCTTTATTAATAAAAGACCATGTCAAAATATTAATGAAGTATACAACATTAAGACACTGTGCCGACAAAAAGTGAGGGTAGAGAGGTTGCGCAAGACAGCTGAAATCGCCCAATGCAAAAGATGCCAACAATATGGTCACACAGCCAAATAATGCCGTCGTCATCCCAACTGTGCCCGATATGGCGAAGATCATCTCACCAAGCTATGTGCACGTTCCTTAGAAGAACAGCTCACTTGCATTCACTGTGGAGGTAATCACATGGCAAGCTACAAAGGCTGTCGGTGGTATCAGGAGTTCAGCCGACGAACAACGGGCTCTACAATAAAGCAACACTCCAACACAGTACTGCCTGTACAGAACAGCAGAGGTCAAAAACAGGCAAAGCTACAGCAACCACAACGAAAACAGAGGCAACAGCACCCACCAACCATGCTTTACCCTGAAAACACTAATTAGCCACACCCCGCCTATACAGTTAGACGGAGTAACTCTAAATCAACCTACGCAGGCGACTAACATTTGGTCCCCACTTAAAAGCTGCGGCCAAGAAATGTGGACAACGCATGCAACAACTGCGGTGGCTGGTAAACACCATGTCACTAAGAGCTAAAAGAGCTGTCTATGTCCACTGTGTGGCACCGATTTGACTCTACGGTGAGCAGATTTGGGGGATATCTGCAAAATCAAACTACAAATGCATACAGGTCCTGCAAAACCGAGCATTGCGACAAATAACTAACTGCCCCTGGTATGAGCGCGGATCTAACCTGCATAGGGATCGATATGGGGTTTGGCTATGTAAATAATTTTTCCTTGTGTTGTTAAAGTACTTTGTCTATGTACAGGTTATACACTTAATAATAATAATAAAAAAAAAAAAAAGTAAGAACGTTGCAGTTGGGCGTTACCAACTGCGGAATACTCATTCACATTCCGTCTCTAGCATGTACAATTTTCAATATGACACGACACAAAATGTGGCCTACAAACTATTTTTATACCCTGAACCCATTGAAAATGTGAAATCAGGGTATAATGTTTTTGTTAAAGTGTATGTAACAGGTAGAAGGAGGCGTGGCAGACTCCATAAAGTATATATATTCTTGATCAGGGCGACGAGCTGAGTCGATATAGCCATGCGATTGATTTGTCTTTGCATTGTTTTTGAATTCGTAGCCGCTACTTTGGCTTTTTATTGCTATATGGCGACCTAACAATAATGTCATTTCGCTTTAATTATCATTTTTGTGAGTGCCGCGGTGGCGCTGTAGGCAAAAGCGCGGATTGCTCGTATTTTAGCTATTTTGTTGAGGTGCGAGTTCAAATCCCGCGGAAAACTTTTTAAAAAATTGAAATTTTATGTTATTATCATTTCGTTTATATTTTTTCAATTTCATAAAAATGTTTTCTTCCGTCTTATGAATATCTACAAAGCTTATTTATATATATAAGTGACGCACGCATATAAATTTCTTAGTTGGCCGCTACAAATGCCGATTAGCCACGCCTCTAGTGAGCGTAGATGGTTGTCCTTCGAACCCCGCAGAAAACTTTTAATTTTTTTAAGATTTATAATTTAATTTTTATTTTTTAAATTCCACAAAAATGTTTTCTTCCGTGCTATCAATGCCTATTAAGTCTATTTATATAGTATATAGATGGCTCACGCATATAAATGTCGCAATTTGACACTAGAAATGGCGATTGCCACGCCCCTAGTGGACGTAGACATCTCTTTTTTTTGGCTAGTTCTTAGAACAAGCTAATGGTAACCTAACTGCAAAATGTGAATGCTTACGCTCAAAAAATGTGAAAATTACAGGGTATTTTTTGATATGCCACGCCCCTAAAAAGGCGTAACAACTATTTTTGAGTTATCGATAGAGGAGGCTACCAGTAACTTATTTTCCAAATTTGAAGCTTCTAGCTCTATAACTGTAGGACATATAAACTTTTGCGGTTTGCCACGCCCCCTGTGGGCGGAGATATATCCACTATAGCTTTTTGGTCTTGGGTGATCAACCCGAGTATATACACCAAATTTCAGGTCTCTAGCATCAATAGTGTCCCAAATATAGCAGAACTTGAAAAATCACTATATCTTCAGATCCGATTTGCCACGCCCCTAGTGGGCGTAGACATATAATTTTTCAATTAATCTTTATAGAATCGTAGCATTAGCTCACATGCATTTGAGTGTTCTAGCTTTAAAACTCTAGGATATACAGTTTTACCCGATTTGCCACGCCCCCAATGGGCGTAGATATATCCGCCATAGCTTTTGATTTTGGGTTGTCAACACGAAGCTACGTTCCAAATTTCAGCGCTCTAGCTCTTCAATTAACATGATTTCTGTCATATCGGAAATATACACGAGTATGTGTTCCACATTTCAAGTCTCTAGCTCTAATAGCTCCGAAATAGATTGCGTTCATACGGACAGACGGACAGTCGGACAGACGGACGGACAGCAAGACGGACATGCATAAAACCAATATACTAATTCACTTCGTGAATGAGTATAAAAAATGAATCTATTATCAATGAAAGCCAGTTATACAAAGCAAGTTGTGGTCATTCTTTTCATCAATTGTGTTTATAATAATAGCAGATGCTATAATAATAGCAGATGCCATTGCGGCTGCTTCACTTCATCAAACAGAGTTGATAGCCCAGGTTTCGTTGAGACAAAGTGAGACGTTGTCCCAGGCCATAGAGAGTGGTGCCAATAATTCGCAGTCCCATACTTCCAGTACAACAAAATCCTAGCATTCTTGCTCAACATGAGTTTCGACCAGCCTCAACTGTAGCAGGCACCCATTCCAACAACAACAGTTCAGTAGGAATGGATTTACGGCCAGATCGCATCAGCCAAATCATAACAAATTGGAAGATTTGCTTCAATGGTAAAATGACATTATCGGTTGACGATTTTATTTACCGAACTGAAACTCTAACGCATCAGACTTTAGAAGGCAATTTTGAGCTGTTGTCTAGGTATGCTAGCAACACTTTTGAGGGTACTGCGAGTGATTGCTTCTGGCGTTATCACAAAAGTGTGCCTAAGATTCTCTAGCAAGAGCTGTGTTTTGCACTTCGTGAGCAATTCAAAGATGATAGAACGGGCATTCATATTCGAGCTGCTATCGATAGGCGTAAGCAGAAGGTAGGCGAATCCTTCAACGAGTTTCATGAGGCCATTGTAGTACTTTCGGACAAACTTTCGAGTCCTTTGCGTGATTCATCTCTGCTCCAAATTCTCCGTAATAATTTGCTCCCGGAGATTCAGCACGAACTCCTTTACGAGAAAATTGAGAGAGTTGCCCAGTTGGGACATTTGGTGCGTACACGCGAAATCTTTTTGGAAACGGTTGGCAAACCATTGGTGACTCGGCCGCATCCTATACCCATGCCACGTCACACAATAAGTGGAATGGCAGTAGAACACGAGTCCCAGTATGAGGAAGAGGACAGTCCAGAAATATCAGCAGTAAATTTACTGTGCTGGAACTGTAATGCGAAAGGCACAGGTACCAAGATTGTACGGCACACCGACGCATATTTTGTTATGGTTATGGCAAACCCGACACGTATAAGCCTTCGTGCAAGACATGCAACAACCAAAAAACATTCAAAAAACTCGTCAGGCCGTGCACCGTCGACCAGTGCACGCAAACAAATGAAGTCGACATCAACCAACACATAGTAGACTATCAATCCGCCGACAATACAACCGAACCAATTACTACCTCACAAATTTATAATTCTTCTTCCAAAACAATACATACTCAAATAAGTTCCAAATCTCGCTCTCAACTACGTCGCTCCTCAGGGAAAAAAAGTCATATGATAGAGCAGAAGCAATTAATGTTAGCCGTGATAGTAAATGCTCAAGATATTAGGCCGTATGCCGTTGCCAGTATGTTAGGGAAGAGTATAACTGGCCTAATGGACACAGGCGCGTCCATAAGCTGTATTGGTGGTGATTTTTCTAATCACGTTCTTAATTCCAACATTGTATTTAGGCCCATGAATTCGGCTGTAGGTACTGCTGATGGGAAGTCGCAGAATATTATCGGAAAAATTACTACAGAAATTAAATTTAAAAATGAAGCTAGAATGTTGACATTTTACATAGTACACTCCTTGTCTCAAGATTTATATTTAGGGATAGATTTTTGGATCCAATTTAATCTTCTGCCATTGGGTGTGGTACCCACTGTTAAACATTTGTCTTCATCGAAGCCACGCAACAACAGTTATTCTTGCAATATGTTAGCATGTTCCCTTCTTTTGCTAAATTGGGCTTAGGCCGAACAACTCTTCTTTCACTTACGATTAATGTCGCCGGAGCCGCTCCAATTAAACAACGCCATTATCCCGTTTCACCAGCAATAGAAAAGTTAATGTATGAAGAGCTGGACAGAATGCTTAAATTAGGCGTTATAGAGGAATCACAAAGCGCTTGGTCTTCTCCAGTTGTCCTAGTTCGCAAACCAGGGAAAGTTCGATTGTGTTCGGATAGCAGGCGTGTTAATGTGGTTACAATTAAGGATGCCGTTCATTGAAGGCATTCTCAGCAGGCTACCAAAAGCTGAATTTATTACCAGTTTAAATTTAAAAGATGCTTTCTAGCAAATCCCATTAGAACCGGAATCACGCGATAAAACCGCATTTAGCGTACCTGGTAGGCCGTTGTACCAGTACACTGTTATGCCCTTTGGGCTTTGTAATGCTCAACATACAATGTCAAATCTGATGGATAAAATAATTCCCACTAATCTGCATCGTGAAGTTTTTATTTATTTAGATGACTTGCTGATAGTCATTTAATTGTTTTAAAAGAGCTGGCAAATCAAATAAAAACAGCAGGTTTGACCATCAATTTCTGTAAAAAGAGGTAAAATATTTAATATATCTGCCTCAAAGAGGTAAAATATTTAGGTCATGTCATTGGCAATGGTACAGTTAGCACAGACCCCGATAAAATTGTATCTATTACAGAATTCCCAGTTCCTAGATCAGTTAAACAAGTTCGGCGGTTCTTAGGCATGACTGGGTGGTATAATAAATTTGTTCAGAACTATGCCACCATTGCATCCCCTATAACAGATAAGCTGAGACAGAAACAAAAATTTGTATGGGGTGAATCAGCGCAAAAGGCGTTTGAAGAACTCAAGGTGAAGATTATTACAGCTCCAGTTTTGCATAGTCTAAATTGTGACAGACCATTCTCTATATACTGCAATGCCAGCCATACGGGTGTTGGTGCCGTGTTAGTTCAGATAACGGATAATAATGAAGAAGTACCGGTGGCTTTTATGTCTCGTAAACTTAACCATTGTCAAAGAAACTATTCCGTAACTGACAAAGAATGTCTGGCAGCTATTTTAGCCATTAAAAAGAGCTTTCTTTGAAGGGCAAGAATTTTCTATAGTTACAGATCATGCTTCTTTAAAATGGCTCATGTCACAAACCGACTTGAGTTCTCGCTTGGCAAGGTGGGCTTTAAAGCTTCAGGGGTATGATTTTCGAATAGTCCACAGAAGAGGCAGTGCATCTCGACTCTGTTCATTTTAAGTTATCTGACTATCAAGATCTGAAAGCCAAAATAATAGCCAATCAGTCTAGATCGCCGGATGTGAGGGTAATTGACGACTATATATATCGGAGATTCGATCACACATCGGGTGAGAAAATAGCAGATGATCTCTGTTGGAAACTTTGGGCTCCCCAATCGCTGGTGCCAGAAGTCCTTAAGAAGGCCCATGAGCCTCCACTGGCATCTCACCCTGGCATAAACAAGATGCTAGACAAGCTACGTCGCTATTTGTATTGGTCACAGATCTCAGTGGACGTAAAAAAATTCGTGAACGATTGCGAGAGTTGCAAGTGCAATAAGCACCCGAATTATACCTTACGCCCGCCCTTAGGGAAATCTGGTTCAACGCTACCCGTGTTCCAAAAACTCTACATTGACTTTCTAGGTCCATATCCACGAAGTCGCGCCGCGAATATAGGAGTCTTTGTTGTTTTAGACTATATATCGAAATTTCCTTTTTTGAGACCCATCGAAAAACTGACTGCAGACGCCATCATAAACTATTTAGAGCAGCAGTTGTTTCATTGCTTCGGAGTTCCCAAAACTATTGTCTCTGACAATGGAGTACAATTCAAGTCAGGTATTCAACGCATTATTACAAAAATATGGAATTAATAATTCATATACTGCCGTTTACTCTCCACAAGCAAATGCTTCGGAACGAGTCAATCGATCGGTGATAGCAGCAATCAAATCATATATTGCGCCTGACCAGAAATATTGGGACGCTCATCTGAGCTCTATTTGTTGCGCTTTGCGTTCAGACGTACACTCGGCTATCGGCACTAGCCCTTATCGAATCGCCTTTGCCCAACGCAACGCACAAACGCAATTTGATCTTTTTAGAAGATCGTGCTATTCGATTTAATCGCGACGATTCATTTGATATGTGACAAAAACAACGCAATCGAAACGAGAATACATATAATATGCGTTGTCGAGATGTAACGTTTGTGGTAGGCAAGGAAGTTTATAGGCGTAATTTTCAGCAAAGTAACTTTGTAAGGGGCTTTAACACGAAGTTAGGTCCAAACTTTGTAAAGGCAAGGATTAAGAAAAGACTAGGCAACAGTTATTATGAAATTGAAGATTTGCAAGGTCGTTTGATTGGTAAATACCATGCAAAAGATCTAAAACAATAATCGCACAGTCCAGCGCGAATCACCCTATAAGTGTGATTTTGGTAGGGGGGTTTTGTAGTGGCGCTGGAATAGCGAAAAGGCAAACTTTTTATAATTATCTAGACTGCCTAAAAGCAGACTCTCTCTATAAGGGAAGGGCAATTTAGTTCCGCTGACCGAGTCCGCAACCGAACTCGTGCGCGTACTGTTTGCTGAGCGATCTGTGGAAACAAGATTTAATAGTAAACTGGTCTTAAGCCAATTCAATTTACTACTTACAAAAGACAAGTCCACAATAATGGTCCCATTTGTAAAAGTGGCTTCTCAGGCTACTAATAGTTCCAAAAAATTAAAGTTTAGTGAATATTTACTAATTTATAAAGTAGGGCTTCGCTGGCCGGCTCGCATGTGCAAGCAAAACAGCTGTTTGAGTATCGTCAAGCAACTGATTACAAAAGCTCGTTTAAGCTTTAAGCTTTAAGCTCGGCGTATAAAGCTACATCATAATGGGCCTCGACAAAGTTTTTCGCGATGAACTTTTGAAAGCGATCAATGAACCTTCAAACAATGAAATGAATATCACAGTGGAGCGTGCAGTGGCTCCTAACGCCAAACCTTCCCCAAGCGTAAATGGAGCAATGCGCTTTAAAAATGTTGAGATTAAGCGCAAGATAGCTATAATTAAGCGCAAGATAATTGCTGCTGCTTCTCCTAACCTCCCTAGGAAAAAATCGAACTTTGGCAAAAGTAGCGAAAACTCTACCCTGCTACAACCAGACTATAGTGGCAAGTCGAATCAGTTCGGGTTGCTTGCGCAAACCCCAGTTAATATGGATGCAGAAGACAATAGCGACATGCTGTGCGAACAGCCCAGCACCTGTAATCAAGTTGCTATTGCTGCTTCGAAGCGGTCTGCTGTTATAGCTGGCAGCTCTGACGTACCCGCTAAAGCACAGCCCAAACCCCGACCAATCGTGATGAAAGGCATCAATAACATCAATTTGCTAATGCAAGGTATTGAAAAAGTAACGGATCTGAACAAGGTCGAGGCCAGGGCTTCTTTGGGCGGTGTCATGAGGCTCTACACGGCTGATGCTGCTACCTTTCGCAGCATTGTCAACTGGCTTGAGAATGACCAGCACGAATTCCACTGCTACCAGTTAAAAGAAGACAGGCAGTACAAAGTCTGCGTTAAAGGCTTGCACCACAGCACCTTAATTAGCCAGATTAACGAATTAGGCAAAATGGGCCACAAAATGATTGATGCCCATACGCCCCAGCGGTACAAAGAGCCAGGTACACCCAAAGATAGCCCAGTTAACATGTTCTTCTTGATCATCGCATCAGCTGTCAACAACAAGGCGATCCTGACAATTAAGACAATCTGCCATACAAGAGTCGTCAATGAACCACTCCGTAAGTGGACTGCCGTCGTACAATGCCATAGATGTCAGCAGTTTAGCCACACGGCTAAATACTGCCGTAAGACGCACATATGTGTAAAATGCGCCGGAGAACATCCTTCCAGAGACTGCACTCGATCCCGCAATGAGCTTTGCACTTGCTTCAACTGAGGGGAGCAGCATCCAGCTAACTATTAGGGCTGCACTAAATACCAAGCGTTCCTACAACGCTCCAGGCCCAGAAGTGGAATAGGCGGCAGAAGTGAGAGCAATGAGCGACCTCTAACCATTTCTAGAGGCAAACCGGTAGCCACTCCTCAAAGTGGCGTCACCTATGCAGAAGTAGCTAAGCAACAACAGCAGGCCCAACATTAACAGCAACAGCAGCCGTTTAGTGACAGGAGTCGCAGCCGCCAAAGGACGAAGAGAGATCCACATCAACCGATGGCCAGGAATAACATTGAAGCTATTTTCCCAAGTGGTTAATGGAAGCATTAGCTCTCTCCGCTCGCTCCGAGAGAAGCAGATGGAGCTAATGATGATGATGCTGAAACAGCAACAACAACAGACACAGCAGCAAGGGCAAATACTTAATTTGCTCACCGCTCTCCATGCACAGAAGATACCATAATGATAGCGCTACGCATCCTTGTGTGGAATGCCGACAGTATTGCCACGAAGCTGCACGAAATAGAGTGCTTTGTGCGGCGGCACGAGGTAGATGTCTTGCTGCTCAGTGGGACACACTGCAAAAAGTTACAAGCACCCAAAATATTCGGTTTTGAGGTCTACGCTGCAAACGACCCGAGCACCGGCAACGCCAAAGAAGGCGCAGCTATACTGATCAGCTCTAGTTTGGTCTACTTCCCGCTAACGCCAACAGCCACCTCAAAAGTGCAACTTGCGTCAGGAGTTATTGAAATGGCTCTTGGCCCTATTAACTTTGGAGCGATCTACTGTCAACCGAGGTTCATCTGGACTACTAATGAATTCGAGACGATTTTGAAGCATCATCGCTATAAGTTCATCATTGCGGGTGACTGGAATGTGTCCCATTGGCTATGGGGAGCGGGAAGGTGTAACCAAAGAGGCCATGCGCTTGCAAACCTTGTCCTGAACACTGAGATTAACGCACTGGCAACAGGTGGACCAACGAGGTAACCGTACGGTAGCAGAGGCTTACCAGGCTACATCGATTTTGCTCTGACTAAGGGATTGCTGAGCATCCATGCTGATATAAGAGCGGTCGTTGATCTCAGTTTCGATCACCTATATCTCATAGTTACACTGGATGCGTCGGCTTTATGTTATCCTAAAACGGAGTGGCTAATCACCAGGCATACTAACTTCGAATTGTATCACGATCATCTCGACACGTTACTGCACCTCAATATGGAGGTGAGTACTACAAAGGATATTGATGAAGCTATCGACGTGTTCAATTACTCTATTCAGGCAGCAGCTAGAATGGACTCTGGCACAACGCAGAGGAGGCCCGCAGCTGACAGGATGTCAGTAACCAGAGAAATTCTGCTGCTCATTGCCGGAAAGAGGCACATGCGAGTTATGAATAAGTCCACTCCATTCCCAGAACTAAACTAAACAAGTAAGAAAGCTCTAGTCAAGACTGCTAGACTAGGAGATACCCTGATCCTTACAATGAGCTGATATTCACGCACGCATAAGCACGCGCTCTGCTAACTGCGCAGTAAGCAGCGACTGCGCTTGGGCTGCGCTACAGTATGCGCAATACTATGAGAATTTTGTTGCTGAATAATTTCTCCTGTAGTAGAACTATCTTCATGAAACTTTCAGAACGTGATCATAATATGCAAATGTGTGTACATTTCAAAGCACAAGTCTCTAGTACTCAAAATAAGTTTTTTGCAAATTGGGGGCGAAAGGGGCGTGGTATCCAAAATCTGTAAGAGACAAAATTTGCGTATTGACCAGATGTATGTACACACCAAATCTGAAGTCTCCTAAATCTAAACGTATTAAAATTACGGTGAATAAACAAAATCAATTTATCGATTATTCGCGATAAAAAAGTAATCGGACGAGTTATCAAAAAAAAAAAAAGGATAAACTTGTACTGCGTATGGTATACATGAGTATGCATACAAAATTTGAAGTCTCTAGCTCTTATATCTTCTGAGATCTAGGCGTTCATACGGACGGACGGACAGACGGACAGGGCTATATCGACACAGCTCATCGCCCTGATCAAGAATATATATACTTTATGGGGTCTGCCACGCCTCCTTCTGCCTGTTACATACTTTTCACAAAACCATTATACCCTGATTTCCCATTTTTAATGGGATCAGGGTATAAAAACCAAATACAAAAACAAAAAGTACAATTTATTGAACGCTCTAAATACTAGGAATGACCAAGTTCTTCTGAAATGTTAAGCATCCCGTCTCGTAACCGAAATGCGAATGCAATATCCCAAATTTCCAATTAATTTGAAGCAACGTATGTAAAGCCTCAACTAAAAAGATTTGGAATAAAGAGTTCAGTTGATGTTAACCACAGCAAGTATTCACATCGTTTCTTTTTTTAAAAAGAATAATTTTCAGTTAACAAAACTTGCGTGGCAAATATGTAGATGAGGTCTCGTCATCCCTTGTACAAAGCCGAATGGAATAGAGTGCGGAGTAGGTTGCGTCGAGCACTTGTGGAGCACAAATCTGCATGGTTTGATGATAGACTTGCCAACACTGAGATTGCTAGCGACGCAACGCACTCACTCTGGAAGGCCACGCGAGGTATTAAAAGGCAGAAATAACAGAAATGGGACATGGTGCCGGACTGACTTGGAGCATGCAGAGGTGTTTGCTGGGCACCTTGCCGAGCGCTTTCAGCCATTTAATTTGGCCAGCCTACAAGAATGATGGATGTACTCCTGCGCCGCCGTAAAGCGCATTGCACGCTCAGTGCATACGCTGACGACTTGTCGAAGGGAACACCAGTTCCCAACTTGAACTTACAATTGCGCAGCTAATGCAGATAGTTGGAGGATGGAGCGTCGAGGTAGGCGGCTCAGTCTCAGCAGCGAAGACTGTGACGATGCTCCTTAAGGGAAAGCTGTCATCTGACAGGCATCCCGCCGTAAGCTTTGCTGGATCACAAAACGGAATGTGACGCAATATCGTTACCTTGGCATCACGGCTGGCGAGCGGTTGAGTTTTCTTCCACACATCGCGTCTTTATGCGATCGGCTGGCCGGAGTCGTCGGGATCCTGACCCGTGTGCTACGCGTCGGCTGGGGACTCAGTCCGCGCGCACGGCGAGGGACTGATGGTGCCTTGTGCACTATTTGGTGCCCCGGTATGGTACACGCCGGCGATGAGACTAAAGGACGCCAAGAGGTCGCTCAAGTCCTGCCATCGCATCATCCTGATAAGATGTTTGTCCACGTACCGAACGGTATCTACAGATGCCCTTGCAGTACTAGCTGGAGCTCCACCACTGGACCTTGTTGCGACGCGCAACGCCATGCAGCTCAAGATGAAGCGGAACTACGCGATGGTAGAGGACAACTGGCTTTGCGGTCAAGATATTTCCACCTTTTATCGTGCTATGAGGAAAGCCTTGCCGAACGAACGCTTACTACGTGAGAGGCAACTCCGATGGGATGACAGCGAACACGACCGTGTTACGCGGAAGTTTATCCCGGACGTAAGTTTCGTCTACAGCTGTCCTGACTTCAGGTTCACGATTGCGATCAGTTTCCCCATACCTGGTCATGCCTCGTTGAGCACTTTTACTGCATGCGCGTGGTCTGAGTGAGACTGCTGGATACCTATGCGGCCATCCCGTATAAGACTTGTAACACGTTCTGGGTGTCTGCCCCATCTATGCGGATATGCGGGACCAGGAATGACTTAGCATTCAGCAGTTTCCATCCGGTGACTGGATTGTGGCGGAATATTTGATGACTCAGGAGAGCATGCAACTACTGAAAAACTATGCTCGAAATCAAGGATTCTATCCCTATCTTCTCAGTCTGCTTCTGACAACCAACGAGTGTGGACGTGTTCCTGGCGAGTACGCGAGTAATAAAAATGACATAAAAACAAGTAAGAACGTTGCAGTTGGGCGTTACCAACGGCGGAATATTCATTCATATTCCGGCTCTAGCATGTGCAATTTTCAATATGACACGGCACAAAATGTGGCCTACAAATTATTTTTATACTCTGAACCCATTGCAAATGTGAAATAAGGGTATAATGGTTATGTTAAAATGTATGTAACAGGCAGAAGGAGGCGTGACAGACACAATAAAGTATATATATTCTTGATCAGGGCGACGAGCTGAGTTTAGCCCTGTCCGTCTGCCCGTGATATTAGAGACTTGGCTAATTCATGCATTTTAATTTTATAATCACGATATAAAAGTTTCGTGAAAATAGTCCATCGACAAGAAAAGTTATAAAACAATTAAGTTCCCATAGTAAGCCCACATTGCAGCTAATGCGTGTTTATACGTGCGTGCCTCTGAGTGTTTGTGTTTCTTTTGAAGCAGAAAAAAGCGAAGAATTCTTGAAATATCAGTTCTTGGAAGGGATTAGAGCTTTCTTACTTGTAATCGATAGTTCAACTATCAATTATATAAACTTTTATCGTTTATTCTATGCGTACAGACAAAAGCACGGCCTCAAGCATATTCTAGGAATTGCGATTGATTTGTGAATTTTTCAGTCGATATTTTAGTTTTGTGAGATGACGCTCTAGCACTGAAGTTACATATATAATTTTTCGCTACCAGACAACTAGCTGGAACAGTGGTGGCGATGGTTAAAGCAACGCAAGTCGTGTTAGATAACGTGGGTTCAAGACTCATTCGATCACATTTTCTTTCATCATTAATTCGATATTTTATTGGGAAGGTGCGAACTTGAATTAATAGCACTTAATATTTTTCATTTTCTTAGTCGAAAATTGTTATATGTTTAAATTTGTTTCATCTTAAATAGCTCCCAAATGCTTACTCGTAGATATATACATATATAAAATATGTACATATATACAAAAGTCTGCATACACAATTTCAGCTTTTCTTATGCACGTGCTCATTTGTATGTGTGTATGTATGTACATATAATGCACACTCTAGCATTTTCTAAGAATCTCAATTGCGATTGATTTGTCTTTGCATTGTTTTTGAATTCCCAGCCGCTACTTTGGCTATTCTTTGCTATATGGCGACCTAATAATAATGTCATTTCGTTTTAAATATTGTTGCGCAGAGTGCTTTTATTTAAGCTATTTTGGTGAGGTGCGAGTTCGAATCCCGCGGAAAACTTTTTTTTTTAATTGAAATTTTATGTTATTATCATTTCGTTTATATTTTTTCAATTTCATAAAAATGTTTTCTTCCGTCTTATGAATATCTACAAAGCTTATTTATATATATAAGTGACGCACGCATATAAATTTCTTAGTTGGCCGCTACAAATGCCGATTAGCCATGCCTCTAGTGAGCGTAGATGGTTGTCCTTCGAACCCCGCAGAAAACTTTTAATTTTTTTAAGATTTATAATTTAATTTTTATTTTGTAAATTCTACAAAAATGTTTTCTTCCGTGCTATCAATGCCTATTAAGTCTATTTATATATATAGATGGCTCACGCATATAAATGTCGCAATTTGACACTAGAAATGGCGATTGCCACGCCCCTAGTGGACGTAGACATCTCTTTTTTTTGGCCAGTTCTTAGAACAAGCTAATGGTAGCCTAACTGCAAAATTTGAATGCTTACGTTCAAAAAATGTGAAAATTACAGGGTATTTTTTGATGTGCCACGCCCCTAAAGAGGCGTAACAACTATTTTTGAGTTATCGATAGAGGAGGCTACCAGTACCTCAACTATCCAAATTTGATTCTAGATCTAGATTCTAGATTCTAGCTCTATAACTATAGGAGAAATAAACTTTTGCGGTTTGACACGCCCCCTGTTGGCGGAGATATATCCACTATAGCTTTTTGGTCTTGGGTGATCAACCCGAGTATATATCCCAAATTTCATGTCTCTAGCATCAGTAGTGCCCTAAATATAGCAGAATTTGAATCTTTATAGAATCATAACATAAACTCACATGCAAAATTTGAGCGCTCTAGCTTTAAAACTTTAGGAGATACAGTTTTACCCCGTATACATATATATACACTCATGGTCAAATTAATAGGTGTGACCTAGAGACTTTAACATATGGAAGAATAATTATGGTATGACAACATCTAGAAGCGCGAAATTTGTTTGTTTAGGTATGGCAACACTATTTGAAAAGGAAATAGGTAAATCCCCCCAAAAAGTTGACTCGTTAAAAAGTTTTGGCTGTTATACGTTCTCCACCCAGAAATTGACCTGGACACATTAATAGGTGTGTTTTAGTAAACAAAAAAATAGAAAAATATTAAAAAGTTTTTGAGAAAGCAAAAGTATTATTTTAATTGAATATAATTAGAATGAAGCTGTGACCTTAAATACCAGTAGACAGGATTTGTCGTCGACCGTAAGGGAGCGAAGCGGGATCTTCTTGACCGTAGCTCATTCGGGAGTGTGGGGGAGTTCTTGGCTACCTCACGGTCTGGGTACATAAATCTTATAAAATAAGATCCCTTTATACCAGAAACCTGGATGGAGCTTTACTCCGAACTGTATACGACGAACACAAAAAAAAAAGGAAGGACTGACACAACTACAAATCAATAAAACGATATCAACACCGGTAGCCATAGGTGGAGTGTGGCCACCGTGTTCTCGACCCTATCCCTACCATGGTTTTTCGGTGAAATGGTTGCCGAAAAACCCCCAACGCGAATAACTCAAGCCTCCTATACCATGCTATCACCCGCCTTTTAAAATTCAATCCATTACTCCATTATGTTATTTTATTGCTTATTTCACAATCCATTTAAAAAAAAAACAATCCATTTGTTTTCTATAAACCAACAATTCACTTATGCTACCGGTATATATAATATTGGCGAAACTGCCTGGTTTTTCGTTAATACTATTTAAATATATTCAACTGAATCAACGAACTAAACTAAAGCGTTATTAGAAAACAAAAAGAGGAGAAAACAATTTTCTATCTTCAAAACGTTATATGCTTAAATTACATTATATATATATATATATATATATATATATATATATATATATATATCGATATATGTAATTACTATTTTTTTTTTTTTTTTTTTTTGTATTTATTTATTTATTTATTCATTATTATTATTATTATTAATTTTTTTTTTTTTTTTTTTTTTTTTTTGATTTCAAATAGGGGAAAGGGAGCACGGGGTATTAAACACTTACATGGTTTGAGTAGCTTTCCCTCGATGAAAGGCCTTTCTTCGTGGTTGCTGTTAGATTGGGTTTAAAATTTTTTTTTTTTTCTTGGTGTTTATTTGACAGGTGGGGAGGAATATAAATTCATTTTTTTTTTTTCTTTGGGTTTTGGGTTGTTTGTTTTTTTTTTTTTTTTTTTTTTTTTTTTTTTTTAAAGTTAGCAGACACTAAGATATTTTAGATTTCACTATATAGAAATATATATATATATATATATATATAGAGGTATAACTATTTTCCGTTTTTTTTTTTTTCTATATAAATTTATTTATTGATTTATTTATTCATATTTTTTTTCTAATTCATATTTTGCTTCACTAGAAGATTTTTCTCAGTGCACTGTAATCATATGTTTTTTTAAGCTCTCATGTATTCTTTGCTTCTGCCTGCTTCTGCACTAATAGTGTTTTTTTTTTTTTCTTCTCTTTTTTTTTTTTCTTGATCTCACTTATATATACATGTAACTATATATATATATACACCTATATATATACATATATATATATATATATCTATATATATATATACACATACATATACGGATAGCTGTATATATATTAACTACGTCTGTTTTATTTCACTATTTTTTTTTTTTTTTCACGTCTATTTTTGTTCTGTCGTTTTCACTGCCACCACTGAATGATTTCCTCCTCGCCGCTCTCTTCTTCTCCAGGAATGGTATATATATTAAAATATATATTAAGATTCAGCCCTAACCTCAGCCGATACAGGTTAATTTTTGTTTCTTGGCCCAGAGGTTAGGGCATAGGAAGAGCACTGCCTGTGACTGAAAACCAAAACAATTTTATTGTCTGAACAAAGATTTTTTTCTTTTATGTCTCTTTGACACCTACCTTTTATGCGCGGAAAAAAAAAACCAAAGCGCGTCAGTCGATCAAAGCTTATAAGCTTTAATACCTGCGCGAGGTGATCGCCTGCACCGTGGGCGATTCTTGGATGATGAAAAATTTATATATATTTGGTTTATATATAAATTAAATGTATTAGCCGCAAAATTTTGGTACGCCAATTTTTCAAGCAATTTCCAAGACTATATAAATATATATAGATATATATATATTATTTCTTTTTCTTGGAATTGACTACCGGTGAGGTTTTTGGGTTTGTTCTTCTTTTTGTGTAATGCGCCGGAAATGAAAAAGAACGAGCACGCAATGTGCCCCCGTTTTTATATCGCCCCATTCCAGTGCTCTTCTTCATTTCTGCTCTTTTTGGAGACAGTGAGCGATGCAACTTGAAGCTGGGTGCACTTCGCCCACTGTCCCAAAGCTTTAGGGCTTAGCGAAAGCTCTGTTCTCAAGCTCCGCTTAACCCAAAGCTCACTTGCGGCGCAGGTGACAATTTTGTCAGAAATGGTTTTACCGACCATTACAAAGCATAAAATATTTATTTGCAATATTTTAATAAAATTAGATGGGTCGTGGGGTTCACTGCAGTGCTGAAGAGAGAAATCTCGTTCTTAAGCTTCGTGAAACGGGTAAAACTTATAAGTGCATTGCCTCATTTATGGGACGATCGGAGAACTTCGTCACAAATGCCCTAAAACCAAAAAAAAGATAAAAAGAAGCCCGGTGCCCGTCGGAAAACTACCGTAAGAGACGATTCCCATATAGTCACCTTGGCTAAAAGGGACCCTTTTAAGTCGTCGAAAGTGATTGCATGCGAAATGGGAATATGGTATCAGCACGAACTATTCGTCGACGGTTATTAGGCTCTGATCTACCTGGGAGAGCTGCTCGCAGGGTTCCTCTACTGCGTGGACCAAATATTCAGAAGAGGAAACATTTTGCTCAAACTCACGAGGCCTGGTGTGGCTTAGAGGGAGAGCGTAAATAGAGAAACATTCTCTGGAGTGATGAGACGAAAATAAATTTGTTTGGGAATGACTTTATTAGACATGTTCGAAGACCGAAAGGCAAAGAACTGGATCCTAGATATACAAAGAAGACGGTTAAGCAAGGAGGAGGCGGCATAATGGTTTGGGGCTGCTTTTCATGACAAGCTGTTGGTCCGATTTATCGAATTGACGTGGACAGATTCCTGTATAAGGAAATATTGAGCAGTGTTATGCTACCATATGCCGACGACAACATGCCCCTAAAATAGAAATTCCAACAGGATAACGATCCTAAACATTGCTCCCGAGTAGTTAAGGATTGGTTTCAGGAAAATAGAATTGACGTTATTGAGTGGCCAAGCCAATCTCCGGATCTCAATCCAATCGAGAACCTTTGGGGACACCTGAAAAGGGAAATTTCCAAGACTAGATGCTTCAATAAAACCCAATTATGGGCAAATATTCAGAAGGAATGGTACAATATTCCTGCAAAAATGTGTAGAAAATTAATATCCTCTATGCCTAAGAGGATCAGCAAAGTCATTGCGAAAAAGGGCGGCCATATAGGGTATTAACCACATTTATCCAAATATATTCAAAATATTCCATAATATTTAAGAAATTTTAATTGTTTTTTTAATTTGCTGGATTTGGAGTATTTCGTGAATTATGCCAAAATTAAATTAAACATTATTATTTTTTAAACTTTTTTTTGTTGTTACAATTCTTAGATATGTCTATTTTCGAATACAAGTTTTTTTTTTTAAAGTTACATGAGAAAATATAACCGGAATTACACTTTACATAACAAAAAAAATTTTACACCTATTAATTTGACCATGAGTACATAATCCTCAACCGGTTCAAGCATAACGAAGGTGGGATACAGATGCACAACCACTAATTGTATGAAGAAATCGGTGGTAATTCCTATGAGAGCATATGATGCCTGATGCGGGTAAACCCTTAAAGCTGCGGTTACTGCAATACGCAGGGTTCCTGCAACCCCAGGCACGGTGCCCCGGTTGTCCCGCATCGCTTACAGACTTGCTCCTTCATCCGGCACGTTGCCTTTCTGTGGTCAAAGCTGGCACACCTGTGGCAAGCGTAATTTGGAGTCAACGGGTGCCACTCAACGTGGATGCTTTCCGAATCCTCCAGGATGTTCAAGGCTTTCCGTTCCATCTTCAGTTGAACGTTGACCGTGGGTCCAGCGTCACTATTCCAAGGCTTCGAAGCAATCCAAACCGACTTCTCGAATGCTGCAGTGGAGCAGTGAAGAGCACCTCCATAATTGCATTCGTGATGCTGCTGTCAACGTCGACAACGTTAATTTTTGGCCTGGTCGGCAAGTTTCGCTGCACGTCGAGCCCGACTTCCTTAAACATCGGGTTAGCAATAACCTTCCGTATCTCGCCAGAGGATGGTGTGTGAATTATCGCACCTCCACGCTTCAGCTCACGCATCTTATGGACACGCACATCAAGGGCGGACGCAACTTCCTTTCGGATACGCTCAGCAACTTGCTTGAGCGTCTCCTCCGGGCTGCTGCTCGTCACAATCGCCGACCATGTTTCGGACACAAGGTGCAGCGATTGGAGTTGCGGCAGCGGCAGCAGCGGGGACAGCAATTTGGGTTGCACCAAAAGCACGGTTGGCAGCAGTTGTCTGGGGGCGAGCCCAGTTCCTTGATTTTCCCAAACATTTCAAGTACCAGCTCCCGGTACTTGGACGCTAGATCCAAGATGTTAAACGCCACGGCGCTTGGTACTTCGTACCTCACCACAGCTTTCCTGAGCTTCTTTTCGATGGCCAGCATCCGTTGGACCATCAAGCTGGAGCTGGTCGGATCGTCTCCTGCATTAAAGGCGACGGAGCGAGCGGCTATGGCAGCACGACATTCACTCTTGAAAACAGCGTGGCAGCAGCGGCAACAACGGAGCCAATAGCAGGGCGGGAAGCAGAAGCAGCATCGGACTCATCCGTCACAGCCTTCTTACCGGCGAGCCTCTTTTGGGGCGGCGACTCGGGACGACGAAAATGGTCTCCTCCTGCATCGTGGAGCTCTGCCTCGACAACTTGCGTCTTCTCCCAGCAACTGCTGGCGCCATAAATGTGTTGCTCTCGCCGCTAGCTTCGCTGAAGCTATCATGGCTGGCCATTTTAGCGGAATTTGAATTTTCGCCCAAATATTTTAGTGTGACCAGGTTCTAGTTCTTCAAAAATAATTTGTGTGCAAGTGTGACCAGTCCTCTTTAATGTTTAAACACCCATTGGCCACAAAGGGTGACCAACTTAAATCAATTAAGGTGACCACTCAATTGTTTTTCCAATTTGGCTAAATTTATGTCTTTTTTAGTTGTGCCTTTTTGATTTATTTTAATTGTTTATTGCTTCACTCCGCACTCCTCGGCAGCAATTTGTTTGGCTTTCGTTGCCTGCCAGAAGCAGACTGAGAAGATAGGGACAGAATCCTTGATTTCGAGCATAGTTTTTCAGTAGTTGCATGCTCTCCTGAGTCATCAAATATTCCGCCACAATCCAGTCACCGGATGGAAACTGCTGAATGCTAAGTCATTCCTGGTCCCGCATATCCGCATAGATGGGGCAGACACCCAGAACGTGTTGCAAGTCCTATACGAGATGGCCGCATAGGTATCCAGCAGTCTCACTCAGACCACGCGCATGCAGTAAAAGTGTTCAACGAGGCATGACCAGGTATGAGGAAACTGGTCAGTGTTCAACGAGGCATGACCAGGTATGAGAAAACTGACCGCAATCGTGGACCTGAACTCGGGGCAGCTGTAGACGAAACTTACGTCCGGGATAAGCTTCCGCGTAACACGGCCGTGTTCGCTGTCATCCCATCGGAGTTACCTCTCACGTAGTAAGCGTTCGTTCGGCAAGGCTTTCCTCATAGCACGATAAAAGGTGGAAATATCTTGACCGCAAAGCCAGTTGTCCTCTACCATCGCGTAGTTCCGCTTCATCTTGAGCTGCATAGCGTAGCGCGTCGCAACAAGGTCTAGTGGTGGAGCTCCAGCTAGTACTTCAAGGGCATATGTAGATACCGTTCGGTACGTAGACAAACATCTTATCAGGATGATGCGATGGCAGGACTTGAGCGACCTTCTGGCGCCGACTAGTCTCATCGATGTCGTGTACCATACCGAGGCACCAAATAGTGCACAGGCACCAGGAGTCCGGCATACATCCCTCGCCGTGCGTGCAGACTGAGTCCCCAGTCGACGCGTAGCACACGGGTCAGGGTTCCGACGACTTCGGCCAGCCGATCGCGTAAAGACGCGATATGTGGAAGAAAACTCAACCGCTCGCCAGCCGTGATGCCAAGGTAACGATATTGCGTCACATTCCGTTTTGTGATCCAGCAAAGCTTACGACGGGATGCCTGTTAGATAACAGCTTTCCCTTAAGGAGCATCGTCACAGTCTTCGCTGCTGAGACTGAGCCGCCTACCTCGACGCTCCATTCTTAAACTATCTGCATTAGCTGCGCATCTGTAAGCTCAAGTTGGGAACTGGTGTTCCCTTCGACAAGTCGTCAGCGTATGCACTGAACGTGCAATGCGCTTCACGGCGGCACAGGAGTACATCCATCAGAATGTTCCATATGAATAGACCAGTGATGGACCCATGCGGACGCCCACGTGAGACATTCACGTTGACTTTGCCAAAGCTGCTGACGTTACTTGCTTTTCGGTCAGAAAAGAAGCTGCACCAGATCCCAATTTGGTGTAACGATGAGTCCCATTCAACGTGGTTGAATGCTCCCTTGAAATCGATGAAGATTCCGAGCACGTATCTAGCCGGGCTGGCTTCGACACTGTTCACCGCGTGACAGTGGCATCCTCGACGCATCGTCCGGGACGAAAACCGAATTGCCATCGGTTCTCGTCCGTGAGCACCTCCTTTACACGATCCACCATGATCCCTTCCACCACTTTGCCAAACACAGGCGGGAAGCAGCGGGAGTACAACTCTGTCAAGTGCTCCGGGATAGTGCGCCAGGCCGCGTTGACCATGCCCCGATGAGCGCCTGCTGCGAACTCTGGCGATGCACATCTCAACCTCGAAAGATTCGAGGGCTGGGGGCACATCGCGAGGAACGGGAATGTCCACTGGTCTCTCCGCAGCAGGAAAGAAGCTGCGGAGCAGGTTATTCGCGCAGTCGTTCCAGGTTACGTACTGCTCGTTCCAGCGAAGGCAACCGAAATCGGTGCACGTCTTGCGGCCTCAGCCGATCTTGTAAGCTGATTCCCAAGGGTCATCTTGATGCTCGCCGACATATCGTTTCCAGTCCTCTTCTTTCGGCTTGAGTATCATCTCGTATTCCTTTCGGCTGATCCTGAAATACGAGGCTAGGGCATTTGCGCTATCACTGTATGTGCGGCGCGTATGCTGGATCCTTCGCCGGGCTCTCCTGAGCGTAGCGTAGCCATTTGCTTATCCGTTGACATCAAGCGAAAGTCCTCCAGAGGAATGTCAAATGATGCAGTCCTCAGCTCATCACCAAAACGCCGCCACTCAGCATTCTGGAGTTTCCACGAGGGCACAGGAGCATAGCTCTCAACTGTGCTCTCCGGATCAAGCGTCACCACAACAGTAATTACGTTATGGTTACTTAAAACCCACTCCAGTCATATGCAGCCCACGTAGACGCTGAATCACTGACGTATTTCACGTCAATATCGCTCGTTGCACTGCGATTATCGAACGTGAATACACTTCTGCGGACATTCAGCACGCAGGCTCGACTGCCCTGAACCCAGTCAGCTAGCAGTTCACCCCGCTGCCTGTTCAGGTCTCCCCTAGAGCGCTCGGGAAGCTTCCTGATGGGGGATACTGCGTTCGCATCAAGATCATAGATGACAGGCGTGCGGCTGGCTACGTATGGTTCCTGTAACAATGCGAATATCGCCCCAGAGTCCCTCATCCGGACTCCAAGGTCGATGACGGCAGCTCTACTGCGACCGCACTTAAATGAATGATTCTAGAAAAATGTTAGTGCTTAGAAGCCACCCTGGCGAGCACACGTCTGTAATTCGGGCACGCCTCTGAGAACATATGATGCCCCGCGGGTAAACCCTTAAAGCTGTAGTTCCTGCACCGAACAGGATTCCTGCAGCCCGAGGCACGGTGCCTCAACTGTGACGCATCGCTTGCATACTTGTTCCTTCATTCGGCACGCTGCCTTTCTGTGGTCAAAGCTGACACACGAGCAGCAAGTGGCAAGCGTAATTTGGAGTCAACGGGTGCCACTCAACGTGGATACTTTCCGAATCCTCCAGGATGTTCAAGGCTTTCCGTTCCATCTTCAGTTGAACGTTGACCGTGGGTCCAGCGTCACTATTCCAAGGCTTCGAAGCAATCCAAACCGACTTCTCGAATGCTGCAGTGGAGCAGTGAAGAGCACCTCCATAATTGCAATCGTGATGCTGCTGTCAACGTCGACAACGTTAATTTTTGACCTGGTCGGCAAGTTTCGCTGCACGTCGAGCCCGACTTCCTTAAACATCGGGTTAGCAATAACCTTCCGTATCTCGCCAGAGGATGGTGTGTGAATTATCGCACCTCCACGCTTCAGCTCACGCATCTTATGGACACGCACATCAAGGGCGGACGCAACTTCCTTTCGGATACGCTCAGCAACTTGCTTGGGTGTCTCCTCCGGCCTGCTGCTCGTCACAATCGCCGACCATGTTTCGGACACGAGGTGCAGCGATTGGAGTTGCGGCAGCGGCAGCAGCGGGGACAGCAATTTGGGTTGCACCAAAAGCACGGTTGGCAGCAGTTGTCTGGGGGCGAGCCCAGTTCCTTGATTTTCCCAAACATTTCAAGTACCAGCTCCCGGTACTTGGACGCTAGATCCAAGACGTTAAACGCCACGGCGCTTGGTACTTCGTACCTCACCACAGCTTTCCTGAGCTTCTTTTCGATGGCCAGCATCCGTTGGACCATCAAGCTGGAGCTGGTCGGATCGTCTCCTGCATTAAGGACAACGGAGCGATGGGGAGCGGAGGGATGGTGACAAGGGCAGCGGCAAAAGTGACAGGGCGGGAAGCAGAAGCAGCATCGGACTCATCCGTCACAGCCTTCTTACCCTGCCGCTGTTCTTGCTGCAGTCACTGCTGGTACTTATTCTGTGCATATCCCGGCCAGTGCTGCCAACTTTTCCGGGCAAGAAACAGCTAAATTAACAATTCAAACCTGATAGAAACGGCTAGATCAAATTCAAGAATAGCCATTTTAGTTTATTTGAAAATTGACACACAATTATCGAGCTCAATAAAATCAATTTTCTCCTCGGCAGTGTACAAATTGTGGTTCCAAAACATTTTTAATCACATTTGTACACTTCGTCTTATAAACCTCCATCGAATTTTGTGGAACACAACATACCCAAGTGTTCTATTGGTGAAATTATATAATAATAAGAACTATTATAATTGTTATTATATCAATTCTATTTAAGCTCTTTTAACCTTTATTTTTAAGTTTTCAATTAACACTTTCTTTTCATAGTTCAATAGTATCACTGACCATATTTGGCTGTGAATTGGGGCATAGCTTGTCGGACTGTCAAAAAAAAAATATCGCAATTGGGTTGGTGATACTATTTGTAAAAATGTGTCTGTACTTTATGTAGTAGACTCTCGTTATGTCAATATTTTTGCAATAAATAAAAAAAAATAATCGTACATTTTAGCAACTATGCTAGATTTGCAATATCTATTATCTATATCTAGCAATAATCATTTTTTCGTCATTTCGATCTATAGTTAGTCAATCCTTAAACAATGGATCTCGCAACCAGGTTTCACGCGGTTGCTGCTTATATTGAATTTTTGGCATTTTAATTTTTCGGCTTCTGTCGCGTCTTTTGCCATTAAGCGATTTCAATAAGTGTGAAATTCTTTTTAGAGATGGACAAATATATAATAAGACAAAAGCTATCCATTAATATGATGCCAACTTTCATAATTTGAAGGAGTGCTACCAGAAATTTAAATAATGCTATAAAGTGCCAGTTTGATTTAAAAAAATGCCAAATTTCCCGCCAGCAGCTAGTTCACAATTTTTCCTGCATTTGGAAGTTGAAAAAGGCTAGATCTGGCCGGTAAAAGGCTAAGTTGGCAGCCCTGATCCCGGCCCCGCTGGAGGCGCCATCGACGTCCGTTGCCGTTGCTGCCGCGTCTGCCCGCTCCGTTAACTTGGTGCCGGCTGGAGCTGGTGCCGCGAGCTGCAACTCAATAGCTCAATGGCCATTGAAAGGAAGCTCCGGAGAGCCGTTATAGCTGATATTGTGCCCGATGCAGTTGCGCTCAGTGTGCTGGATAGCTCGGCAAAGTACCGATAGCTGATCTAGGAGATGATTGGCAAGATGAAGGAGCTGCGGACCCAGAACTCAGCAACTCCCCTGTCTGTTGGCCCCGCCGCCACCTACACCGCGGTCACTGCGACAGCCGCTGCTCCAAATGCTGCACCCCGCGGCCGCAATATTGTGTAGACGTGGTCAGCAATTGTGACGAGCAACAACCTGCAGAAGCGTGTCCGAAAGGAGGTAGCGCCCGCCATCGGTGTACGTGTTCACGAGGTGCGTGAGTTGAATCACGGTCAACGTTCAACTGGAGATGGAACGGAAAGCCTTGGACATCATGGAGGATTCGGAAAAGCTCCACGTTGAGTGGTTCTCTTTCCGCTGGCACCCGTTGACTCCAAATTACGCTTGCCACAGGTATGTCAGCTTTACCCATCGAGTGGCAACGTGCCGAATGAATGAGCAAATCTGTAACCGATGCGGGACGATCGGGACACCCTGCCTGAGGTCGCAGGAACTCTGTGCATTGCAGTAACCACAGCTTTAAAGGTTTACCCGCCACGCATCATATGCACTCATAGGAATTACCACCGATTACTCCATAGAATTGGTGGTTATGCATCTGTATCCCACCTTCGTTATGCTTGAACCGGTTGAGAATTATATGGTCGCTGCTTTTCCAAATAGCACTAAAGTGAGTGCGGTAGCATTCACCTTTTGAGTGGTTGCTTATTTCATACATACAAATGTAACATACAATAAAAGTAGAAATAAAGGCAATATACACTGTCGAGCAAAAACGAGTGCATGTTTCACAACATTGAGTTTCATCATGAATAAAAATTAAATTATAAAAGCAAAAGAAGACTAGTTTTTTTTTTCTGTTTGTTTATTAGTTTATTTATAACATATAAGATAAATTGCAAGACTGAATTAGCTAAATTCAAAGAAAGAAAAAACCAAAAAAATTCACATAAACTCAATTTTAAACGTTTCACAAAAAATGATTAAACTAAATATTTTTAATATTTAATAGGGTTGTCGAAAATTTTAAAAATATCGTATCGATGATATTTTAAGTTTTGAAAAAATATCAAAATGATATTTGATATTCAACTTTAAAAATATCGATATATCGATATTTTTCGATATTTTTTTTTAACTTTTTTCCCACAATAAATTTATAATCTGTCCCAAAAAATAACGAGAATAATATGAATAAGTTTTTTTTTATTTAAATGATAAGGACCGCTTACTTCCAGTATTCGGTACTCAACGATTTCAAAAAAACGCGTTCGGTTACATGAGTATCCGTCCTGTTCTCCTTGACTAAATGTTGTTAATTCTTCTAAGATATCTTTGGTCGCCTCGTCTACTCCGATTGGAGAGATATACATTTTTTTAAACCGTGGATCAAGGAATGAAGATTTTATCAAAACTTTATTTAATTTAAGAGGCTTGCACCTTTTCTCCAATTGTTTGTGAAGAGACTCTTTGGCAAAAATGCCGTCAACAGATTCTACTTTTGCTATCTGTATTTTTTTTTAACATAAAGCGAAATCAACGGAATGACCATGCTGACAGTAACATATTTTTCACCGTTTATTTTTTCGGTTGCATCTTTGAATGGGCTCAGAAGATTACAAATATCCTTGCAAATAGTTAATTCAGCAGTTGATAGCATTTCTGTCAATCCTTTTACGTTTTCCGATCTCTTTATTAAAATAATAGCCACTTTATTCGCAAGATCTAAAAAGGATACCAGCATTTCAAGACAAGAATTCCATCGCGTGTCAACGCTTTGTTGCAACGTCTTGATGCACCCTTCCGGAATGCCCTCATCGGCTTGAGCTTTTCGCAGCTGGTCCATTAGTGCACTGCTGTGCTTGAAATGCATAACAATTTTTTTTTACTTTTTCCAAAATATCAGAAAATGATGCGATTTCCTTCACCGAATCATCCACCACTAAATGGATGGTATGGACAAAGCATGGAACATGTTTTCCATCTCCAAGAAAATATCTTGATGCGGCTTTCATATTATACGCATTATCTGTGGTCAGTGTTGTACACTTAGACCTATCAATGTTAAAGTCATCACACGCTTTCTCCAACAGTGAGCTTATGTACTCACTGGTATGAGACTAAATTAAATTTGAGAAATGCATGGTTTCTTAAATTCGGTTATAGAAATAAAAATAAAGTGACAAATGACCAGAATTGACAGAACACAAGACAAATACGATAAACAATTAACGAAATAGGAAAAATACAGATAAAATAATACAAATATAAAACTAACCTTCTCCATTCTAGCCGCCTTTAAACAAATTGATTCTAAACATTCCCTATTTATAAAATGCGCAGTTATTGTAAGAAATGATCGGCTTGAGTTTGTGATAGTCACTGCGTCGCAGGTGAACGCTATGTTCTCCACTTCACTTAATATATTTTTAATAACTACCACTGACTTGCTGTATTTTTCTTCTATTAATGTTGTTATCTGACAAAACAAAAATTAATATTGGAGTATGTATTATGTTGTAGGATTGATCATAGTAAAGCAACCGAAATGAATACTTGCCTTCGACCGGCCTAGCATTTTAAAGTGCGGCACACATGTTTTGAGAAGGTGTGTTAGACCTTCTTTCTCCATGCACCGGATAGGCATGTTGTCTTTGCAAATCATAAAGACAATGGCTTCTAATATATTCTTTGCCTTTTGTCCATTTTCTAAAATGAAGAAAAAGTTAATAAAATCCATATTACACATTTTTTCATACTTACCTCTTAAAGATTCAGCATTTCTGAAAGATTGTAGAATTGTTTGGTTTTCTCCAGAGTTCATCAAAACCTAATTATTTAGACGAGCGAATAAAAATTTATAATCATAACAATCTAAATGAAAATCTATCGCCTTGTAGTCCGAGAAAGCGCGGGCTTTAAAATTACACACATGCACAAAACATACGCCACTTTAAGTACTTACCTTTTTTTGGTTGCATTTTTTAAAAGCTTCATAGTGCTTGTTTTTCAAATGCGACACCATATTTGATGTATTACCACTTGTTTTTATGGTTTTTAAGCATAAATTACATTTAGCTGTACCATTCTTAAAATCAGAATAGTTAGTTTTCACCATATTGAACTTTTTAACTTTTACGCTTGGTTTACGTATTACAAGAGTGACCAACTCAAATATATCAAAATATCGAAATAAACATTCGATATTTGGCAAAAAAAAAAATATTGCGATATAAATATATTTTTTAAGCAAAAAAATATCGATGTATTGATATATCGATATATTTTCGACAACCCTAATATTTAATTCAAAAACCCTTATTAGCAAGAATTTTGTTGACTCTTTTTAGCATGCTCTGGCCCCTAGGTTGTCCATGTTCGTTGGGGCTGCATCATACTGTCCCAGCCGTCTTTTCACTATTGAGCACAGATTTTCGGTACGATTGAGGTCGGGACTCTGTGTTGGCCTATCTATTAGTTTAGAATTTTGCTTCCCAATCCATTCCTTACAATTTTTGCAGTATGTTTAGGATCCCCACCTTGTTGAAAATCCACTTCTTTTTCTGGATACGCACATTTATCAATGAAATTGGGAAGATGGGCTTGAAAGCTATTTATATAATCATCTTTCCACATTATATCCGTTCTACTCTATGTAGAGGACCAGCGTTCCCACTTTACATGGTATCGTTGAATGCGTTTCCCAGGTCTGCCTCAACAATATTGCTTTCCACCTGATTTAAAACTGTTAAATTTTGAATCATACGACCAAACAGCTCATTTCCAGTCATCAATGCTCCAATTTTTGTGATATCGCGATATGCACCCAGCCGTCGAATCTTTCGAGGTTGAGATGTGCATCGCCAGAGTTCGGAGCAGGCGCTCACCGGGGCATGGTCAACGCGGCCTGGCGCACTATCCCGGAGCACTTGACAGAGTTGTACTCCCGCTGCTTCCCGCCTGTGTTTGGCAAAGTGCTGGAAGGGATCATGGTGGATCGTGTAAAGGAGGTGCTCACGGACGAGAACCGATGGCAATTCGGTTTTCGCCCCGGACGATGCGTCGAGGATGCCACTGTCACGCGGTGAACAGTGTCGAAGCCAGCCCGGCTAGATACGTGCTCGGAATCTTCATCGATTTCAAGGGAGCATTCAACCACGTTGAATGGGACTCATCGTTACACCAAATTGGGATCTGGTGCAGCTTCTTTTCTGACCGAAAAGCAAGTAACGTCAGCAGCTTTGGCAAAGTCAACGTGAATGTCTCACGTGGGCGTCCGCATGGGTCCATCACTGGTCTATTCATATGGAACATTCTGATGGATGTACTCCTGTGCCGCCGTGAAGCGCATTGCACGTTCAGTGCATACGCTGACGACTTGTCGAAGGGAACACCAGTTCCCAACTTGAGCTTACAGATGCGCAGCTAATGCAGATAGTTGGAGGATGGAGCGTCGAGGTAGGCAGCTCAGTCTCAGCAGCGAAGACTGTGACGATGCTCCTTAAGGGAAAGCTGTCATCTGACAGGCATCCCGCCGTAAGCTTTGCTGGATCACAAAACGGAATGTTACGCAATATCGTTACCTTGGCATCACGGCTGGCGAGCGGTTGAGTTTTCTTCCACACATCGGCTGGCCGGAGTAGTCGGAACCCTGACCCGTGTGCTACTCGTCGGCTGGGGACTCAGTCCGCGTGCACGGCGAGGGACTGATGGTGCCTTGTGCACTATTTGGTGCCTCGGTATGGTACACGACGGCGATGAGACTAAAGGACGCCAAGAGGTCGCTTAAGTCCTGTCATCGCATCATCCTGATAAGATGTTTGTGCACGTACCGAACGGTATCTACAGATGCCCTTGCAATACTAGCTGGAGATCCACCACTGGACCTTGTTGCGACACGCAACGCCATGCAACTCAAGATGAAGCGGAACTACGCGATGGCAGAGGACAACTGGCTTTGCGGTCAAGATATTTCCACCTTTTATGGTGCTATGAGGAAAGCCTTGCCGAACGAACGCTTACTACGTGAGAGGCAACTCCGATGGGATGACAGCGAACACGGCCGTGTTACGCGGAAGTTTATCCCGGACGTAAGTTTCGTCTACAGCTGTCCTGACTTCAGGTTCACGATTGCGATCAGTTTCCCCATACCTGGTCATGCCTCGTTGAGCACTTTTACTGCATGCGCGTGGTCTGAGTGAGACTGCTGGATACCTATGCGGCCATCCCGTATAAGACTTGTAACACGTTCTGGGTGTCTGCCCCATCTATGCGGATATGCGGGACCAGGAATGACTTAGCATTCAGCAGCTTCCATCAGGTGACTGGATTGTGGCGGAATATTTGATGACTCAGGAGAGCATGCAACTACTGAAAAACTATGCTCGAAATCAAGGATTCTGTCCCTATCTTCTCAGTCTGCTTCTGGCAGTCAACGAAAGCCAAACAAATTACTGCCGAGGAGTGCGGAGTGAAGCAATAAACAATTAAAATAAACCAAAAAGGCATAATCAAAAAAGGCATAAATTTAGCCAAATTGGAAAAACAATTAATTGATTTAAGACGCTATAAGTTGGTCACCCTTTGTGGCCGATGGGTGTTTAAACATTAAAGAGGACTGGTCACACTTGCACACAAATTATTTTTGAAGAACTAGAACCTAGTCACACTAAAATATTTGGGAGAAAATTCAAATTCCGCTAAAATGGCCAGCCATGATAGCTTCAGCGAAGCTAGCGGCGAGAGCAACACATTTATGGCGCCAGCAGTTGCTGGGAGAAGACGCAAGTTGTCGAGGCAGAGCTCCACGATGCAGGAGGAGACCATTTTCGTCGTCCCCGAGTCGCCGCCCCAAAAAAGGCTCGCCGGTAAGAAGGCTGTGACGGATGAGTCCGATGCTGCTTCTGCTTCCCGCCCTGCTATTGACTCCGTTGTTGCCGCTGCTGCCACGCTGTTGTCAAGAGTGAATGTCGTGCTGGCATAGCCGCTCGCTCCGTCGCCTTTAATGCAGGAGACGATCCGACCAGCTCCAGCTTGATGGTCCAACGGATGCTGGCCATCGAAAAGAAGCTCAGGAAAGCTGTGGTGAGGTACGAAGTACCAAGCGCCGTGGCGTTTAACATCTTGGATCTAGCGTCCAAGTACCGGGAGCTGGTACTTGAAATGTTTGGGAAAATCAAGGAACTGGGCTCGCCCCCAGACAACTGCTGCCAACCGTGCAATTGGTGCAACCCATATTGCTGTCCCCGCTGCTGCCGCTGCCGCAACTCCAATCGCTGCACCTCGTGTCCGAAACATGGTCGGCGATTGTGACGAGCAGCAGCCCGGAGGAGACACCCAAGCAAGTTGCTGAGCGTATCCGAAAGGAAGTTGCGTCCGCCCTTGATGTGCGTGTCCATGAGATGCGTGAGCTGAAGCGTGGAGGTGCGATCATTCGCACGCCATCCTCTGGCGAGATACGGAAGGTTATTGCTAACCCGATGTTTAAGGAAGTCGGGCTCGACGTGCAGCGAAACTTGCCGACCAGGCCAAAGATTAACGTTGTCGACGTTGACAGCAGCATCACGCCGAAGCAATTTATGGAGGTGCTCTTCACTGCTCCACTGCAGCACTCGAGAAGTCGGTTTGGATTGCTTCGAAGCCTTGGAATAGTGACGCTGGACCCACGGTCAACGTTCAACTGAAGATGGAACGGAAAGCGTTGAACATCCTGGAGGATTCGGAAAGGATCCACGTTGAGTGGCACCCGTTGACTCCAAATTACGCTTGTCACAGGTGTGTCAGCTTTGACCACAGAAAGGCAACGTGCCGGATGAAGGAGCAAGTCTGTAAGCGATGCGTCACAGTTGAGGCACCGTGCCTCGGGCTGCAGGAATCCTGTTCGGTGCAGGAACTACAGCTTTAAGGGTTTACCCGCGGGGCATCATATGTTCTCAGAGGCGTGCCCGAATTACAGACGTGTGCTCGCCAGGGTGGCTTCTAAGCACTAACATTTTTTTAGAATCATTCATTTAAGTGCGGTCGCAGTAGAGCTGCCGTCATCGACCTTGGAGTCCGGATGAGGGACTCTGGGGCGATATTCGCATTGTTACAGGAACCATACGTAGCCAGCCGCACGCCTGTCATCTATGATCTTGATGCGAACGCAGTATCCCCCATCAGGAAGCTTCCCGAGCGCTCTAGGGGAGACCTGAACAGGCAGCGGGGTGAACTGCTAGCTGACTGGGTTCAGGGCAGTCGAGCCTGCGTGCTGAATGTCCGCAGAAGTGTATTCACGTTCGATAATCGCAGTGCAACGAGCGATATTGACGTGAAATACGTCAGTGATTCAGCGTCTACGTGGGCTGCATATGACTGGAGTGGGTTTTAAGTAACCATAACGTAATTACTGTTGTGGTGACGCTTGATCCGGAGAGCACAGTTGAGAGCTATGCTCCTGTGCCCTCGTGGAAACTCCAGAATGCTGAGTGGCGGCGTTTTGGTGATGAGCTGAGGACTGCATCATTTGACATTCCTCTGGAGGACTTTCGCTTGATGTCAACGGATAAGCAAATGGCTACGCTACGCTCAGGAGAGCCCGGCGAAGGATCCAGCATACGCGCCGCACATACAGTGATAGCGCAAATGCCCTAGCCTCGTATTTCAGGATCAGCCGAAAGGAATACGAGATGATACTCAAGCCGAAAGAAGAGGACTGGAAACGATATGTCGGCGAGCATCAAGATGACCCTTGGGAATCAGCTTACAAGATCGGCTGAGGCCGCAAGACGTGCACCGATTTCGGTTGCCTTCGCTGGAACGAGCAGTACGTAACCTGGAACGACTGCGCGAATAACCTGCTCCGCAGCTTCTTTCCTGCTGCGGAGAGACCAGTGGACATTCCCGTTCCTCGCGATGTGCCCCCAGCCCTCGAATCTTTCGAGGTTGAGATGTGCATCGCCAGAGTTCGCAGCAGGCGCTCATCGGGGCATGGTCAACGCGGCCTGGCGCACTATCCCGGAGCACTTGACAGAGTTGTACTCCCGCTGCTTCCCGCCTGTGTTTGGCAAAGTGGTGGAAGGGATCATGGTGGATCGTGTAAAGGAGGTGCTCACGGACGAGAACCGATGGCAATTCGGTTTTCGTCCCGGACGATGCGTCGAGGATGCCACTGTCACGCGGTGAACAGTGTCGAAGCCAGCCCGGCTAGATACGTGCTCGGAATCTTCATCGATTTCAAGGGAGCATTCAACCACGTTGAATGGGACTCATCGTTACACCAAATTGGGATCTGGTGCAGCTTCTTTTCTGACCGAAAAGCAAGTAACGTCAGCAGCTTTGGCAAAGTCAACGTGAATGTCTCACGTGGGCGTCCGCATGGGTCCATCACTGGTCTATTCATATGGAACATTCTGATGGATGTACTCCTGTGCCGCCGTGAAGCGCATTGCACGTTCAGTGCATACGCTGACGACTTGTCGAAGGGAACACCAGTTCCCAACTTGAGCTTACAGATGCGCAGCTAATGCAGATAGTTGGAGGATGGAGCGTCGAGGTAGGCAGCTCAGTCTCAGCAGCGAAGACTGTGACGATGCTCCTTAAGGGAAAGCTGTCATCTGACAGGCATCCCGCCGTAAGCTTTGCTGGATCACAAAACGGAATGTTACGCAATATCGTTACCTTGGCATCACGGCTGGCGAGCGGTTGAGTTTTCTTCCACACATCGGCTGGCCGGAGTAGTCGGAACCCTGACCCGTGTGCTACTCGTCGGCTGGGGACTCAGTCCGCGTGCACGGCAAGGGACTGATGGTGCCTTGTGCACTATTTGGTGCCTCGGTATGGTACACGACGGCGATGAGACTAAAGGACGCCAAGAGGTCGCTTAAGTCCTGTCATCGCATCATCCTGATAAGATGTTTGTGCACGTACCGAACGGTATCTACAGATGCCCTTGCAATACTAGCTGGAGATCCACCACTGGACCTTGTTGCGACACGCAACGCCATGCAACTCAAGATGAAGCGGAACTACGCGATGGCAGAGGACAACTGGCTTTGCGGTCAAGATATTTCCACCTTTTATGGTGCTATGAGGAAAGCCTTGCCGAACGAACGCTTACTACGTGAGAGGCAACTCCGATGGGATGACAGCGAACACGGCCGTGTTACGCGGAAGTTTATCCCGGACGTAAGTTTCGTCTACAGCTGTCCTGACTTCAGGTTCACGATTGCGATCAGTTTCCCCATACCTGGTCATGCCTCGTTGAGCACTTTTACTGCATGCGCGTGGTCTGAGTGAGACTGCTGGATACCTATGCGGCCATCCCGTATAAGACTTGTAACACGTTCTGGGTGTCTGCCCCATCTATGCGGATATGCGGGACCAGGAATGACTTAGCATTCAGCAGCTTCCATCAGGTGACTGGATTGTGGCGGAATATTTGATGACTCAGGAGAGCATGCAACTACTGAAAAACTATGCTCGAAATCAAGGATTCTGTCCCTATCTTCTCAGTCTGCTTCTGGCAGTCAACGAAAGCCAAACAAATTACTGCCGAGGAGTGCGGAGTGAAGCAATAAACAATTAAAATAAACCAAAAAGGCATAATCAAAAAAGGCATAAATTTAGCCAAATTGGAAAAACAATTAATTGATTTAAGACGCTATAAGTTGGTCACCCTTTGTGGCCGATGGGTGTTTAAACATTAAAGAGGACTGGTCACACTTGCACACAAATTATTTTTGAAGAACTAGAACCTAGTCACACTAAAATATTTGGGAGAAAATTCAAATTCCGCTAAAATGGCCAGCCATGATAGCTTCAGCGAAGCTAGCGGCGAGAGCAACACATTTATGGCGCCAGCAGTTGCTGGGAGAAGACGCAAGTTGTCGAGGCAGAGCTCCACGATGCAGGAGGAGACCATTTTCGTCGTCCCCGAGTCGCCGCCCCAAAAAAGGCTCGCCGGTAAGAAGGCTGTGACGGATGAGTCCGATGCTGCTTCTGCTTCCCGCCCTGCTATTGACTCCGTTGTTGCCGCTGCTGCCACGCTGTTGTCAAGAGTGAATGTCGTGCTGGCATAGCCGCTCGCTCCGTCGCCTTTAATGCAGGAGACGATCCGACCAGCTCCAGCTTGATGGTCCAACGGATGCTGGCCATCGAAAAGAAGCTCAGGAAAGCTGTGGTGAGGTACGAAGTACCAAGCGCCGTGGCGTTTAACATCTTGGATCTAGCGTCCAAGTACCGGGAGCTGGTACTTGAAATGTTTGGGAAAATCAAGGAACTGGGCTCGCCCCCAGACAACTGCTGCCAACCGTGCAATTGGTGCAACCCATATTGCTGTCCCCGCTGCTGCCGCTGCCGCAACTCCAATCGCTGCACCTCGTGTCCGAAACATGGTCGGCGATTGTGACGAGCAGCAGCCCGGAGGAGACACCCAAGCAAGTTGCTGAGCGTATCCGAAAGGAAGTTGCGTCCGCCCTTGATGTGCGTGTCCATGAGATGCGTGAGCTCAAGCGTGGAGGTGCGATCATTCGCACGCCATCCTCTGGCGAGATACGGAAGGTTATTGCTAACCCGATGTTTAAGGAAGTCGGGCTCGACGTGCAGCGAAACTTGCCGACCAGGCCAAAGATTAACGTTGTCGACGTTGACAGCAGCATCACGCCGAAGCAATTTATGGAGGTGCTCTTCACTGCTCCACTGCAGCACTCGAGAAGTCGGTTTGGATTGCTTCGAAGCCTTGGAATAGTGACGCTGGACCCACGGTCAACGTTCAACTGAAGATGGAACGGAAAGCCTTGAACATCCTGGACGATTCGGAAAAGATCCACGTTGAGTGGTTTTCTTTCCGCTGGCACCCGTTGACTCCAAATTACGCTTGTCACAGGTGTGTCAGCTTTGACCACAGAAAGGCAACGTGCCGGATGAAGGAGCAAGTCTGTAAGCGATGCGGGACAATCGGGGCACCGTGCCTGGGGTTGCAGGAACCCTGCGTATTGCAGTAGCCGCAGCTTTAAGGGCTTACCCGCTAGGCATCATATGCACTCATAGGAATTACCACCGATTACTCCATAGATTTGGTGGTTATGCATCTGTATCCCACCTTCGTTATGCTTGAACCGGTTGAGAATTATATGGTCGCTGCTTTTCCAAATAGCACTAAAGTGAGTGCCGTATCATTCACCTTTTGAATTGTTGCTTATTTCATACATACAAATATAACATACAATAAAAGTAGAAATAAAGGCAATATACAATGCCGAGCAAAAATGAGTGTATGTTTCACAACGTTGACTTTCATCATGTATAAAAATTTAACTATAAATGCAAATCAAGACTTGATGACCCAAAAATAGTTGTTACGCCTCTTTAGGGTCATGGCATATCAAAAAATACCCTGTAATTTTTACATTTTTTGAGCGTAAGAATTCAAATTTTGCAGTTGGGTTACCATTAGCTTGTTCTAAGAACTGGCCAAAAAAAGAGGTGTCTACGTCCACTACGGGCGTGGCAATCGGCATTTCTAGTGTCAAATTGCGACATTTATAAGCGTGAGCCATCTATATATATAAATAGACTTCATAGGCATCGATAGCACCGAAGAAAACATTTCTGTGGAATTTACAAAATAAAAATTAAATTATAAATCTTAAACAAATTAAAAGTTTTCCTCGGGATTCGAAGCACAACTATCCACGCCCACTAGAGGCGTGGCGAATCGGCATTTGTAGCAGCCAACTAAGAAATGTATATGCGTGCGTCACTTATATATATAAATAAGCTTTGTAGATATTCATAAGAGGGAAGGAAACAGTTTTATGAAATTGAAAAAATATAAACGAAATGATAATAACATAAAATTTCAATTAAAAAAAAAGTTTTCCGCGGGATTCGAACTCGCACCTCACCAAAATAGCTTAAATAAAAGCACTCTGCGCTCCTGCCTACAGCGCCACCGTGCCTTTCCCAGCAAAAATAATTAAAACGAAATGACATTATTATTAGGTCGCCATATAGCAAAGAATAGCCAAAGTAGCGGCTGGGAGTTCAAAAACAATGCAAAGACAAATCAATCGCAATTGAGATTCTTAGAAAATGCTAGAGTGTGCATTATATGTACATACATACACACATACAAATGAGCACGTGCATAAGAAAGGCTGAAATTGTGTATGCAGACTTTTGTATATATGTACATATTTTATATATGTATATATCTACGAATAAGCATTTGGGAGCTATTTAAGAAGAAACAAATTTAAACATACAACAATTTTCGACTAAGAAAATGAAAAATATTAAGTGCTATTCATTCAAGCTCGCACCCTCCCAATAAAATATCGAATTTATGAATAGGTATTGTAACCACGCTATCTAACACGACTTGCGTTGCCTTAACCATCGGCACCACTGCTCCGGTTAGTTGTCTAGTAGCGAAAAATTATATATGTAACTTCAGTGCTAGAGCGTCATCTCACAAAACTAAAATAACGACTGAAAAATTCACAAATCAATCGCAATTCCTAGAATATGCTAGAGGCCGCGCTTTTGTCTGTACGCATAGAATAAACGATAAAAGTTTAAATAATTGATAGTTGATCTATCGATTACAAGTAAGAAAGCTCTAGTCTAGACTGCTCGACTACGAAATCCCCTGATCCCTTCCAGGAACTGATATTTCAAGAATTCTTCGCTTTTTTCTGCTTCAAAAGAAACACAAACACATAGAGGCACGTACGCATAAACACGCATTAGTTGCAATGTGGGCTTACTATGGGAACTTAATTGCTTAATAACTTTTCTTGTCGATGGACTATAATAATTTGTAGGCCATATTTTGTGCCGTGTCGTATTGAAAATTGCACATGCTAGAGCCGGAATGTGAATGAGTATTCCGCAGTTGGTAACGCCCGACTGCAACGTTCTTACTTGTTAATATTGCTATTAATTCTTTTTCTTCATATATTTTATATAGCAAAGTGCCTTGTGTCATTTCTTTAACTGTGTTTACCAATAAGCTTTCAACATTACTTAAATCTATGACGTTGTCATTTTTATGATAAACTATTAGTTCATCAGTTTTATATTTTATGTTTTGTATTTCTACAGCTAGTTCGCTCACTCTGTTTACTCTTAGATTGCAGATTCTTCGATACATCTGTGTGTGGTTCGGTGTCCGGTCTATATCTCAGTTTTAAAGTTGCTTTGATCAGCTCCCAGTTGTCGGGTTCCGCCACGTTGATCACCACATCCATTGCTTGTCCTTGAATCGTCCTATAGAATATCGTCCTGGTGACCTCTCGCTTCAGTTCTGGGTCCTGCATTGACATGAGCAAGTATTCCACGCTGCTGAAGAATGAGTTTATTTTTAAATAAACGTTCTTGTTGTGCTGTATTGCTGCTGTTAGCTTGAAGTTGCACATAAGCTTGTTGCAGTTGTTCCAGTTGGCGTTCTCTAATGGCCAATTGTTCCACTAACTCCGCCTGTGGCATTTCGGGGTTATCAGTCGTCATCATTGCCTCGTCGTACTTGACTGCTCTCTGTTGTTTTCTTAAGGTCAGATTGAGTTGATCTTCTTCGCTTGTCAACTTATTTGTAGTTGAACGCTGAACTGAATTGATATCAGTTCGATTTAGAATTGACCACAGTTGCACTTCTCAACTTATTTGTAGTTGAGCCTTATGTACACCGCACTGCACTGATTATAAAAAAATCTGATTTTAAGTTTTTTTTTTCAGTTTAGTTTAATTAATTTCTTTTTTTCAGTTCGAATGTTATCACTTAATCCTTTTTAACAAAAAAGGATCCTACCGGCTGCGCCAATTTTGTTAACTGAAAATTATTCTTTTAAAAAAAAGAAACGATGTGAATGCTTGCTGTGGTTAACATCAACTGAACTCTTTATTCCAAATCTTTTTAGTTGAGGCTTCACATACGTTGCTTAAAATTAATTGGAAATTTGGGATATTGCATTCGCGTTTCGGTTACGAGACGGGATGCTTAACATTTCAGAAGAACTTGGTCATTCCTAGTATTTAGAGCGTTCAATAAATTGTACTTTTTATACCCTGATCCCATTAAAAATGGGAAATCAGGGTATAATGGTTTTGTGAAAAGTATGTAACAGGCAGAAGGAGGCGTGGCAGACCCCATAAAGTATATATATTCTTGATCAGGGCGACGAGCTGAGTCGATATAGCCCTGTCCGTCTGTCCGTCCGTCCGTCCGTCCGTCCGTCCGTCCGTCCGTCCGTCCGTATGAACGCCTAGATCTCAGAAGATATAAGAGCTAGAGACTTCAAATTTTGTATGCATACTCATGTATACCATACGCAGTACAAGTTTATCTTTTTTTTTCGATAACTCGTCCGATTACTTTTTTATCGCGAATAATCGATAAATTGATTTTGTTTATTCACCGTAATTTAAATACTTTTAGACCTGGAGACTTCAGATTTGGTGTGTATATACATCTGATCAATACGCAGATTTTGCCATTTACAGATTTTGGATACCACGCCCCCTTCGCCCCCAATTTGCAAAAAACGTATTTTAAGTACTACAGACTTGTGCTTTGGAATGTACACACATTTACACATTGTGATCACGTTCTGAAAGTTTCATGAAGATAGTCCTACTACAGGAGAAATTATTCAGCAACAAAATTCTCATAGTATTGCCCACACTGCAGCGCAGCCCAGGCGCAGTCGCTGCTTACTGCGCAGTTAGCAGAGCGCGTGCTTATGCGTGCGTGAATAGCTCTTTGTAGGGATCAGGGTATCTCCTAGTCGAGCAGTCTCGACTAGAGCTTCCTTACTTGTTGTTTTTGTATTTGATTTTTATACCCTGATCCCATTAAAAATGGGAAATCAGGGTATAATGGTTTTGTGAAAAGTATGTAACAGGCAGAAGGAGGCGTGGCAGACCCCATAAAATATATATATTCTTGATCAGGGCGACGAGCTGAGTCGATCTAGCCCTGTCCGTCCGTCCGTCCGTCCGTCCGTCCGTATGAACGCCTAGATCTCAGAAGATATAAGAGCTAGAGACTTCAAATTTTGTATGCATACTCATGTATACCATACGCAGTACAAGTTTATCTTTTTTTTTCGATAACTCGTCCGATTACTTTTTTATCGCGAATAATCGATATATTGATTTTGTTTATTCACCGTAATTTCAATACTTTTAGACCTGGAGACTTCAGATTTGGTGTGTATATACATCTGATCAATACGCAGATTTTTTCATTTACAGATTTTGGATACCACGCCCCCTTCGCCCCCAATTTGCAAAAAACGTATTTTAAGTACTAGAGACTTGTGCTTTGGAATTTACACACATTTGCACATTGTGATCACATTCTGAAAGTTTCATGAAGATAGTCTTATTACAGGAGAAATTATTCAGCAACAAAATTCTCATAGTATTGCCCACACTGCAGCGCAGCCCAGGCGCAGTCGCTGCTTACTGCGCAGTTAGCAGAGCGCGTGCTTATGCGTGCGTGAATAGCTCTTTGTAGGGATCAGGGTATCTCCTAGTCGAGCAGTCTCGACTAGAGCTTCCTTACTTGTTGTTTTTGTATTTGATTTTTATACCCTGATCCCATTAAAAATGGGAAATCAGGGTATAATGGTTTTGTGAAAAGTATGTAACAGGCAGAAGGAGGCGTGGCAGACCCCATAAAATATATATATTCTTGATCAGGGCGACGAGCTGAGTCGATCTAGCCCTGTCCGTCCGTCCGTCCGTCCGTCCGTCCGTATGAACGCCTAGATCTCAGAAGATATAAGAGCTAGAGACTTCAAATTTTGTATGCATACTCATGTATACCATACGCAGTACAAGTTTATCTTTTTTTTTCGATAACTCGTCCGATTACTTTTTTATCGCGAATAATCGATATATTGATTTTGTTTATTCACCGTAATTTCAATACTTTTAGACCTGGAGACTTCAGATTTGGTGTGTATATACATCTGATCAATACGCAGATTTTTTCATTTACAGATTTTGGATACCACGCCCCCTTCGCCCCCAATTTGCAAAAAACGTATTTTAAGTACTAGAGACTTGTGCTTTGGAATTTACACACATTTGCACATTGTGATCACATTCTGAAAGTTTCATGAAGATAGTCTTATTACAGGAGAAATTATTCAGCAACAAAATTCTCATAGTATTGCCCACACTGCAGCGCAGCCCAAGCGCAGTCGCTGCTTACTACGCAGCAGAGCGCTTATGCGTGCGTGAATATCAGCTCTTTGTAGGGATCAGGGTATCTCCTAGTCGAGCAGTCTCGACTAGAGCTTCCTTACTTGTTTAGTTTAGTTCTGGGAATGGAGGGGACTTATTCATAACTCGCGTGCTTATACGTGCGTGAATATCAGCTCATTGTAGGGATCAGGATATCTCCTAGTCGAGCAGCCTCGACTAGAGTTTTCTAATTTGTTTGATTGAATGGCTGTGCAGCGACAGGAGATTAAGCGCGTTGTCGAAATGTTGGTTAGAAGCCAGAAAATATATACCCTAGTAGATACCCTATATACCCTAGTCGATGCAGTGAAGTACTAAATACAAATGGTTTTTTCATATCGAGCTTGATTTCTTGCGATAATATAAAATCTATGACATGATATTTGCATATCCAGAATTGTTTAAGAAATCAATATATTGATTGTCTATGAATTCCCAGTCATGCAAACCAATTGCCCTTGACACACAAATTATGCTCTCGAAGATAGATGGAGGAGAGAGCGATTTGGTTTTCTTTACTTTTTCTTCTTCTTTTTTCTTATTCATATGTTCAAAGAGACGCCGAACCGCCAATGGTTAAGCTCTACGCATACCAAAATATCAATTAGTTAATCATTTTGTAATCGACTGGGGGGCACACCTCTCAAACCGGATGGCTTAAGTGGCAGCTCAACTCAACTCAGTTCAGCTCAACTCAAGTGGAGATGATCAAAACAAAATCAGATTAATATTAGTTTGATAATGTCTGTTCGGCAATGGGTTAGACACACAGGAGTTTGAATTAAATATGTAGTTATTGCTTTATAACTTCTTAAACTCTATTGAATTGAACCAAATTAAAATCGACCAAAAGTGTGTGTGTTTCAATGATATTACTTAAACACTTTAAAATAGTGAAAAATGCTAGACGGACGACGGCATTACTCGGAAGTCTCCGACAAGGAAATACCATATGTTTTTACACAGACTAGTTTGTTTAATCATACTAGACTCTTTGCATGCATACAAATATACATAGTTGGTGGGAGCGCTGCTAAATGGTAACCCAAATACAGAATGCTTACAACACAAGAAAAAAGCTAAGGAATGTCAAGCAAACAAAATTATTTTGTAGATTTATGCGATATGGGCCAATTCGATCCTATGCGCACTATGGGCAGAATTGCTAAAAAAGTGGCATAAAGTCGAATAATGCATATATCGAGCTGAAACTTGGTTGATATTTGATAATTATGGCACTATAAATATGCAAACAAAAATTTTACTTCAGTTGACCACGCCTACCCGAATAGCCCATATATGGGAACTAAGTGTATACGTAATCTCAAAAGAAATTGTACATTTTTCAAGAAGCAAGGTATTGGTTCCACAATTTCAAGCTTCCTTTTAGCCTCAGTAGCCTCACTTTTAGAAGTGCTCAAATTTTTAAGCACAAATGCAATATCATTTTCATTTGATTTCCTGGCTGAAATTGTTGCTGCATGAATTAAAACTTTGGTATCATTTTTAATACAAATTGCTACATCGCCAGCTAATTTTCTTTTAAGACGGGAACCTGCTTTATAATAACTTAGCTTTGGTCTACCCAATGCAAGACTGCGCGTTTCAACTTTGTTGCCCAAAACAATTTGTAAAATCATTAATAGCCACTGTGCATGCTTGTTTTTGAATGTGCGCATATTTCGAGTGTACCTTTGCAGATTCGTAGTAACGTAAATATGGAAACTTAATTTTCTTATTTATCTAACTTATATTACTCCGTCAATTGGTCAAATATCCAGTTTGCCAATACGATTGTATTGCGCCGCTTTCATACGTCCAGCAGCATTTCATGACATAACTCAAGCGTATCTAGAATTTCAAAATAGCGTAAGAGCCGCAAAAAGCCGCAAGCCGGATTATTACTAACCTCTAAAATATACTTTCTACTTTATTGTAACATAAATTTCATATCGCAGAAACACGCAGAATATAAAGTTCTTCCACAGAAGATGAGCACATTGCACTGAAATTCTATCTTTTTGGACAATACAAAACAATACAAATATATGACATATAACACATTTTAACAAAAATTGTTATTTGAGTTATTTATTCTACATACCCTTGGCTTCAGAATCCGTTTTACACAATAGTTAATTTTTGCAATTTTTAAATTTACCAAGCGTACAAAGTCAATTAAAATTTTCAAGTATTATCTGACTGATCAACTGACTTTGAAGCTTGCTCATAATGTCAGGGTTCCATTATACACAACAACATTTATTGATTTTTCATCTATAGGGAATCTACTTTGAATATATTAAATAAAATATTTAAATTTTTACCATGAAATTTTCGACTTTATGCCACTTTTTTGGCAATTCTGCCTATAGTGCTGTAGCTGGACATAGATCACCATGCAATCATGCGCGACCATGCGCCATGTAGTCATGGCAAGGCAAATGGGGGAAAATGCAAAATTGGCTACAATTTTAAAACATGTGAAGCATTCTGCCATTACAACTGATCTTTGTACTTCTCAAGATAAAGATTATATGCTCATTTGTCTCAAAAGTCTTTGAGCAAGTCGCTGTCGTTTTGTTTGCAAATAAATTAGTTTGGTAGACAAATCAATCTTAGCAGAACTGAATACTCAGTTTGTAAAATGGAACATATCTTCAAAACAAGTCGAGACTGCTCGACTAGGAGATACTCCGATCCCTACAAGGCGCTGATATTCACGCACGCATATGCACGCGCTCTGCTAACTGCGCAGTAAGCAGCGACTGCGATGCAGTGTGGGCAATACTATGAGAATTTTATTGCTGGATAATTTCTCTTGCTCTATCTTCATGAAATTTTTAGAACAGGATTATGATGTTTAAATGTGTGTATATTCCAAAGCAAAGGTTTACTTAAAGTTCTGGCGAAAAGTTTTTTTATGTACCAGCTACGTCGACGGAATTAGAAAGTATTTTGTAAAAAATCGAATGGATCTCAATAATTTAAAATAGAAAATTGTTCGTAGTTTTTGAGAAGGTTTATTGGATCAAAGATATTGTTCTGTTTATTTACATTACTATAAAAATTCAAACAAAGTAATAAAATGTTGATCAATTATAATTTTTATATAAATATATTTCCCTTGCCTTGAGTTAAATAAAAAGACTTAGATTTTCTTATTGTATCAATGAAAATAATTTAACTATAGTATCAATACTATCGAATACCGAATGGGACCACTACCAATAATAGTTTATCAACTCTATACGTAAGTATGGCGGGATTAATTTATATTTTTAGCACATTTTGTTTGGATACGGATGTTTTCGGAGCTACTTGAAGCGGTTTGGCGATGAAGAATCAGAGCACATGGTGTTGACTAGGATCGATAATTGTTTTTGACAATATCTACACTTGCCAGAAAAACTATGCGTAATGCTAATTTGATGGTTAATAATTATGATAAATAATAGTATTATGATCGATACTATATTTTTTTATGATAAACTATTCAATAACACACATTTAGCAACAATTTTTTAAAATGATGTTAAGCCGATTTTTTTTAAATTTAAAATTAGAAAAAAACAACGAAAATGGTGTTAGAAAAAGTTTGCGTACACACTAAAGAAACATAAGAAAAATAACTTTTTTTCAATGAAAATTAAAAAATTAATATGAGGTTCGATACCTCGACCCTTTCTTGGTCTCTTCCAACCGTTTTGGCATTGATTCCACCAATTTCCTCGTAAATTCAACCGGAATTTGGAGCCACTCCTCCATCAGAGCCGATTTGAGCATGTCCTTCGAAGTAATTATTCGCTGTCTGATCCTGCGATCCCAAAAATTTCACAGAAGCTCTATGGGATTAGGGTCCGGTGATTGGGGCGGTCAATGAAGCTGGTGTCGGGTATTATAAAGCTACCAGACCTCGACATTGTGGGCCGTATGATTGAGGTCATGGTCATGTTGGAAGATAAAGTCCTCCCCAAGACCCAATTGTCTGGTGATTTGTAGCTAATTGTTTGTTAATATATGGAGGTAGTCCAGATGGTCCATTGTGGACTCAAAAAATTCAAATTTCCCACTCCACTTGCTGCTATACACCCCACACCATTACGCCACCACCACCGTGCTTATCTTTTGAGTGAAGAGTATACCGAAATCTTAAAGGCGTTTGCCACGCTCATGCACACAAAATATTAGCGTTTCGATGATTATTTGTGGGAAGGGTATGCAAGCGTTGATGAGCATAAAGAATATGATTTCATGACGGGCATGCACACACACACTTGCAGTCTCTGGAAACATGTATGAACATTTGGCTGCCTGCCCGAGCCTCTAGCGACCGAGTTGAGAAAATACGAAGTATAGTGGTCCCTGAACTTTTTGGCTGTACAAAAATTTGTTCTACATGTCCAGTCTATGTGTTGTATGGTTAGTGGCAAGTACAAGTTTAACATAATTTTTCGATAACTCATCCGATTTCGTTTTTATCGAGAACAATCGATAAATTGATTTTGTTTATACAGCGTAATTTTAATAATTTTAGACCTGGAGACTTCAGATTTGATGTGTGTATACATCTGATCAATACGCATTTTGTAGTTTACAGATTTTGGATACCACGCCCCCTTCGCCCAAAATTTGTAAAAAAACTTATTTTAAGTACTAGAAACTTGTGCTTTGGAATATACACACACTTTAACATTATGATCACATTCTGAAAGTTTCATAAAGATAGTTGTTCAGGCATGAAAATACAAATATACGAAGATCGTATACATGCCTCATACGCACTGAACGGCTAGTAGATAGTGCGATAGGAATAGATAAGTGCCCAATGTGTGGACCCTATAAATATACTGATGAATTATAACCCTTGCAACCCCGACGATAAGATGTAAGAGACGAGCGCTGAGCCTTACAAACTCAGCGATAGGATAAGAATATGTAATAGACCAATGCTGAGCCTTACGGTATAAATACTCGGGCTCAGAAGAATAAAGATCAATACGAAACTAAACACCATCATAGTCAAGTGTATACGTTCAATAGTCCTACTACAAGAGAAATGATTCAACAACAAAATTCTCATAGTATTGCCCACACTGCAGCGCAGCCCAAGCGTAGCCCAAGCGCAGTTAGCAGAGCGCGTGTTAATGCGTGCGTGAATATCAGCGCCTTGTAGGGATCAGAGTATCTCCTAGTTGAGCAGTCTCGACTAGAGCTTTCTGTCTGGTCTGGTGGTAATGTCTTCAGAATCAGTCATTGTGACTCCTAACTTGAGCTGCTCAATTGCGAGTACAGTTTGTCTGTATCAATCTAAACACTAATATTTAAAAGTCGCTTGACACGGCCCGAAGTTGTGTCCACGCTCATTGCGCTAGGCATTGGCCACCATAACTCGCATGAAGGACACCGAGGGCGAACGTAGAACGCCAGACTTGGAGTGCAGCAGTTGGAGCAACGGCAGCAGAAAATGTGGCATTGCTCGTTTCAAGCGAATTACTGGCACAGGTATGTAAGTTGTTCAGCTATTTAAAAAATATTGTCTATGGTAAATAGGAGGTGAACAGATATACATTCAGGTTCAGGTGATTGGCCAATAAAATATGAATGAAATTTAAGCTTATAAATCTGCGTATGTATATAGCTCCGGAGTCTATGAAACCTATATAACCATATGTGATATAACAACATTTGTCGTTCGTGCAGATATCTACTTTATTATGCATATACCGATGATATACGACGAGTATGTTAAACATGAAAACTGTCGAAATGCGGAAATCTGGCTCGTGCAGCTGCCACTCTAGCTTATATACATATGTATATATAAAATAATGGGCGCAGCTAAGCGAGCTGAGCCAAAGAGCAGCCGGAATATGCTTTTTATTTTATTACATTTATTTATTTTATTTTTTCCCAGACAAATTTCTAAGAAGCTAATATTCGGCATGCAAAAAACTCGAATTCAAATTCATTATACGCAACAATGAAAATATTCTCAATATAAATATAAATATAAATATAAATATAAATATAAATATATATATATAAATATAAATATAAATATAAATATAAATATAAATATAAATATAAATATAAATATAAATATAAATATAAATATAAATATAAATATAAATATAAATATAAATATAAATATAAATATAAATATAAATATAAATATAAATATAAATATAAATATAAATATAAATATAAATATAAATATAAATATAAATATAAATATAAATATAAATATAAATATAAATATAAATATAAATATAAATATAAATATAAATATAAATATAAATATAAATATAAATATAAATATAAATATAAATATAAATATAAATATAAATATAAATATAAATATAAATATAAATATAAATATAAATATACATATACATATACATATACATATACATATACATATACATATACATATACATATACATATACATCTACATATACATATACATATACATATACATATACATATACATATACATCTACATATACATCTACATCTACATATACATATACATATACATATACATCTACATATACATATACATATACATATACATATACATATACATATACATATACATATACATATACATATACATATACATATACATATACATATACATATACATATACATATACATATACATATACATATACATATACATATACATATTCATATACATATACATATACATATACATATACATATACATATACATATACATATACATATACATATACATATACATATACATATACATATACATATACATATACATATACATATACATATACATATACATATACATATACATATACATATACATATACATATACATATACATATACATATACATATACATATACATATACATATACATATACATATACATATACATATACATATACATATACATATACATATACATATACATATACATATACATATACATATACATATACATATACATATACATATACATATACATATACATATACATATACATATACATATACATATACATATACATATACATATACATATACATATACATATACATATACATATACATATACATATACATATACATATACATATACATATACATATACATATACATATACATATACATATACATATACATATACATATACATATACATATACATATACATATACATATACATATACATATACATATACATATACATATACATATACATATACATATACATATACATATACATATACATATACATATACATATACATATACATATACATATACATATACATATACATATACATATACATATACATATACATATACATATACATATACATATACATATACATATACATATACATATACATATACATATACATATACATATACATATACATATACATATACATATACATATACATATACATATACATATACATATACATATACATATACATATACATATACATATACATATACATATACATATACATATACATATACATATACATATACATATACATATAAATATAAATATAAATATAAATATAAATATAAATATAAATATAAATATAAATATAAATATAAATATAAATATAAATATAAATATAAATATAAATATAAATATAAATATAAATATAAATATAAATATAAATATAAATATAAATATAAATATAAATATAAATATAAATATAAATATAAATATAAATATAAATATAAATATAAATATAAATATAAATATAAATATAAATATAAATATAAATATAAATATAAATATAAATATAAATATAAATATAAATATAAATATAAATATAAATATAAATATAAATATAAATATAAATATAAATATAAATATAAATATAAATATAAATATAAATATAAATATAAATATAAATATAAATATAAATATAAATATAAATATAAATATAAATATAAATATAAATATAAATATAAATATAAATATAAATATAAATATAAATATAAATATAAATATAAATATAAATATAAATATAAATATAAATATAAATATAAATATAAATATAAATATAAATATAAATATAAATATAAATATAAATATAAATATAAATATAAATATAAATATAAATATAAATATAAATATAAATATAAATATAAATATAAATATAAATATAAATATAAATATAAATATAAATATAAATATAAATATAAATATAAATATAAATATAAATATAAATATAAATATAAATATAAATATAAATATAAATATAAATATAAATATAAATATAAATATAAATATAAATATAAATATAAATATAAATATAAATATAAATATAAATATAAATATAAATATAAATATAAATATAAATATAAATATAAATATAAATATAAATATAAATATAAATATAAATATAAATATAAATATAAATATAAATATAAATATAAATATAAATATAAATATAAATATAAATATAAATATAAATATAAATATAAATATAAATATAAATATAAATATAAATATAAATATAAATAGAAATAGAAATAGAAATAGAAATAGAAATAGAAATAGAAATATAAATAGAAATATAAATAGAAATATAAATAGAAATATAAATAGAAATATAAATAGAAATATAAATATAAATAGAAATATAAATAGAAATATAAATAGAAATATAAATATAAATAGAAATATAAATATAAATAGAAATATAAATAGAAATATAAATATAAATAGAAATATAAATAGAAATATAAATAGAAATATAAATAGAAATATAAATATAAATATAAATATAAATATAAATAGAAATATAAATAGAAATATAAATAGAAATATAAATAGAAATATAAATATAAATATAAATATAAATATAAATATAAATATAAATATAAATATAAATATAAATATAAATATAAATATAAATATAAATATAAATATAAATATAAATATAAATATAAATATAAATATAAATATAAATATAAATATAAATATAAATATAAATATAAATATAAATATAAATATAAATATAAATATAAATATAAATATAAATATAAATATAAATATAAATATAAATATAAATATAAATATAAATATAAATATAAATATAAATATAAATATAAATATAAATATAAATATAAATATAAATATAAATATAAATATAAATATAAATATAAATATAAATATAAATATAAATATAAATATAAATATAAATATAAATATAAATATAAATATAAATATAAATATAAATATAAATATAAATATAAATATAAATATAAATATAAATATAAATATAAATATAAATATAAATATAAATATAAATATAAATATAAATATAAATATAAATATCAAGTAAGAACGTTGCAGTTGGGCGTTACCAACTGCGGAATACTCATTCACATTCCGGCTCTAGCATGTACAATTTTCAATATGACACAACACAAAAAGTGGCCTACAAATTATTTTTATACCCTGAACCCATTGAAAATGTGAAATCAGGGTATAATGTTTTTGTTAAAGTGTATGTAACAGGTAGAAGGAGGAGTGGCAGACTCCATAAAGTATATATAATCTTGATCAGGGCGACGAGCTGAGTCGATTTAGCCATGTCCGTCTGTCCGTGATACTAGAGACATGTACTTTGGCAAATTCATGCATTTCAATTTTATAATCACGATATAAAAGTTTCATGAAAATAGTCCATCGACAAGAAAAGTTATTAAACAATTAAGTTCCCATAGTAAGCCCACACTGCAGTTAATTCCTTTTTAATGCGTGCGTGCCTCTGTGTGTTTGTGTTTCTTTTGAAGCAGAAAAAAGCGAAGAATTCTTGAAATATCAGTTCCTGGAAGGGATCAGGGGATTTCTTAGTCAAGCAGTCTACAGACAAAAGCGCGCCTTCTAGCCTATTCTAGGAATTGCGATTGATTTGTGAATTTTTCAGTCGTTATTTTAGTTTTGTGAGATGACGCTCTAGTACTGAAGTTACATATATAATTTTTCGCTACTATATATCCAACCGGAGCAGTGGTGCCGATGGTTGAGGCAACGCAAGTCGTTTTCTTTTTCATAAATTCGATATTTTATTGGGAGGGTGCGAGCTTGAATGAATAGCACTTAATATTTTTCATTTTCTTAGTCGAAAATTGTTATAAGTTTAAATTTGTTTCTTCTTACATAGATAGCTCTCAAATGCTTATACGTAGATATATACATACATGTATATAAAATACGTACATATACAAAAAAGTCTGCATTCACAATTTCAGCACGTGCTCATTGGTATGTGTGTATGTATGTACATATAATACGTACTTTACCATTTTCTAAGAATCTCAATTGCGATTGACTTGTCTTTGCATTGTTTTTGAATTCCTAGCCGCTACTTTGGCTTTTCTTTGCTATATGGCGACCTACGAATAATGTCATTTCGTTTTAATTATCATTTTTGTGAGTGCCGCTGTAGGCAAAGGTGCGGAATGCTCGTATTTTAGCTATTTTGTTGAGGTGCGAGTTCAAATCCCGCGGAAAACTTTTTTAAAAATTGAAATTTTATGTTATTATCATTTCGTTTATATTTTTTCAATTTCATAAAAATGTTTCCTTCCGTCTTATGAATATCTACAAAGCTTATTTATATATATAAGTGACGCACGCATATACATTTCTTAGTTGGCTGCTACAAATGCCGATTCGCCACGCCTCTAGTGGGCGTTGTTGTGGTTGTGCTTCGAATTTTTTTTAGATTTAATTTTTTTAAGATTTATAATTTAATTTTTATTTTTTAAATTCCACAAAAATGTTTATATTATTTATATTTATATATATAGATGGCTCACGCATATAAATTTCGCAATTTGACACTAGAAATGGCGATTGCCACGCCCCTAGTGGACATAGACACCTCTTTTTTGGCCAGTTCTTAGAACAAGCTAATGGTAACCCAACTGCAAAATTTGAATACTTACGCTCAAAAAATGTGAAAATTACAGGGTATTTTTTGATATGCCACGCCCCTAAAAAGGCGTAACAACTATTTTTGGGTCATCGATAGAGAAGGCTACCAATAACTTATTGTCTAAATTTGAAGCTTCTAGCTCTATAACTGTAGGACATATAAACTTTTGCGGTTTGCCACGCCCCCTGTGGGCGGAGATATATCCACTATAGTTTTTTGGTCTTGGGTGATCAACCCGAGTATATATACCAAATTTCAGGTCTCTAGCATCAATAGTGTCCCAAATATAGCAGAATTTGAAAAATCACTATACCTTCAGATCCGATTTGCCACGCCCCTAGTGGGCGTAGACATATAATTTTTTAACCAATCTTTATAGAATCGTAGCCTTAGCTCACATGCAAAATTTGAGTGTTCTAGCTTAAAAACTCTAGGAGATACAGTTTTACCCGATTTGCCACGCCCCAATGGGCGTAGATATATCCGGCATAGCTTTTGATTTTGGGTGGTCAACACGAAGCTACGTTCTAAATTCCAGCGCTCTAGCTCTTCAACTAACATGATTTCTGGCATATCGGAAAATGCATTTTCCGATTTGCCACGCCCCTAGTGGGCGGATCTGGAAAATTTTAACACTTTATAAATCGGAGATATACACGAGTATGTGTTCCAAATTTCAAGTCTCTAGCTCTAATAGCGCCGAAATAGATTGCGTTCATACGGACAGACGGACAGACGGACAGTCGGACAGCAAGACGGACATGCACAAAACCAATATACTAATTCACTTCGTGAATTCGTATAAAAAGTGATCCAGTGCTCGACATAATAAATTCAATAAATTCGAAGTCATATGTGTACAATATATATGTATGTACATAGATACATAAGTATGTAGATACAAGCACGAGCAGTAAATGGCAATGTTAGGTATATATACATATGCATTTATATGCAAAGCAAATTGTAGCACATTAATGTATGTGTTGCCAAAACAAAAATAATAGAGAACTAGACGCGCTTTTTGTTGCAGTTGGGAACATTATATATGATGCAAATTATTTGTAATTTGATGAACATATGCTATAGAGTTGTTAGGGATGTAAAAAAAAAACTAACAAACAAGTATATTTTTCTGCTAGGACATATATTATTGTTGCTTATTATTATTAATTAATACCCGCTGTTTTACCGCGGACGCAACACATAATATACGCCATGTGCATGCCACCATCTTAACCACCTGATCAGTAATAGATGCAGGGGTGCAGTTGCATATACTAGAGTAGAATCTGAAAATAAAGCACTTGATTACAATATGTAAAGAATGCATAAGAAATCTGCGTAAGCGTTGACCATTTTAAAAGCGTTTAATTTAATAACTTGGGGTCACTTCATATTTGTAAATTTAGTAAAAATAACAAGTAAGAAAGCTCTAGTAAAGACTGCTCGACTAAGAAATGCCCTGATCCCTTCCAGGAACTGATATTTTAACAATTCTTCGCGTCTTTCTGCTTGACAGGAAACACAAACACTCAACCACACAGACAAACACACGCAGCACGCATAGGCAGACCCCATAAAGTATATATATTCTTGATCAGGGCGACGAGCTGAGTCGATTTGGCCCTGTTCATCTATCTGTCCGTCCGTCTGTCTGTCCGTATGCTTGAACGCGTCGATCTCAGAACATATTAGAGCTAGAGACTTCAATTTTTTTTAATGTCCGTGTATTGAGCTATGCGCGCTCAAGTTTATCACTAAAAAAACGATAACTCCGTCCCGTTATTTTGTTATATATTAAAAAGCTTATCGAAAATCAATTATAAAATTATATCTCCTACAAATTTAAAGCTAGAGTCTCCAAATTTTGTATATGGATTAAGATGATTTTTATAGAATTTCGTTTTTTATTATAATTCACCCCGCGCTCTTATATCCATCCCCTTACCCATACATTTGTAAAAGGCGTATTTCGAATACTAGAGATATGTGATATTATTATATATATATTATAATCACGATATAAAAGTTTCATGAAGACAGTACATCGACAAGAAAAGCTTTTAAACAATTAAATTCCCTTAGTAAGCCTACACTGCAGCCTATGCGTGTTTATGCGTGCGTGCCTATGTGTGTGTAGCTGTGTGTTTGTGTGTCTGTGTGTATGTGTGTCTGAGTGGTTGAGTGTTTGTGTTTGCTGTCATGCAGAAAGACGCGAAAGAATTGTTGAAATATCAGTTTCTGGAAAGGGTCAGGGCATATCGTAGCGAGCAGTCTCGACTAGAGCTTTCTTACTTGTTTTATAAATGACTAATGGGAAAAGTTATTGATTTTTTGAAGCAAACTCGATATCCGCGCTGTATATACAGACATTTAAAAAAATTTCATGTCTTTAACTCTTATGTCTTATGCCAAACGAACAATGCTAAATGGATCTAAGAGGATCTTACACGTCTCCTTCTGGCTGTTACATACATTTCAACAAAACCATTATACCCAGATTTTCCATTTTCAATGGGTTTAGGGTATAAAAATATAAAAAGATTATGAAGTAATGGTTTAATTTCTTTGCTTATATTAGTTAAGTTCCCGTTATTGCATAACTGATCAAACGTTAATCGAACTCTGATGAATCAATAAAACAGAAATGAGTCAACAACTCTTAACCGTTTTTCCTTCTTTTTTTGCCCACGCGCCTATCAGGAAAGTGGGTAAGTGTTAAAACGAAATGCTGGTCATTGATCAACCACATATTTACCATACCATACATATATGCAAACAATTAGCTGTTTGCAATGGAATGGAATGGAATCATCTTCAGCGGCTGCATAATCACCTGAAGCTCCAACTCCAGCTTTACCTCTATGTAGTTGAATGTTTTGACACTATTTCCAAGTGATACAATGCCAATCGCATTTCGTTTCAACAAAATGCAAGACAACAATAATAATAAATGCGCAACGATGCGCATTAAATAATTTATACAAAAATGCACACAAAACTAGACAAAATTTTAAATCGCTTGCATGATATAAGCGAGCTACGACGCGACTGCGGCGTTGACGTCGACAGCCTCAGCAACAGAGACAGCGAAGATGTTCATGGCTCAAAGCTAACAACAGATTGGCTCAATCGACAAGCGGCCAAGTTGTTGCAACAACACGAAAGACACAAGAGGAACAGCAAGAGAAACAAATCTCGAATCGATAATCATATGCAAAAAGCCGGTCAATTTTTGATACACGTGGGATCTGTGCCGCAGGTGGGGTAGAGAGCGGGGTGTGGGGCCATGGCTCGGTCGTTCGGCTTGAAACTGCGCTAATGCTTGTGTTATTGTTGCATATTTTTGTTATTCGAATATATAAATAACACAGATACAGGGTGTCTTCTACCACTCTTGATATGAATAATGATATTTATGTGCCAGCAACAGCAACAACAAAACATGCTCGAACCAGATAACTCGCCTAATTGTTTAATTAGAGGACAGTCTTGTTGCCTACTTTAACAGGTTGAAATCGTTGAAAGGATTATAACAGTTTTTATATGAAATACTGAACTAGTTTTGCAATTTTCAAAACTATTTTTACATAAATTTGAGATATGTAGAATTATGTTCGCTCTATTTTTCAACTGAAATATGCTCACATAACATACACCTCAAACACCCTATATAATGAAATTCGTAGGAGCGGGAGAAAAGTCGGCCAACACAAAAAAAAAAAAAAACTCTATTGCTCCTCTTCATTTAAATATACCCTGTACAAGTTTGTTGGCTTATGACATGCTTACGATTTCCATACCATTTCCATAGTTCAAAAATTATAGTCTTTAATATACATTGCATAGATAATATCGATTCCAAGCGTAAGACACGCCATATCTTGGCAATTATAGCCACGCATGGAGTCATAGCTATAGCTACGATATAAATACATACATATATAGTTTACAAGATATACATATGTATTTAGGATACATGTACGGGTTTCTTTTTTTCGGAATTATTTTCTAGGGTCTCTTCGAGTTTTTAAAAATTGGATTAGGCTTTGAAGTGCCTGTTAGGATGTCTTCTACAATTTCTTAATGGATAACTAGGACATTTTAGAGTGTCTTTGATTTAGCAATAAGAAAACAAAAATTGCTGTATGTTATGGATATTGGGTATCTCCTTGTATAAGATCTAAGATCGGTTTGAAAGTCTACACATTTTGAATAGAAAAAGACTTATCTAACTATTTTCTATGACATCTTCCAGAGTAACAGCTAACTATAAGAATATATTTGATATAAGTGCTTTATATGATGGCCAGGGTATGATCAAGTTAGTCAATTTCGTATTCATTTGTTGTCTGCGCTTTGTAGCTTCTTTCAAATATCTTAAGTGAATTATGAGAGCTGAGATGAGTAGCGGACTAAAGCAAAATGATTTGACTTTGGCTTTGAAGCCGAGCGTCGCGTCGCATCGGTTTGCCTCGGCTTGCGTCGTATTACGCGTATCTTCCAATTACCATTTGCATTCCCCTTCGCATGCGTATCGCCGGGTCTACATCGGCGACATCATTGCTGAGGTTACAAATCTTAGCAGCGGGCAGCAAGCAGCGGTCAGCGAACAGCGGGCAATGAGCAACGTGTTGTTGCAACCGATTCCGGACACCCGACGATAGACTTCGGACGGCCCTATAACGGGAACTATGTAGCTGCGGAACCCGTATAAAAGCTCAACGGCAACGCGAAAGTAGCATCATTCACTAACCGGGAACAGCTCGACGCGCACAGGTGCTCGAGCATATCATCCATTTAAGTCAAGAGAGAGAGGGAGATTCAGAGAAAGCCAACATGAAGGTAAGTTAGCAGCCGCTCCTTTGGATAACGTATGTGCCGATGACTGACACATCGCTCTGCTCTCGTCTCAGGTCTTCATTTGTCTACTGGCATCGTTCGCCGTCTGCAACGCCACATTTTTGTCATTCCTGGGCGGTGGTGGAGGAGGTGGTGTTGGTGGAGGCACTAAGACCACCTACAATGTCATAGCGACGCCAAGCACTGGAGCTGCTCACGGTAACGGACATGCCTATGCACATGGCGGAGGGAGCGGTGGCAGTCATGGACATGGCTATTCATTTGTTGGGGGCAGTGGTGTCGGCGTCGGCGGTGGCTCCACTCAGCTGATCAAGGTCATTCTGGAAAATGGCAACGGCTATGGCACTGGAGGCGGCGTTGTTAGCGGTCAAAGCTATGGACATGGCTATGCCAGCGCTCACAATCAGGGTTCCTATGGCGAGCAGGTGTACAAGGTGATTGAGCACTCGGCACCTGTTGCCCCGATAGCTTATCACGCCAACAGCGGCGGCAGCAGCTATGGCCAATCCTATGCAGCCGGCCATAGCTATGGTGGCGGCAGTGCCTCCTACAATAGCCAACAGCTGAATTCGATTCTGCCACAGATCATTCAGCTCGTGCTGCAAGAGGATGCACTCTATGGAGGCGGCGGTGGCGGCTATGGCAATGTGGATGCCATCAATAGCCAGCTGATCGACACCTTCGGGCACAGGGGAAAGGCCATTATCATGCGCGCGGATCAAGCGCAGGGCGCTTTCTTCAAGAGCGGGCATGTCGTGCAGCGCGGCACGCTCAAGGTGATGCGCGTCCAAGAGCAACAGCAGCAGCCGCAGCAGCATTATGGAGCTAGCGGCTACCCCAGTGGCGGCGGCGGCGGCTGGAGTAAAGGAGGTGCCTCACTAGGTGGCAGCAGCGGTGGTGGCTGGAGCAGCGCTCAGCCCGTCGGCTGGTAGACACTGAACTCATCTCGTTTAGTTAGACCAAATGAATTGTTTTTTTTTTTAATTTTTTTTTACTAGGCTAAATCATCGCGCAGTCATTAATTGCATATTTGTTTACTCACATAGATATGCACAAATGTATATATATATATATATATATATATATATATATGCATGTGTATACCCGTCATTGTTAAATTATTTGTTAATAAATACATAAACAAAAGAGAAAGATTTTGTAACTTGTTGTGGACCAAAAATTATATCATAATGGCACGACTTTCGTTGCCTGCCCTTGGCAGTGGGCAGCTAACGATGTCGGCCGCAAAGCGTTGGCAAAGGGGGCGTTCGGGGGAGAGACAAGAAAGATAGGAAGGGGGAGCCACTTGAATTGATTTCCAGTCAAGCTAGTTGCCAAATGCGTAGATCCGAGCTACGCCGTGTGCCGAGCATCTAAGCCAAAGGTGAAACTCGTCTGCGGGTCGCTGCAGCAGCAGCAGCAGCTGGCGTAACTCCAAATTGATTTTAGATAGCATCGTAATGTTGCTGCTGCCGCTGCTGCTGCTGATGCTGATGCTGTAGCACCTACAAATCTCGTACAAAATCTTAAGCGATCTTCAAAACTCAATTGTCTCGGCGACGAATGTGAAATCTGATTTCTTATATAACCCGCAGAGCAACAAAGCATTAGCCAAAGATAATAATTTATAACGCTTTGAATATGATAACATAGACATTAATTTCTATTGTTATTAAATATTATTTTATTTTATTTTGCTCAAATTATTAAAATTGTTGTAAATACTTTATAAATAACCGGAGGGAGAGTATACTACTACTATACATAGTAGTTATGCACTTAATAATATACATATATAGTGTTAATAAATTTGGAAACTGGCGAGCCTATTAGCAACTCTGACTCATACCATTTCCGAAGGTATTAACCTTATGTATGAAGCCCAATTATATTTTGTTTGTTTATGTTTATTTATAATCAGATTATTATTTATTTGTTTAAATGACGCAGGCAAAAGACACAATAAACATAAGAGACCTTATTGTAACAATGATTTATATACATATATACAAATATATATGAGCGAGATATTCGCTATATTTTCATATATATATATATATATATATATATATATATATATATATATATATATATATATATATATATATATATATATAGGAGGCTACTCCCGCCTTTGAAAGAGCTATTTGTTAATAAAACTCTAATGAGCTGCTTAGAAACGACTATAAAATACTAGGCCTATGATTTTGAATTGGTTTTGTGATTTTCATTTCAACTCCAAAATTATAGTGACAGAAATTTGAACAATGTATTTGAATAGAAATATTGTTCACTTTTAGCCAAGGCCTTAGGCCTTAAGCAGCTCACATTTCCTAGTTGAGAAGAATCTAAGCCATTTGTGACGTAATAGGAACTGCCCAACCAGATCACAAATCAACAAGCAAATCAAATGGTAGCCGGTAGAGGGGCGCGTCTAGAAGTTACTTGCGAGCTCTTACAATGGTTAACATGTCTTTGCCCATGGGGCCAGTAATCTTCCCATGTTACAGTTGAAGATCAGAGTGGATCACACGGTTGTTGCCAAGCGGGCTTACTGCACGTTTATAAACCAATTTTTATACTCTTTCACGAAAGTGAAATGAGTATATTGGTTTTGTGCATGTCCGTCTTGATGTCCGTCCGTATGAACACAGTCAATTTCGGCGCTATTAGAGCTAGAGACTTGAAATATAGAACACATGCTCGTGTATATCTCCGATTTATAAAGTGTTAAAATTTTCTCGATCCGCCCACTAGGGGCGTAGCAAATCGGAAAATGCATTTTCCGATGTGCCAGAAATCATATTAGTTGAAGAGGTAGAGTGCTAAAATGAATTTGAATTTAGATTCGTGTTGACCACCCAAAATCAAAAGCAATGGCGGATATATCAACGCCCATTGGGGGCGTGGAAAATCGGGTAAAACTGCATCTCCTAGAGTTTTAAAGCTAGAACGCTGAAATTTTGCCCTTGAGCTAATGTTAGAATCGTTACATTAAAGATCGGTTGCAAACTTTTATGTCTACGCGTACTACGGGCGTGGCAAATCGGATTTAAAGATATAGTGATTTTTCAAATTCTGCTATATTTTATGCACTATTGGTGCTAGAGACCTGAAATTTGGTATATATACTCGGGTTGATCACCCAAGACCAAAAAGCTATAGTAGATATATCTCCGCACACAGGGGGCGCGGCAAACCGCAAAAGTTTATATCTCCTACAGTTTAAGAGCTAAAAGCTTCAAATTTAGATAGTTGAGTTACTGGTGGCCTCCTCTATCGATGACCCAAAAATAATTTGTACGCATATTTAGGGGCGTGGCATATCCAAAAATACCCTGTAATTTTCACATTTTTTGAGCGTAAGCATTCAAATTTTGCAGTTATTGGCCAGAAATGAGGTGTCTACGGCCACTAGGGGCAATCGCCATTTGTAGTGTCAAATTGCAACATTTATATGCGTTAGCCATCTATATATATAAATAGGCTTAATAGGCATTGATAACACGGAAGAAAACATTTTTATGGAATTAAAAAAATATAAATTAAATTATAAAACTTAAAAAAATTAACAAATAAGAAAGCTCTAGTCGAGACTGCTCAACTGGGAGATACCCTGATCCCAACAAGGAGCTTATATTTACGCACGCATAAGCACGCGCTCTGCTAACTGCGCAGTAAGCAGCGACTGCGCTTGGGCTGCGCTGCAATGTGGGCAATACTATGAGAATTTTGTTGCTGAATAATTTCTCTTGTAGTTGGACTATCTTCATGAAAATTTCAGAACGTGATCATAATGTGCAAATATGTATACATTAAAAAGCACGTCTATAGTACTTAAAATAAGCCTTTTTTCACATTAGGAGTGAAGGGGACGTGGTACACACAAGTATCCATACAAAATTTCAAGTCTCCAGCTCTTATATCTTCTGAGAACTAGGTGTTCATACGGACGGAAGGACGGACGGACAGACGGACAGGTCTATATTGACTCAGCTCGTCACGCTGAACAAGAATATATATACTTTATGGGGTCTGCGATGCTTCCTTCTGCCTTTTACATACTTTTCACAAAACCATTATACCCTGATTTCCCATTTTTAATGGAATCAGGGTATAAAAACGATAACTCATCCTGTTATTTTATTATGGATTAAAAAGCTTATCGAAAATCAGTTATAAAATTATATCTCCTACATCTTTAAGGCTAGAGTCTCAAAATGTTAAATATTCAGATCATTTTTATAAAATTTCGATTTTCGTTAGAATTCACCCCCGCTCCTATATCCACCCCTTACCCATTACATTTGTAAAAGGCTTATTTCTAATACTAGAGACCTTTGGCAAATACATGCATTTTAATGCTCTGATCTTAATGATCTGAATGTTTTATGAAGATAGTCCATCAACAGGAAAAGTTATTAAACAATTAAGTTCCCATGATAAGCTCACACTACAGCCTATGCTTGTTTATGCGTGCGTGCCTGTGTGTGTGTGTGTTTCTTGTGAAGCAGAAAAACGTGAAGAATTTTTGAAATATCAGTTCCTGGAAGGGATCAGGGAATTTCGTAGTCGCGCAGTCTCGACTAGAGCTTTCTTACTTGTTTTAAATTTATTTTATTAATATTAGTAATCAAAGTTGATTAAGCAAGTTCCATATTTCCATACAAATTCTTTAGAAAAATTTACTTTTTTTCAAACCAGGTCCATTAAAGCAATTGGAAATATTTTTTACCAATGCATTATAAAAGAAACTTGTTTCAGTTCACACATTTATTTCAAATACAAATTGAATCGACATTTCTTATATCTAATTTATGTTTATGCATTATAAAGCTGATCTTTTGTCAATAAATATGTGAAGTTAAATCCATTTGCTGTGGCTATACTTTCATTCATGTCATTAGAAAACAAATATCAAGATTCGCTAAATGGAAAAACCCGACTCAGAGCCACACTGAGTCCTGAGCTTTAAGAGTTTATTAAATTTTGTGGACATTGGGATCAGGAAAAGGGCTATAAACAGAGCTGATAAAATAGTTAGAGTTAAATCTTGATTCATATTATTTGTATGGAAAAAGTAAAAGATATTGATAATTTCAAGCGTAATGTAGTATTGTCTACAATTAGATTAAGCCCTCAAAAGAGATATTGCTGAGTTCATCCCTATGGAAGGACCAACAGCCAGATGTATAGGGGGTATGGGCTCAACCACGCCCCTTCTACCCGTTACATATATGGAAACAAAGTCATTATGCCCAGAATTCTCGATTCGCAATGGCTTCAAGGGGTACACAAAAAGCAATCAACTAGAAAAATCCCGTTCAATAATAGCAAACGACAAGCGACTTCCCATACGAGCTCGATCGAAAGTATGCAATACTTGCAGGCGTTGTATTTGTGTTTTATCTGAAAGCCAATTTAAGATAAACAAAAATAAGTGTGCTTAAATATTACACTAACACGACTAGTATATACCCTAATTGAGCTAATTTGAGAGGCGAAATGTTAAACATTTGTGATATAATTATTGCACTAGTTTTAAAATCATATCAATCATTAATTATTGTCTATCATTATCTTGATTATTGTAAGAAGGTATAAACGTTGAATTCTGTAGAATAATCATTTGGCTACAGGCAAACTTTCAGTCAACCATTGCCGAAGATTCGCTGAATTACTTCAATGAAAACGGAGTATAAAACGTCAGACAATGGGCCGCCAAAAGCAAAAGTAACAAAAAGAAAAAAGAATTAACAAATATTATTCATAAAAATTTTGTTATTGAGGTTTTTGGAAACGCAGCATGAAACCATATGTGGAAGCTAAACTAAATGCTGAGGGTATTGATTAGCATTTGAGTTGGCTGAGCAGACTATTGTTTATTGCCATAAACTATGATCGATAAATTTACACAATGAAAAGAATCAATCAAGGCGCCTGCGCCGGAGACAGAGACGGAGCCAGATTGTGATTGTACTAAGCTGTGTGCAGGAACAAGTTCTCATTGTTCTGCCAAATTGAATGGGGCGTTCAAAAATCCGATTGGGGCAGATGAGCGTCATTCGGCGAGATATTTAACAAATATCAACAATTTCAATAAAAATGCCAAACATCTAAATCCCTTCCTTTATATAAGCGAAAATTTACATACCGCCATTCGATTCGATTGGGTTTTTTTTACGTCAGCCGTTCTATTTGTGTCTCCGGCCAGTTTTTGCTGATCTACTTTTAACAAGGTTCTCTGACAGTTGCTGATGCTGCGGTGGCTGCTTCTGCAGCTATATAAAGCCACCGATCGTTGGAGCACTTCAATACAAATCAGTCGGTAATCCAATCAACATGAAGGTAAGCTGACCATCATCGATAGTTGGCCAAGTGGATACGCCGAGTATTCATTGCACATATTTTTGCAGTTCTTCCTCGCCTGTCTGCTGTTCGCCGCCTGCCTGGCTCTTGGCCAGAGCAGCGCCATCTATGGCACAAGCTACGCCCAAGTGCCCGTCGTCCGTCATGTGCCCGTGGTCCGCAATGTGCCCGTGGTTCGTCATGTGCCTGTCGTCGACTCCGTTTCCGTTCCCGTCGTCCACTCGGTGGTGCCCGTGCACCGCGCCGCCTACCTCTCATCCCCATCTCTGCTGCGCGTTGGACACGCCTACGACGTTCCTCTTGCTTACGGCGGCATTCTGAAGCAAAAGAAATAAGCTTACTACAATTAACTGAGCAACTCGGAAAATACGCTTCAAAATTCTTGCAAAAGTTTTACGAACAATTTTTTTTTTTAATTTTTTTTTTATGTAATACGTCAATAAAGTCGAAATCTGTAGAGTCAAAAATGACAAGTGCTTACAAATTTTAGATGAAATTTGACAAATTGGTGACAATTAATTAAGAAATCCTTAAGCATTTGCTGCCCAGTATAGTCGAATGGTAGTGTGGTAGTAGTGTGTTCAAACATTTCTCATCATGAGTATTCATGAGTATGGTCTTAAGGAGCACACTTGCCTATAAGCAAATACAGATACAATAGAGCTTCCAGCTCAAAACCAACAACAACTAACAACCGATGACTCAGTGAATCCGGAGATATACATGAAACTGTATTTTCGGTATATTTATTGCCTTTTAGAGATAATTCGTATAATATTCCTTGTTGTACAGAAGTTATTCGAGCCATTTCGCTCATTATCGCCGTTTCTCCTTTAACGTAAGATCTAAAGCTAGATCGTGAAGATTAGAATAATGCTTTATTTAAACTCATACTTAACTAAAAAGCGCAACTACATATACACTGTTTGCATCATCAGCTGTGAACATGCCATTCAATTATACATATGAGCTCTTGAATAGAGAGAATGAAGATGTAAATTCTTGAAACTGGATGCAAAAATTTCTTTTTGAACATTTCAAAGGAATACATAATGTTTACATGGGATTCGATCCAGACATTGATATCGTTATCTATTAAAAGTGGAGAAAAAAAAAAATCTCCTTTAGTTTCTGTGTTTAAGCATCTGCAGATTGTCAACTGATCTTACCTAAGGATATTTTCGGTTTTCGATATTATATTTAAGCTTAACAGGTGTTGTCTTAATAATATATTTAGCTATTAGAAAAACACGAAGACAACCTTGAATGTACAAGTTTTGATAAAACAGATGTGAAATAGACGGTATTTAGATCGATTGAGGAAAGAAATCTTCATTTCTACTAATCACTCTTTTGTAGCTCTTGCTCAAGGTAGCTACTCTTCCAAAACAATTTCGGAAACTCTTGACTGTATTTGGCTAGGGATCACAGTATATTCTCAATGCAAGGGATTTTTAGAAAGATCCTCGCAGTTGCGCCAATCCAGAATGAATTCGCAGAGAATATTAATGATAACAATCATAATAAAGTATGAAGAATAAATAGAGATTGATATCTTCTTATTCTATATAAAAAAATTGTGTTTTGTAGATAACTAAAAGCATCCAAAAAATTGCCAGGCAAAGCTCAAATATTTTGATGGAATCTGTGTTTCCCACACTAATTGGGACAAATTTAACAAACTCGCACTCACACACGCACACACACGCAGGGCTACTTTAGCGATTACTGATGGTGTTTGCCGGCTTATGACCATAAAACAATAGTTGTGTGTATTAGATGGCTGGCTTGTTGATTTGGATTTTACATAACCAGCTGTTCGCTGGCGAACTGGGATGTCGGCTTTGAGTTGACAAACACAAACGATTCACCTTGAAATGCTGGCTTGAAATTGAGACTAGATGTAGAGTGTTCGATTGGCCCGTGGGCCGCGTTAGACAGCGAGCCGCCGCTTGAGGCAACTGCAGCACCAACAATACTCATATGCAAATGCATCCGTAGAGAAATAAGGTAAGAAAGAGAGAGAGGGAGAAAGACAGATAGGGAGAGACATAGTGGAAGAGTGAGACACCTGCTTGAGGCATCGTCTTATCAACTGCCGTCAACGGCAACAGCCTCCACGGTCGCTTCATTTTCATGCTAATTAGGAGGAGGTCGCTTTCGGAATTTCGGAAATGCATAGAGAAGACCGAAAAACGTTGCAACGTTACGTTAAAGTTAAGGCTTTACGAAACTGGAAACTGGAAATCGGACAACGTTATGAAAATTGAAATTGATATTGAGCTGGAAATGGAAATAGAAATGGAAATGAAGAACCAACTGGGTGCGGCGCGACCTTATGAAAATGAAAGCGGCGACGACGGCGATGGCGGCGGCGGCAGCTTCTTTATAAGCAGACTTTGCATCATCTTCGATCATCACGATCGCAATCATGATGATGTTAGCTATGATGAGCACAAAGATGATGATGGTGATAATGAAGACCATTTATGAGCTGCGGCCCTGGTCATTGCAAATGTTAATGAAATGCTTTTGTTTAACTCTGGCTCAGCCCTCAAGATATTGCCTCTGCTTGGACCTGGGCTGGGCTACCTCAAAAGGTTGAGATGCGTCGTTGCGTCGCTATGAAATTGCTTTGCTAATTTCGTAGCATCAAGCTCATCATGAGCATTGGTTACAGCAGCTGTTGATGCTGCTGCCCGTGCTCGCGCGTTACAACGTCTTGGAATCGTATAAAAGCGAGCGGTAACCAATGGATTGACATCAGTCGTGTTTGAAGAGCACACATATCGTAGAATTTGGCATTAGAGTCGTCAAGCCCAAGCAGGAATAGTCGTCAGTATGAAGGTAAGCATCCCACATACTCAACCAGCTCTACCAAGTGCATCCAATCTGATCTGATTTAGGTCTTTGTGTGTCTGAGTGCGCTCTTTGCCGTGGCGAACGCAGGTTTTCTGGGACTTCTCGGAGGTGGCGGCGGCGGCGGCGGTGGTGGTGGCGGCAGCGTCAAGTCGGGCCTCAACCTGGGAGGTGGTAGCGGTGGTTACGGCGGTGGTTACGGCGGTGGTTACGGCGGTGGTTATGGCGGTGGCTACGGTGGTGGTCACGGTGGCTTGCACGGACACGGACCTGTACAAGTGGTTAAAGTCATTCACCAGCAGGGCGGCATCTCAGGCGGTGGTGGCTATGCTGGCGGCTATGGCTATGGACCCGCACCACAGGTGTACAAGGTGAAGGTGATCTCTGGCGGCGGCTCGGGCCCAGCTCCCATCTACCATGGCGGTGGTGGACCCGCCTCTGTCAAAGTTATCAAGGTTTTGCATCAGGAGTCTGGCCCTCTGGTCGGTGGTCCCATCGTTGAGAGCGGCCCACAGATCATTAAGGTTTTGCACGAGAACCACGATAATGGCCACCACATCCATGTCGGTCCATCCGTGCAGGCACCTACCAAGGTGGTGCGTGTCATTCATGAACATTCTTCGGTGTCTGCTCCCGCTCCCATTTACACTGCACCCGCACTAGCTCCAATCTATAGTGCACCGGCACCAGCTCCAATTTACAGTGCACCTGCTCCAGCTCCAATCTACGGTGCACCTGCACCAGCTCCAGCTCCAATTTACAGTGCACCGGCCCCAGCTCCAGTTTACAGTGCACCTGCTCCAGCTCCAATCTACAGTGCACCCATCTCAGTTCCGGCACCCGCGCCCGCACCCCTGCCCATTTACAATGCCCCAGCGCCTGCACCCATTCAGTACAGCGCTCCCGTTCAAGTTCAGACTCAATACAGTGCTCCTGCTCCTATCCAGTATAGCGCTCCGCTCCAGGCCCCATCACCCGTGCTGAGCGTGCCTGAGCCCGCACCCGCTCCAACCTTTAACCAAGGCTCAATCTTGAGCATTCCCGCACCCGTCGAGGAGACGCCATTGCCCATCGGCCATGCACCTGCCCCAAGCTATGGCCCGCCTCAGCTTTAAATAGCTATCCATTTACAACACCTAAGAGCACTACTGCACCGCAGCACTACTGGAGGCATCCACCATCACCAGCACCCGCACCACATGTTTCAGAATGTGGGGATACATCAAAGACCTCCAATTCTATGACTTCTATCGACTTATCGACCTAGCTTCTTTATGCCCTCAAAACTCTTCTGAACGACGCCATAAATTATTTTAATTTTTTTTTTTATAATAGATATATTTTTTGTTTGTTAAAAAGAGAAAATAGAAAATAAACCGACTGTTAAATACATTCAAAACTCTTTGAAGATCAACAAATGCGAAGCTTGATAACTGAAATTTGCATACGCAGCGAAAATACTTTATACATACATGCATATATCTGTCATAAAGCAGTCGATCCTAAATATATACCTATACACATCTTGATCTTGACTTGAGCTATAAACTCTTATGAACATCGGAATGAAATCATAGTTAGGTACTAGAGCAACTAGAACGGATCCCCTGAACATGGACTGCAATTCTTGAAATATCAACGAAATATAAACAATTTACACATACACTCCCCACACACACACACACACACAACGTGCGGGGAGGGGGCTATCAAGAGAAACAAAGCCATATCACTGGGGCCCACTCTAAACTTGACCTTCGCTAGCTTCGTTAACGCCAATGGCTTAATTGCAACGCCAGCTGTTGCGCCTGTGCGAATACCAATAGATAATAATCTGACGCATTTGCATAAATAAACTCTTAAATTTCACATTTTCTTTTATCTTTGGCGGGGCTTTGCACACGCGAACAAAAACGAAAACATAAAAAAAACAAAAACAAAAAATGTAGCTTATGTTGGGCTGTGCTGTTGTTGTTGCTGGTCAGCTTTTGCTATTACGACGATATTATACGTATTCGCTTATTTTATTGTTTCATAACAAATTTGTTGGGGCATGCGAACGACGCTAACGACGACAAATTTGTTTTGCTTTAATTATTTTAAACACAATTGTAAGCTGTTGATTTTGTTGTTGTTGTTGTTGTTTCGGTTGTTTAATGTTATTAAAGATGTTTCAAGATTTTTGAAAGTTATTCGGCAGCTTTGACTAGCGCTTCAGCAACTTCCACGGCAATGGCAGCTTCTGCCTTGGCCTGCAATGCGAATCAAAGAATTAGTTGTCTACGTTTCTATTTTCTCTTTTTCAAGTGCATCGAACAGCCCCTCACCTTGTCGTTTCCAGCGGAGCTCAGCTCAGACTGGTATTTCGAAAGCAACTGCCTGGCCTCGCTGACATCGATGTCCTCAATGTTGTGTGCCTCCTCGGCGAGCACCTGCACAGATGAGTCCTCATTGACGGTCACTGAGCCACTGGAGACAAAGTACTTTGTGACTTTGCCGTCGTTATCGGTCACCTGGACAACGCCAGGTTTCAGCACAGCTATGGGCAGAACAGATCAGGAGATTGATTAATGCTTGGCGTTTGATTGCTACATAACAACAACGATTCTTGCTTACCCAATGTGGGCACATGCTTGGCCAGAATACCGAAAGAGCCGCTGAAAGAGGGCACATCGATTTGTCGCACAACTGCGGCGTCGAAGAAGGTCTTGTTAGCAGCAGCGAATGTCAGCTTCATGTCGTCCGAGTAGGAGCGATTCTGGCCGAGACGAGCGCCGCGCATGGCCAACAAACGAGCGTTTCTCACGAACGACATTTTGTTCTGAAAAAAATAAAAATAAAGGGAATGATAATCAATTGGTAAGTTAATTCAGCACAAAACAGTTAACGGCTGTTAACATTAAATATATACAAATTATGTAACTTTGTAGGTTAGGCCACAGACGACAAATATTCGGTAGCTAAGCTCTGTGAGAATGCCACGGAATGCAGCCTGTTTGCTGTTTATTGTTTTTTTTCAGTTGAAAACATCCCTTTTGAAGCAATTTGATTACCTTTTATTTATTTGGAGTGTGGCGAAAATAAAGAATATTATGGAATCGTCGCTCAGCTCTTACCCAGTGCCGCTGCTTAGAGATGTGAATCAAATCTACAATAACTTATTTTCTTCATATCGATAGCCCGAATTCTTAATTAATATCGATACCATTTCCTCTCTCTATCGACTCGCCGCCATAAACTATCGGCATTAACACACGAGGCTGGTATGCAGTACTATAAATACTATTAGATAATAATACGAATATAAATGTATTTATGAATGTAAATACATACAATACTTATCAATAATTAAAAATATACATATATATATATATATATATATATTGCGTCATATTTCGCGTAATATAGAAACAAAATAAACATAAGCACTTAGCGAAAAATTTTGATATATTATCAAAATGTACAGCTTGTTTCAAACCATAGTAGTACAGCTCGTTTGTCACTTTGGGAAAGCTGTCTCAGTATAAATTGGTATTTATTTGTTTTTGGTGTGAGTGTACATAAATAAACTCTGAACAAATTCGGAGCTATTCAGAATATAAAAGGCTGCAATTTCTTAGTCTAAACAACTATGAGTTACTTACAGTTATTAGTACTCTTAGTTCTATTATCTTTCAAGCCGGCATCTGCCGGTCGACCTCAAACTGATACCGTGTATCTCGCTGCCAGCACTTCAATTGATATAACCGCAAACAGCTATGGAAATAATGTGCTGCGAACATTTTGTTATCCGGGTAAGCCTCGCTCACTATTGAGCCTATTTGAGACGGTGGAACTGGTGCTCTCAATAGCCAACGATGAATACTCCGAATATGGCGGCCGGACGCCCGAAGAAGTCCTTGAGCATTACACTGAAAAGCGTTCGTTGTTCAGTTTCACGCTCTTCTCACAGAAACGCCAAAATATCCAGCTGTCGCCATTCGAACAGCAATGTATCGGCGTCTCCTCCAAGCAGCCGTACAATATAAGCCTCAAACACACACAGCTGGATATATGGCGCCTCCTACAATTGTCTCTCGGCGTTGCAGTGTTCTGGAGTGCGGGTCGCTTGGCCAAGAACAGCCTCTTTTATTATATGGCGGGCATGGTGCTCGGGATTTGCGCCTCGTTGTTGGTGATCATTGCCGTAACGTCGAAGCTTTTTCCTCGCCGTCCAATGATGTACGGCGTACTAATCGGAGGGTGGACCATCGGCCTTTACATTCTCAAACAACTATCGGACAACATACGTGTCATACTAATCACCTATCGCGAATATGTGCTTTGGTATCTGGTGATTACTGGTCTGATATCGTTTCTCGTCTGCTATCGCATCGGACCGCCCAGGAATCCGCGCTCGCAAAATATTATTATGTGGGTGCTACAGGCAGTTGGCGCTGCCATCGTCTACTTCAGCAGTTGGCATAGTAGTGCGTGCGTTGTCCTCCTGGTGCTCGTCTGCTCGGCCCATTATTGTCCAAATTCGGTGTTGCAGTATGTGCGCAATTTTTACAAGCGACGCTTTCCGCCGAAACGTCGCCTACTCACCCAGGAGGAATACTATGAGCAGGCCGTGAATGAGACAGCCCGCTCACTGGCTGAGCTGCGCGACTACGTGAACAGCTCAAATTGCCGCCAATGGAGTGTTATCAGCGCCCTACGTGACCCAATGCGCTTTGCCACCTTTGCCAACGGTGCTCCGCATTTGTTTGATGAAGAAATCGAGGACTACTCCCGCACCATTGAGGACTCTCTGGAAGGCGCTGACGAGGAAGAGGCCTTTGACTTTCTGCAATCCAACATGTACTATCGACCCACCGGCAGGCTTCTCAACGCTCGCCGCATTTCGTCCACTCCGGCCTCATACTCTCAGAGACCTGTCCCGTCCCGAGGCAGGCAGCTAGGCAACAACAATGTGAACGCACGCAACAATGACGAGGACGACGACGACGACGACGACGACGATGATGAATTTATGGACTAGGAATAGACAAAAATCATAAGATAAGGCATTATATGATATATTTTTAGAAATTCTTTTATCTAATCGATGCCAAAAGATAAATTGTTTTTAAGCCCTTCCTAATTTTAGCCATAGCTCATAAATGTTTGTATATATGTATCTGTTTGGCCCAAGACTTCTAAGACTTTAAATGTACGTCTATATGTTTATTTTCTAAACTGCCCAACTGAACAGGCATCCTCTCATTCAAGTCATCAATGCAGACATAATTACTTAAGACTCGCTAGTTAATTATTTATTTATGTAAGGTCAGATATCATTTGTCCCGAAAATTTTAATTTGATTCATTTGTAAAATAATTGCATTTATATTTATACTTAAATTAACTCAATCTTAAATAAATATTAAGGTAAACATGGCTCTTTTAATAAGATAAGCTTAACTAGCTTATGTAAAACTCTCGAAAACAAAATCTTTTCCTGCCGAAAAAATAAAAATTACTTTTATACACACATACATTCATATGCACGTGCATAAATTGTGTGAATGTGACAGCGGCTATCGCTCTATCCCGCTCATTGCTGTGTGTGCGCAAAGCGCACCATGTCATCCGCTTCATTTTGGCACACACTGACAATGTTGCAACTGCCATGAGCGCAGTTAACTAAGCTAAAAATATACATACATATGTATGCATATGTACATACATATATGCATGCGAATATGTGTACATGTGTACAGCTGCGGAAAATAAAGTAGGAGCATGTTACCTACAATCCATTTGCGCCAACCGATTTTAAGCTATTGCTATTTGTGGACTAAAGAAACTTTTGACTATATTTTTGGAATAAGAATACAAAAAAAACTACCTTGAGAAGGAATAAAATCAACAAATTTATTTACAGTTTCATTTGTACTTGACTTGGGGGGTCTTTGGCGAAGCCAGAATAAATTCGTATCTTAAAACTACGTTAAAAAGGCGAATTGCTGATATCAATTTCACCTGCATTCATATATACATATATGTATCTAAGCGGATATGTATCTAGTAAGTCAATAATAAGCACCTACGCTCTAAGGCACAACTTTGGTTTCCTGTCTCCCCCTTGTATCATGGTCAAAACTATTTGAGCAGCACAACTGATAAGCCGTCAGCTAGTTCATAGGCGAGAGTGGAGGAGAGGAGAGATCACTGTTGCAGGTCAACTTTGATGCGCTTTCGTGAACAATTGAGCAGATGCCCAGGAGATTCTGTGACTAGTTCGATGGGACGTTTCTCACTGCCCACGCAGCCCACATTGGAGCGCTTTGTCAGCTGTTCGAATTCCACGGGCACGCCTTGATTGGCGCGCTTTGGCTGAGTCTCAGTTTGCGTGCGCCGTCGCTCACGTCGCTCCCGACGCGGATGCGGTATGATGAAAGAGTTGTAGATATGCAGCAGCTGTTCCATTGCCAAGCACTCGACATTCGGCACGTATAATTCGCGCTGCAATAGCAAAATAAAAAACAAACACGATGCGATAACACTAAGAGCAATTGACAATTCGAATACCTTTCGGAGCTGGTCCAAGATGTCGGCACGCGTCGGTTCTACATGCTGCTTGAGTTCCATGAAATTCGTCAAGTCTATGAACTGTTTTGTACAAGAGCATACGCATTGCACTGTTTTCGACCGTACAAAATGGAACAAATAAGTATTTTAATTTAACTAAAGTGCCTTGTAGCGGAACAGCTGATTTCATCTGCCAGAGCTGCCAACTTTCTTAAATTCAATTTTAAGTTCGAATTGAAATTTTGCTGATCTTATATTTGAATCTGCAATATAAAGCTGATCAGATACAAGCTCTATTATTTATTCATTTGTGTAATAATTTTATATTAAATTTAATTTTTTCTAATTTGCTTTTATTATATTTGGCTACATATGTTTGTGCTGATTGAACTGCCAAGCATCCAACTATTAAAAGTGTAGCATACTTTTTAGCGCATCATATTTAAATGTGCAGCATACTTTCAAGCTGTAGAATGAAGCAGGTGTCATTGCTTGGGCGGGATGGACCTAGAGCGAAAACACAATTGTTTCAGGTTCTTCTCAACATGTATGAAGCAAAATGTAAGATATTGGCGTATGAAGGCAATTATAAACTCAAATAGTAAGGCAATTCGAGGATCTCTGCAGATGCATATCTAAAAGTGCCCCATCCATTGATGTGTTATGGTAGTGCTTGTATGCAGGAAGCGTAGACTCTGTCTACTCTCGTCTTCTCAGCTCGGCTCTGGCCGCCTTCTGGTCTCTTTCTCTTCCTCATATCGTCTCGCACACTGACATTGACGCTGACAGCGGTGTTGACGTCGCGTCGGCGGCTCCAATTTCCTCTTGCCATAATTTTTGGCACTTTATGTGCCAGCAGATAAGAATAATATGCCTGACTTTTGGGTATTTCGGTTTTTAGTTTTTTTCGGCTCTTTATATTATTATTATTTTCTGTGTGTTTGTGTGTGTGTGATGGGAAGGCGTTTTAAGTATTTAAGGCTAAACGTTTCCTTCGCACAGCAATTGATATGCACTGAACGAACTCCTGTTGCGTTATCCTTTAGAGCCGTAGATACTCAAATATTTGAAAAACGCTTCACGTGCACCCAGTCAGGCAACCAGAGTGCCGCTCTCCGTTCAATTTGTCACTTCACTTGGCTGCAATCTCTACACATTTTACTCAAATATCATTTCGTGATCGCTCGCCTGTGTCTGTCTTTCTGTCTGTGTGTGTGCGTGTGTTGCAAAGGCTTAACTGCTGCTTAGAGAAACGGAACGAAACCGCTCCCATCGGTAGGGGGTCACACAATTGCCTAACTGTTGCTTTGGCTGATGATGAAAATGTTCGGTAAGTGCATTCAAGAATTAACTATGCCCATTTTAGAGTGTTGCCCCGGCTCTCTATGAAAGATAGTAGCCGTTCCGAGGGCCTTCTTAGGCGCACACACGCATGCACACTAGGCAAGAGTTCAATACTTCATTGATTATGTTAATATGGAAATGGAGTCGATGCAGTCGCTTCCCTTGATTAACCTTATCTTTTGTCCGACACACAGCGGAAAAACAGAAATCGAATTCGAACCGAAATCGAAACTGAAACCGAACCGAAAATCTGTTTCATAACCTAATACATATATAGAGGTGTATATATGTGTGCATGTATACATGTATGTATGCATGTACAAATATATATATATGGTTGCATTTGATGTGTGGACAGTTTTTCACATTCTCTGTCCCTCTCGCTCTCCCCCTGTCTAGCTAGTTGTTGTTGTTGTTATTCTGAGACATGTATTTGTTTTGGATTCTTTACCTTCGTGTTTTCACGTTCACACGTTGCCCATGGAAAATTTGGTCGCTTGTAATTAAATATGTATGTATGCTTGTATATTGATCAATTTTATGTCGTTTGCATGTAAATCAAAACAATTTCAGCTAAACGAAAACAGCGAGTAAGACAAGAGAGAAAGTAAGTGTTATTATATTATTATAAAGGTTAAATTAATGTCAACGATCGTACATTTTCTAACCCTTGACATATATCTCCAATTTCACATTCCGTACTTCCTTTATTATGATTACTTAGCATTAACAGGAGACATAAGCATATTCATACTATATAGTTTGAGTAATTTTGAATTGTAAATAGAAATATCTAACTTTTTGTAATACTAAATTGCTCAACCAATTTTAGGACATTTACTAAGCAAACTTATATTTTTCTAAAGAATGATACACTTTTTGTTAACAACTGACGAGACTTTTCAAACTTCAAGACTTCAATAATAAAATATTAAGTTTTGTGATTTATTTACTGATCACTATATTAACGAACATATGTAAGTAGTCCATCCAGTCTCTAAAGCTCTTATAGAATAAAACGATTATATGTAAGTAAAAACGTTTAAAACAACAAGTAAGAAAGCTCTAGTTGAGACTGCTCGACTAGGAGATACCCTGATCCCTACAAAGAGCTGATATTCACGCACGCATAAGCACGCGCTCTGCTAACTGCGCAGTAAGCAGCGACTGCGCTTGGGCTGCGCTGCAGTGTGGGCAATATTATGAGAATTTTGTTGCTGAATAATTTCTCTATCTATCTTCTCTATCTATCTATCTATCTAACTTCTAGAACGTGATCGTAATGTGCAAATGTGTATACATTCCAAAGCACAAGTCTCTAGTATTTAAAATACGTTTTTTTGCAAATTGGGGGCGAAGGGGACGTGGTATCCAAAATCTGTAAATGACAAAATTTGCGTATTGACCAGATGTATATACACACCAAATCTGAATTCTCCAGGTCTAAAAGTATTCAAATTACGCTGAATAAATAAAATCAATGTATCGATTATTCTCGATAAAAAAGTAATCGGATGAGTTATCGAAAAAAATATAAACTTGTACTGCGTATGGTATACATGAGTATGCATACAAAATTTGAAGACTCTAGCTCTTATATCTTCTGAGATCTAGGCGTTCATACGGACGGACGGACGGACGGACGGACGGACAGACGGACAGGGCTATATCGACTCAGCTCGTCGCCCTGATCAAGAATATATATACTTTATGGGGTCTGCCACGCCTCCTTCTGCCTGTTACATACTTTTCACAAAACCATTATACCCTGATTTCCCATTTTTAATGGGATCAGGGTATAAAAAGGAATATTTACTGAAAAGCTAAAAGCCCTAAAGATACAAAATATTTTATTAGTTAATTTTTTTACTTTTATATTTTGTAACATATTAAACTAAAATGTTTTTATGTGTACTTCTTTTTTCTGAGCTATGATTTATTGCTATGACGTATAGTGGAGTTTATACTATGTTATGAACTTGTTGCCTCTCTATTGCTATATTATTATTAATATTTAATTATACTTCAACAAAATTGTGGACATTTAGTTTTTGTTATTTATGAATGTTTACGTGCAATGGGATTCAATAAGATTCCACCTTTCTAACGATTGAAGTCCTTCAAATTTATAGATTTTATATCGGCATTCATGAAAGACAAACTGCAATGTTCTAAGATTTAATCTCTAAAACAAACTTGGAAGTAAGAAACTGCACCATATAAGACCGCACAATAAGCGCCAATATGCTTTAGAAGATTTTGGTAAATGTTGAGCCCAAGCATGGGCACATTCACACACGCACACACACACAGACATGCTCAGACGCACACTAAGAAGAAATGATCTGTGACTGGATGAATTTCAAGTGTGTGTGTGTGTTTTTTTTTCAAAGGCAGAGCGAAAAGCATAAACGGAGAGGGGGAGAGATGTGTAAGAGCTGTGTGTAAGTGGATACTTGGACAGGCACTTTTGGCTGTCATTTGTTCGTAATAAATATTGGAAAAAAGAGAGAAAAAAGTATCAATAAAGGATCGTTCCGCTCGGTTCGTTGTATTGAACATGTGTGCCATGCCCTGCCCTGTCGTGCCGAAATGAAGCAATTAAATAGTTAATTTTAAGAAGCATAGATTATGCACAGGAATAGGAATAGAAATAGGAATGGGCATCGGCATGGGCATGGGCAACGACTTGTGTAGGCGTGCCTGTCCAACGGTTAGCCCAAGAGGCAAAAATAACAAGAGGGATGGGAGGAAAAAATAAAATATTAAGAGAAGCAAAATTATTGTCAACACATGGAAAATGTCACCGCGTTGGCATTTGCCATGGCGCAGGAATCTCAAATATGAGACTATGCACAATGAATGCACCAGCAAAATATCTGAATATCTGCCTATGCTGGGGCATCTTGTTCTTGGTCTGCGACTGCGACTGCGACTGCTACTGCGACTGCGACTTCGCCTTCGTCTTGGTAATTTTGGAAAGAGGTCAATAACATTTTGGAAACAATTTGCATCCTTTGACTTCATTTACTCCAGTAAGGTAGCCCTTTGTCCGATGCATTGAAATTAAAGACGCTATGCCTGGAACAGGCGCAACTTCCTTCCTGACTGGCTGACGAGCCTGTGCTTAAGTTTCTCTCTCTCTCTCTCTTTATTTCTCTCTCTCTCACCCTTGCAGAAGCACTTCCTTCATAAAGCTACAGAACACAAAGCGCGAAACGCGCGCGAAATCTGCTTTCATACGCAGATGAGATCGTTTGCCAAGCTTTTACTTAAAGGAAGCGGCCTCATCGCCATCATCATCATCACCATTATAAAGATCAACATCATTAACGGCTACCATCCACAATCAGCTCGGTTTCGCTCTTCCCTGGACGTGAATCGAGAGTCGAGCTCACATAAAACATGTTAATGTTGCAAGCTGCAATTTTTGCGACGCCGGCGACGCAAACGTCGACGTCGTCGTTCTCTTCGTCTGAGTTGTCGTCTTCCTTTCGATTTGCTCCGCCTTGTTAAATACCCTCACCAAAAAACCAACCAGGCCAGTTTCCCAATACTTTTCATCCACTTCGACCCCCTCTCTCGCGTTTGAGTCACTTTTGTTTAGCCACTTAGTTGAGAAATTAGCATAAAATGAAATTTCTTTGCTGTTCCATTCTATGAGAAATTAAACACAAAATAAAAGCCTATATAATTTTAATACAAACAAAAAAACTCAAATGTTTTATTTAGTTCTTTTTTGAGGCTGGCATTTTACTTATACAAATATGTTTAAGTTTATAAAGTTAACGAATTAATAATATTATTATTAAAGGCCTACAAACTTTTTCATCAATATTTATAAAAAAAGCTTTATTATGTTAAATTTGCAATATTTATCATATACATCTCTCAACTATTAATTAAATTTAATCGAAACGAAATACAAATTTGAATTTACTCTTGCGGCAGAATTTACAAAAATTTAATAATATTGTATAATTTATAATGGGTTAGCTTAAATTTGATCTGTTGCTGTACATTTGAAATTGAGCTCAAGGTAAAACTCTTTCTCTTCTTCCAGCACTATTGTTTTAATTAACATATGAACAGATTATCTATATTTTTAAATAATTTAAATTATTGTTAAATAGAAATTCACTTTTTATTTGAAATGGGCAGAGTATTAATAATACGACAGATTAAAGAGCATTCGAGCTTCTTTGGGTGGAAAAGTTGAAGGTTTCGTTTACGAACCGAACCTCAGTGAATGAGCGTGTGTGCATGCCTGTATATATATATATATATATATATATATATATATATATATTTTCGTGTGAGTTTGCAAGCATATATGCTTACAACATAATTTTAATATATAGCGGCAGAGGCAAGTACAGTTGAGGTTGAGGTTGAAGCAAGCAACAGGCAACAAGCAACAGGCAGCAGGCAACAGGCAACAGGCGTCTGTTTGGATTGTGTCTGCCCCTGCCAGTTGGCTCACGAATGACTCAGTCGGGCTGTGCTATGCGAGAGCAAAAGTAAAAAGCATAAGTAAATAACACGAGCAGAAAAAAAGCAATAAAGACCACGATCTCTATAGAACAGAGAACCAAAACAAAAGCACAAAAAACAAACGAATGGAAAGACGCCGCGTCTGCTTCAGTGTTCGTTTTTTGTTTTCCTGCTCTATTGATTGCTCCTAGGGCTTGGGCGAAGACAGCTTCGCCAGAGCTCGTCGCTTTTACAGTTACAGTTGGTGCGCCCGGAGGTGGCTAAAGTAGATCAACAGCTGTCACCTGGAGAGCCGGCGTCGCGCACAAACAAGTTTCTGTGTATCCTTTGCGCTTTGGCAAATGTCTGCGTCTGCGACGTGGCAGCGATTGTCGCTTATTAGTCTCATGCATCGACATTGCATCCACACAATTATGATGGTTGGCAAATTGCTTCTGACTCGGACAATGCAGTTGCGTGTCCTCCGACCATGCAACATATGGCTCCTACTGCTGCTGCTGCAGTTGCTGCTGCTGTTGCAGATATAACCCGCCTCTGTCTGCACAATCGAGTGATGCGTTGTACTTCAAAAGCCAGCGCCCAAGCGCTTCCTAGTGCTTCCAATCCAATCATAATTTGTATTACAAAACCGTTAATGAAGCTGTAAGGGAATGGATGAGCCTGCGCCCTGAGCATCTTTGCACTGAGTATCTTAAGTGGGGGCTCAAGTGAGGCGCAAGCTCCAGCACGCAATCCAACTCTCTGCTGTACTTGATCCAATTTCTTCTCTATTTACAAACTCAACTCAACTTATCTTAAATTTAGCTCTTCAGAGAATTGACTATAATAATTCCTATTCAGGTTATTTTCAATTTTAAATTGTTTGCAATCAATATTTATTTTGAAACTTCTATCATCGTGTTTTCGAGAATCTTCTTTATACTTATTATTATTTCAAAGATTTTTTCACACAGCTTAATGCTCATAATTGTTTTATCTCTACTGATATAATATAACCAAATTGAAGTCGTATAATAAATTGAAATACAAAATTTTCTTGCGTTTGAACTTACAAGTACTGTTACCTACATTTTAATATTTTTTGCAATATGTACGATAAAATATTTACTGCAAGAAATCCATCAAATTATTTAACAAATTAAATAAACATTTATACTTTAATCACACATGTTTTTTGATTTTCAAAACTTGAAGAAAAATGTTGCTCATAAACTCCATTAAATTACCATACTTATCACAAATAACTAAAAGAAAAAAAAAACACTTGAAAAAGCTCTAGTCGAGACTGCTCGACGACGAGATGCCTTCGAGAAACTGATACTTCAATAATTCTTCTCTTCTTTTTTTTTTGCAATTACTAAAAGCAATACACGTACGCATGCACACACATATACTATATGCATAAGCACACTATATTAGGCTACATTATGAGAACTTATTTGTTGAATTTATTGACTGTCTATAATAAATTTTCAGAAATTGTCAAATTTAGGGCGAAGGGGGCATGGTATCCAAAATATACATAAATTTTAAAAATATGAAGACTACAGAATATGGAATTAATTATCGAAAAATGTAAAAACTTGAAATGCGTATAGTATATATACATATATCTCTAGCTTAAGAGATCTCACTGTTCGTACGGACGGATGGAGAGACGGATATAGCTATTTCGATTCAGTTTGTCGCCCTGATCATGAATATATATATACTTTATGTGATCTGCCATGCCTCCTTCTGCGTGTTACATACATTTTAACAAAACCATTATACCCTGATTTCCCATTTTCAATGGGTTCAGGGTATTAAGAGTTAAGAAAAATGCCATGGCAATAAAACATATATTTTTCAATAGAAAGCAGTCGTAAATTCTGATTAAATATATTTATATAGCAAGCAAAATATACCAATTCATATAAATCATTTCGTATTTTAAGAATTGTTAATATTATGATCCAAATAGTTTTATTTAGCGCTCGATCATTTACATTGCAGAATTATGAGTATAATTGTTTCGCATGAAGCAAATTCAACATTATGTGAGTTGAGATGATTGAACAAATTATCTGAAAAACCACAATGTGCACCTCAATGGTCTACTGCACTCTGTAGCCAAGCTGAACATGAATGATAATCTGCTAATCTGTAAGAATGCATAGCATTATTATATGTGCGCACTCGAGTGCTAATCCAATGCTAACTTTGGCAGCTGTTGTCGATGGGGCAGCGGGCCTTAAAAACTGTTCGACACTGGACAAAGGATTCTCTAGGGAACAGGCGAGACACGAGACAAGAGGCACGAGCAGAAGGTAAGCACACAAAACGAAAACGAAAACGAAAACAAAAACAAATACAAAACTACTCGAAAAGCAACTGCCATCAATCAAGGCATAAAGCCGCAAAAACAACATGCGGTGCGAGCTGACTGATCAATCATGCAACACATACGAAAGTAAGCCACTTTTGCATGCGATCTCTCCCTCTCTCTCTCTCTCTATCACACTCACATAGTGCTCTAACAAGGACAACCCCGACGGAGCCTGTTTACCTGGCCGCTTGGCTTAATACTTAAGTTGTCAACGCAACGACAAGAGAAAAGCACTGAAAGGTGTTACCCAAACTGCGGTCAGGGAGGCCGAGATTCGAGTGCGTCATGTAATTAGCCCACGTCCCAAGACATTTCCAGTGGCCCTCAGCTGGCGAGGGGCCCTGCTCGCATTACGTTTGCTTGGCTAGACACCGACTCAGCTAAGCGACCGATAACCAACTGCTTACACATTTACATGTGGCTTAAATCTCGGTGCTCAGTGCTCGGTGCTCGGTGCTCGGTGCTCGGTACTTGGTGACAGCTGCTGCAGAATGTTGCAACAGCCACTCATTAACACAGATCTACGAGGCCAACCATGATCTACCGACCCGCCCCCTTTTGACAATATTTGAAAAGAGGCCTACCACACATGATGTCTGCCTATGTTGCTCTTGCTGTTGCTGGGCTCAAGTTCAACAATGGTTCAGACTTTCTTTTTAGGGCCGCGCGCGTCGCGTTGGTAAATTCTTTTCACTTTATTTTCTTGCCTCATGGCTGCGTTGGGCCAATGCTTTAATGGCATTTATACTTAGAACATATCATAAATGTATCTGACTCGGCATTCGTATGTGTATCTATGTATCTGCGAGTATCTGCGCTGCTGCCAATTACAATGGGCGAAATAAAAACACAAAAAAAAAGAAGAAAACATGAACAAGCTCAGCAACAGCAACAATTCGAGCCTAGCCAAATGTTGTGTGATAACTTTTTTTTTTTTGTTATATGTTGCTTTTGTTGTGGCAAGTGATAATGATGATTAAATTTACCATCGAGTGTCGACAAGTGTGTGTCGCCCACGAAATGTCATTGAACCCCAACAAAATAGTTCACCGAAAATAGCTAAAAGCCAACCCAAATTATTGAAAACTAACAACTTATAACGTGAATGCCTTTTTATCACAAGAAGCGCGCCATGCCATCCGTCCGTCTGCTGCTTCCTCCGCTTTTCATTCCACTTTTCCTCTCACTCGCAGTGCTTCGATTTTCTTGACACAAATCGACTGATTGTTAGTTGACGTTTTTCAGACTAAGCCAACAGGAGCAACAAATGAAGCCGAATGACAAAGAAATAAAGCAAAATATACCAACAAGAAATATGTGTCAATCAGCCAACAGCTGCCTCCGATGACCTACACCTTCGCAAAAAATACCCTAGACAGCAGAACAGTTAGGGCATCAACGCTATCAGACATCTTATACTTAGAAATCAACTAGGGGAATCATTTACAATACAATCTTGACATTTCTGTTAAATATATACGTATTTCAATTTTAGAATAACTTGTCCATTCGATAACCTAAATATTTCCTTTCCCATAGCAAGATATATAATAAATCATATATATATTAATTCCCTGTAAATAATATGGTATATATACTTTAGTAAATTTAGGAAAATATGATACGTAGAATAGTTGAAATAGTTTACAGCCAACAGCTAACGGAACAGTGAATGTAGCTTGAGCACTTTTAAAGGGTATCTACTATCTATAGCAGAAAACTTGTTGCATATTTTGTTTAGTGAAACATATATAAATTTTCATTGGCAATTATTGTCGCTCGTCGTTGCGCTTCCCGTGCAAACTGTATGAAATGAGTGACATTTTGTTGATATATCAGTTTCTTCCTCTCTCTCTCTCTCTCTCTCTTTCCCTCTGTCTCTCTGGGTGCACATATATATACCAAATTCCATATGAAATAATATAGACTACATCACTTGTTGTTGAAAATCAATTAGACGCACGCCTCTCTGCACATAGCCCAACTGAATGTTCTGCCTACCCAGAGTCGTGCCCGAACTGCTGATAGACAGAGAGTAGTAGGCCGTGGTGTAGCTCTTACCTCTCATAAGTAATTAAGTAGTCAAGAGTTGCGCTATCGTACTATTTTCAAGAATGCCGGCCCATTTCATTTTAAGTTTATTTTGCTCCTCTTATCATTGTTCTGTTGTATTTCTGTCTTTTCGTTGTCGCTGGTGCTTTGTCTTTCCTGAGTTTGGGCCAATATATGAGGCGCGCACTTGAGGCTTTTCCTATATGATAAATTACTTAATGAGTAGAGCTTTGCAGGGGTGTGAGCTAAGTGAGCTAGGCGAGCGGGTAATGTGCTCAGCACAGCTAAATATATACATCTATCTATATATATATATATTACATGTTATACTTATATTTATGGCATTTCAAAGTCTTTGGCCTGTGGGCGTGCGTATGACTTTTAGTTTGACTTGGCCCGACTATTTCTGTTAGTTGTCTGGGTTGTCGCGACAAATGTTTCTTTGCTTTTGCCTGTCAATCTATTTGGTGTCAGGCGCGTATTTTCCAATGGAAAATTTGACTAATTTTCTGCCCTGGGGGTCGAAGACCTCTTGACGACAAACCAAATACAAACATTAATACAATATTAGTTTTTGCCACCAAAGTGCACAAAGAAAAAAATCATAATATTGAATGTTTTATATGATATATATACATATGTGACGAAAATATACCCTAGATGCTACAAACATGTATTGTATTTTTTTATAATATTACAATCTATTGTAAATAGACAAAGGAAGGAATTTAAGAGCATAGATTTATTACTGAACATATTCTACTTAGTAAATATTAATATATATTAGGCATATATATATTAGGCATAGATTCATAGGCAAGTGGTGCAAAGCCAGCAAGTCCCAATAGTAAGTACCATAAAAGGGATCATATAAAGACTCAAATACTACCTACTTAGCCAATATATTCAAATATAGCAATAAACATCATTATGCCATATCATACATCATATCCGTAAACTTTTTATTAAAATTATTATCATGACGATTACAATTTGTATTTTCATCATGAGTCTTATAAGTATTATCGCAATAATTTATATTGTTATCATCTTCATTATCATTACTATGCTGATCCTGGAAAAATCGTATCAAAGTTAGCTACTCGAACCTCAGATATTGACATATTGCTTCATGATGCATCCGAAGCGTCAACTGTGTTACGCCCTCTTTATACAGCTTATTATGTACAGCGTATAGCTATGAAAATCACTTAAAACAATCAACGGGCCTGCAATGCTCATAATTGTGAGCGCATAATTAGCCAAAAAAAAATATGTCTGGCCCCTGACGATGGTTACATTTTCGCCAATTAAGCGGCAATCAACGAGCCCATATTTTGGCTGGCATTGTGCAGAGTGTCGGAGTGGGCGTGGCCAAGCCACCCAGTTTTTTGGGTGGTTTATTAGAGCTCGTCAATGAAGTCCACTCGGCTTGATGTGTTAAAATTAAACACTCGTAAAATAGTAACAAACATAAATTAAAGCGTAACAAGCATTTAATGGCTCATAAAACATGCAGCCAATTGCAAAGCCTACTGAAGTACACACACACATACACACTTCTCACACACATTTGCATAATACAAGAGTTCTATAGGGGCTAACTAGCTGCGGAGGGTAAATAGCAACAAATATATCAGCCCAAAAGTGTGCTAAGCATTTATTTAACAAAAATCTTTTGTTTCTTTTGTAATACTTATATGTTTAATAAGACATACAGGGTACTTCAGACACCCCTTTGTGATCTTAGTTTCAAAATTCAACCCATTTGGGAGCGCCGCCTAACTTCAGTTAGTTATTGCAATTGATTATATAAAATATTTTCAATTCAATAGTAATGACACTTTCTGTTCATCATTCCAGGAGATCGAAGAATTAAGTCTCTTGGTTGCCTCTGGTTGAGCTTCCAAGGAGTTCGGTATCTTGTGAGTCATGAATATGTCATGGGACCGTCTTGGATTTGTTGCATCAAATACCGTGGTCAGTTTCGGGTCTCGGTGCAATGTGGTGTTTTGAATAAACCATTCGCAGCCGGTAACCAATCTCAGAATTTTGTTCTGGGCAACCTGAACTTTACGAATTTGACTTTCATATTGGAGCAATAATCTGCTTATAAGTTGTCATTTTGTTAGATAAATCTCCTCCGTTCGATATCGATGGTGCTGGTAAGGTAAAGATTCCGAACTGGCCACAGCAACTTCATCGAGTTGTCGAACAAATGCTAACGGCCTACGACAATAAGGAGTACTGTAACGCCCTCTATCTGGACATCTGGGTGAAAATCAAACGGGCTCTCCCTACGCTATATTTCAGATTGCTCAGGTCGTACCTCGAGGGAAGCTGGAGTACCACAGGGTAGTGTCCATAGCCCCCTGCAATACAGCGAAATACAGCGACTGCGCTTGGGCTGCGCTGCAGTGTGGGCAATACCATGAGAACTTTGTTGCTGAACGTGATCACAGAACGTGATCACAATGTGTAAATGTGTATACATTCCAAAGCACAAGTCTCTAGTAATTAAAATACGTTTTTTGCAAATTGTGGGCGAAGGGGGCGTGGTATCCAAAATATGCAAATAAAAAAATCTTCGTATTGATCAGATCTATATACACATCAAATCTGAAGTCTCCAGGTCTAAAAGTATTAAAATTACGCTGAATAAACAAAATCAATTTATCGATGATTCTCGATAAAAAAGAAATCGAATGAGTTATCGAAAAAAATGATAAACTTGTACTGCGTATGGTATACACGAGTATGCATACAAAATTGAAGACTCTAGCTCTTATATCTTCTGAGATCTAGGCGTTCATACGAACGGACAGACGGACGGGCGGACGGGCGGACGGACGGACGGACAGACGGACAGGGCTATATCGACTCAGCTGACTCGCCCTGATCAAGAATATATATACTTTATGGGGTCTGCGATGCTTCCTTCTGCCTGTTACATACTTTTCACAAAACCATTATACCCTGATTTCCCATTTTTAATGGGATCAGGGTATAAAAAGCACTATTGGCTTCTAAATTGGCACTGCGAAATTAAACAAATTAAAAATTATTATTAACTTTGCATAGTTAAGTTCCACAGTCGAAAATTGTTTGCAAATCATTATTTATTAGCTACATTATCACTTACATTACATTGGAGCATAGCCAAAGAGCATTTGGGCTCAGTAAGCTGTAATTTTTCTATGTTTAAAGAACCCCTAAGGACTAGTCACATATTGAAGATCAGTGGATAGCCATAGTTATGGGAGTGTGGCTACGACGATGCTGATCCTGATGATGGTCCATTCAATGATCGATCGAATAGGTTTGCAAATTAGTTAAGAATTTTCACAGCGTCAGCAAAGTCAGAAACGTTACGACAGGCCACGCCATGCGGGTTCAGGGGATGAGGACTGTGGGAGAGAGTGAGTTCTATGATAGATGTTTGTCGTTTATTGACTTTCTCCAGCCACATATGATATAGGGGCAAATCCTGCATGCTCCATATGATGCGCCTTCCATAAACTGAACAAATATGCCTCTCGCTCTCTCTCTCTCTCTCTCTCTCTCTCTCTCTCTCTCTCTCTCTTTCTCTCTCAGTTTGTGTGTATTTAGCAATTTTTGCCATTTGGTTGACTTTCTTTTTCAGTCGTCGCATTGCCTGCATGTTTGCGGTTGTTGTTGTTTGTTGGTTGTTATTGCCTTTCAGCCTGTTTTGACTCTCTGACTTTGCTTTCGGGTTAAGCATTTCGTGACCTGCATTTTGTTTAAAATAAATTGGTCTCTGAGCCGGGCCAGACATATGGCATGCATGTGGCGCACGTACAAACCACTTCACTCCTTTCAATTATGTGCGAACGCACAAACACACCAACTCACACACACACACACACAGAGAGAGATATACTTATACACTGTCAACTGCTCAGGATCTGAACTGCAAGTCGCACGCCTTCTTCTCCTTCTTCCTTCCCCTGATTCGAGTTTTGCGCTTGTTTTTAATTACAACTGCAAATTTGCGCGATTCCACATACAAAATAAAAACAAATGAGCAAATAAGAGATACCCTTTAATAAGTGTCATATGGCGACGGATGCCGATAGATACAGATGCTATAAATGCTGTACATGTACTTCAGATACTATAGATACTATAGATGCTATAGATTTTAAAGATACTATAGATACTATAGATACTATAGATACTATAGATACTATAGATACTATAGATACTATAGATACGATAGATACTATAGATACTATAGATACTATAGATACTATAGATACTATAGATACAAAAATACTATAGATACTATAGATACTATAGATACTATAGATACTATAGATACTATAGATACGATAGATACGATAGATACTATAGATACTATAGATACTATAGATACTATAGATACTATAGATACTATAGATACTATAGATACTATAGATACTATAGATACTATAGATACTATAGATACTATAGATACTATAGATACTATAGATACTATAGATACTATAGATACTATAGATACTATAGATACTATAGATACTATAGATACTATAGATACTATAGATACTATAGATACTATAGATGCTATAGATACTATAGATACTATAGATACGATAGATACGATAGATACTATAGATACTATAGATACTATAGATACTATAGATACTATGCTTTTTAAAGATATAAATCTATGGGAACTATACAAATTATTTGATCACCAGAACAACTCAGTTGGTGTTGGAATAGTAGAACAGGGTATACAAATAAAAGAGCCACTGAAAATGCTTATGACACGAACGGGGGATCGTGAGTGTCACTTGCCTTTCGTGGGATCCAAATTTGCAAAACAAATCGATGCCGAGTTGGAGCTGAAGCTGAAATTGCAGTAGGAGTTGGAGTTGGAATTGTAGTTGGAGTTAGAGTTCATTGTGCATGGCACATATCAACACTCAGCTGAATGAGATGTTACGATCTCTCTCAGCTTGTGTTCGACCCATCTCAATCTGCTGTATGGTTAACTGATTAGGTCGGCCGACCATGTGCAGAGGTTAGTTGATAAAGCAACTGAACATATAAAATACTTACTCGCACACTAGTTCCTCCTTCCCCTCCTTTTGTTCCTCTTTCTGTCCCTTTCGATGTTCCAAGACCCCACTTGGAGATAAAAGGGGGCTGTTAAACGCGTGAGTGATAATGCCAGATGATGATAATGGATAGCGGAAGAGCCAAACCGACCATGACGACATCTTGCGAGTTCCCATGGTTCTTGCGCATTTACTCGACTGCAAAGGATCTCTTTCACAGATCACGATTAAATATATAAGTTTGAACCAACTACAACAATAACTTTAAAAGTATATGCTCTTCTCAGATGGAGTGGATATCATTCATTCCACAAATTTCTAGAGAAATCACTGAGGTTTTTATATATGTATTTTGAAGAATTCGAATACCTTCAACCGATGACCTTAGGAAACATTTTGTATGCCCAAAAGCTTCCATAGATTCCACATTACGAAATTAAGAGCAAAAAAAGAGAGACACACCTAGAAAATTGGTATAAATAAATTAGTTGTCTGTGATGATACTTGTACTACTTATACATGTATATGTATCTATCTACATCTACATATATATACATTCATAAATGTCGTATCATAATACGACGTCAGTTCTCTAACTTTCAAAGAAAGAAATTTCGCCAGGCATGACAAAAAGGCTGCGGTTGGATGAAAAGACAGCGGGGTGGAGGCATGCTGGTCTCTGATCTACAAGCGCTCTTTGTGCTCGCGATTAATTTATGCTGCTTTTTTGATTGATGATTAATCCAGACTTTGACTTTTGGCATTAACAGCCCCAGCTCCAGCCCCAGCCCGGCAGAGTCCCAGTCACAGTCGAAGCCCCAACCATAGTGAGCAACAGCAACAATTCAAAGCGCAAGCAAATGTAGTTCTCATGCGGATATGCTCAACGAACGGATCACGAACGCAAATATCTAGGGCAGATAGTGTACTATGTTAGATCACGGTTGGTATAAAAAAACGTGCATTGGGGTAAAACTTGATTCAGCTCATCCATAGAGCTAGAAGATCGGCAAAGAGTATTTGGTATTCGTTGCGAGCTCCAATTCTATTTACAGAGCATTCAATGGTCGCTGCGACTTATCTTTATAATTGTAATTGCAAATATGGGCGGAAGCAAGCGCTTTTGAATGGATAGCAGTGACCGCGATGAAGGAAATCGGGGTTACTTATAAGGGCAGCCCAGCTCGAGATCGTGCCAGTGGAGCGGAGTGGGCGGGGTGGTGCGGCTGGTGCGGCTGTTGCGGCGGGTAGCAATATATCCAAATTGTAGCCGCAGACCCCACATAAATTCACACGGGCACGCATTGGCGCCTTGATATCGCTTGGGAGAAATACTTTTGCGCATTTGTATTTTGTATTTTCTTAGTTGCGCACTTTCAAAGTACTTAGAAATCATTTTAGACATATGTACGTATGTGTATGTATGTGCTACATGCTAGATGTGCTGACGAAATCAACTTAGCTCTGATAAGCCCTGCACTTGCCTGCTCGATCCAAGCCTTTGCAAGCTAAGCCTTGTGGGGGGCTAAACACATGAAATTTCCAATCCAATTAAGCATTGGTTATTATCAAGATTTGCGTTCAACATAGAAATAAACGAATGGAATATCCCAACAAAAAATGTTTATATGTACAAGAGCGAATTGTAAATACTATATTCTGTATATCATTATGAAAATGATCAACTAAACACATAGAGATCTATGCATTTAACATTTAACACAGCTGATATAGCTGATTATATTTAATTGCTAAACTTGAGCTCTACTTAATTTTATATTATATTATATATTAATTTGTAGTTTTTCAAACGTTTTTTCTAGTGCCAACTCTGGACAAACTGTTCAACATAGCGCATAAAGCCAGTAGGTAGTATTGGTGTGTATATATATGTAAATAACATATACAAATACGTATTTTTTGAGTGCTTCTGCGAAATTGGACGAATAAACGTTTCGTACAGCTCGACAACTCTCAAAGACAATTCTCATATCAGAAAGCTCTAGCTAAAAACCGACCCGCATATTCCGGTATCGTCTTCAAGATCAGCTAAAGCCCAACTATTAAAACATATGCATAGGATAAAAACATATAATTTATGACTATGTGGACAATTTATGTAAAGGATTTGAAAAAAAACGAACTGGAGAATCAGTGAATGCTACCACAGTGTTCAATTCATCATTTAATTAGGATTTAAAGAAAAATATATAGTTAATCTATTCGAAATGGATAACAATGGATGTATTCTTTGATTTGTGCAAATGTGTAACTTTCATACCGAGCTTGACCACCGAATCAATAACCAATGTTCGCATTATTCTTATCAATAATGGAAATAATAGGAACGATATAAATCAATATTTTAACATGTTGGCAAATTAATTCTTTATCTTACTACGTATATAATTCTACTTTAACTTTTTTTAAATGATCGAAGTTTACTTTTTAATATGGCGTGGCTTTTAGTAAACTTTTTATAACATTCTAAAGCAATACCAAATCACCTGTTAGGTAGAGTAAGTGTATAGGCTCAAAAGATTTCAGATACATTACCTCCACAATTTTTCTTGAACGACTACAAATCATTTTGTTACCAAGACGATGTAAAACTTTCATCCAATCCCAATATTTTCCAAAGCTGAATTTTAAACTTTGGAAGCATAACTAACTGTATAGCTTAAGTTGAATTATCAATGACAAAAGAAATCTGGAGAGGAAGAGATATGAATGAATATATGATTTGAAACTAGTATAGCATATTTGTTGCTTCGAGTCCAAGTGATCCTCGGAACTGTTTAATTAATCAATTACCTAAGTCAAACCGATTTCATTAGATACATCTTGAGTGTTTCACAAACGCCGTCTTTGAAGTTCGTTTGCTAAAGACGCTAAAAATGTGGAGCCCAAATTGAAAACGGCCGAAGCCATCACAGATGGGCATAAAAGCGAGTTGTATGCGAGGCATTTTGCATACATTTTGTTTGAGGGCAAACATTTGCTCAATAAACTTGAAATGCTTTATAATTAGTTGGTGTTAAATGGCCCAAGACTCGGCTTCAGCTTCAGCTACGTCGGTTCGTCGGTGACTTGTCAAATATTGGATGCCATTGGGCGTAAGATCAATATTACGATCGAAGCATTCGGAGCATTGACATAACACATACTTCTCTCTCTCTCTCTCTCTCTCTCTCTCTCTCTCTCTCTCTCTCTCTCTCTCCCTCTCTGATTTTTTATGAGCAATTGATAAGAGCGCGCAGTTGGCAACAGCAACTAAATGAAGCAACTAACTGGGCTAACGTTTTACGTAAAGAAAAGAAATATATAAACATATAATATCGATACACGTTTCGTCTTCAACAACTGAGATAGTGGGCAATACGCAGTGATCAATAACATAGGCAGCTGCTCAAGACCTGCGAACTGTATCATTCTTTGTTATTATAACATTCATATAAATAAGGAATATTGATCATATATCATAGCATAGCAATAATAGTCAAAATTTTTACTAATAACTACGAAAGACAGATAGACATTGTGCAAGTCTTTAGTAAGTCGAATCTGCCAAGCTAATGCATTGTTTTATATTCTGCGGAGATTCTCAATTGACCTCAAGTCGATGTCAAAGTTAGTTTTTACATGCTGAGCGATTTTACTAGAGAATAGCCAATCTTTTGTTAAATTAAGAGAAACTTGAATGACGATTTGATTTAATCAAATTTCACACTTTTTCCTAATATTGATTTGCAACACACATCAGATTTAAGCCCCAAAATGTCAGCTATCTAGCTTGTACAGCTGACATACTTATAGTGCTATAACAGAATCATTCTGATTGTAGACTTGGATTTAGTAGTTGAAACATTTAACAAGACTGAATATAGTCATAAGTAGTCTCTTGAGTACTTGGAATATAGCTAATTTTTATGATCTATGCAAGAATTCATCGCCATGAATGTGTCTTTATCTCTGCTATGTGTGTGTGCTTTAGCACTAAGTATTATTATTTATATTTTCTGTGAATACAGAATCAACTCATTCATTAAATTAATATATGTATGTGCTCAGTTTGCCAAAAAAAGGCACACAAACCTACGAAGTCAGAGAGAGATGGAGATGGTGACGAAGACTGAGACGGATACAATGAGCTATGTATAGTCACGCGAGCGCAGTCCTAACTATTGTATCTATGTATCTTAAAGTATGCGCAAACTCGGCTTTGTGAGTATGGCCTATGGCCGTAAAACGCATAACAGCAGCGCGCGTAGCCAGCCAAGCGAGCCGAAATACCAAATCCCAAGCTCAGCGCCGTATTAATTGTCGGCTAAATTCTGTTTGAACACCCGAAACCTGCGAAGGGACAGCTAGGACTGGCGGACGGACCGAACGGCTAGAACAGGTACCAAGAAACGGCAATTAAATGGGTTGACCAAGAAAACACACACACACACACTATCATAAGGAGCAACAGCGCGAGAGAGACTGCGAGAGAGGGAGGGAGAGGGAGCTTAAGCTAGAGGAAGCATTTCCATAAGATTCAGATACACACGTAAGCCACACTGAGCTCTGCCCAGATATTGTTCAGGTTTTTGTTTTTGGGCTCAGCCTAACCCGGCTAACAGGTACATTTTGGCCCTCCTGTTGCTGAGGCTGTTGTTGTTGTTGGTATTTTTGTTGAGCCCTATTTAAATAAATCGTAGATTAGTGTCGTTTAGCAATTCGAATTTTCAATGCGATAAATTTCTGGCTATTATTTGTGGAATGTTTTGTGCTGTTGTTGTTGTCGCTGCTGCAGGCGAAGCGTCGCGAGATCATATTGATTAAGACCTTTGACAAAAACAAAATTAAGTGAATCACCTAAATATACCCTGTAAATAGGTTAAAGTTCAAAGAAGTTGTAAAAACTGTAAAAAGAGCATATTTATAAAATAAGATTTTATACTCTGAGCCTTTCGATGATGACCTAGAAATCATGGGTCTATTACAATGTATGTAACAGACATACCATATAAACTTTATATATACTTCATCAGGTCCGTTTATCTTTCCCTTCATCCGTCTGTCCGTATGTTTGCACGTGTCGATGTCAGAACATATATGAGCTAGAGTTTTGAATTATTTCTGGTCCGCTATTACCGTTTCAATTAAAAATATTATCGAAATTTACGACTCAACCGATTGGTAAGCCTTATCAAAATATGCCAAGTTGGGTTAGCTAAGAGTGAATTATAATGGATTCCTTTGACATAGAAAACTAAGTTGATTTATGATTAATAATAATTTTGAGTATTTCTTTAGAATTCAAATGAATTTGCAATAAAGTAAAGGAACAAAAAATTATTTTAAAAAATGTTTATACAGAGTGGTAATTTATATATGCTTGTGCAATATGAGAAGAAAGTTACTAGCACTAATTTTTTCTAGTTCTACATTCATAACTATGACTAATCGACTCTTAAAATTAAACTAGAAGACATTTCAATCAGCCAAAGTCTTGGGAGCAGTTGATTATCTAGAAATATGCTCCATAATCAAAAGTTGATAATTAACAATTCACAGAGAGCTAAATTATTGGCCATTTGAATATTTGTTTAATTAGCCACTCTTAAAGTTTTCCTGTATGTATGCGTGTCCATAATTATTGATAAGTTATGGCGCGTGCATTTGAATGTGATTGCGTCTAACTTTTATAGATCTATATATAGGCAGCGAGACGATATATAGCAGCCATTTGGGTAGGCGATGTCACGCATGACCATTGAAATGATAGTTTTCAAATACTATGCGATAAGATTAGATTGGAACTGTAGAGCAGACAACTAATTTGAGAACGAGACTCAATTTGTGATCTTTGGCAACGCTTCATCCCAGGCAGCGAGCGCCACAAAGCGACAGTCACAAGAAAGCAAAAAACGAGCAGCTTGACTCTGATCAAAATGAATTGATCTAGCGAAGTCAAACTATATAGATACATATATAAATAGATTTAGGAGAGATAAAACTTTCAGATAGGCCCAGCACCTGATCACCCAACCACCCTCCACGTATGCCCAGTGCCCGGTCCTCTCAGCCGAGCTCAGCCCTGCCACGGTGTCGTTGCCACCCCGATATGCAATCTTAATAATACGCACAAATCAATCATCAAATAAATAATTCCTAATCGGCTGGGCCTGTGTGCGCTGCCGAGTATCGGTCCCCAGCAACACGCACGGTCTTTGGACGGGCCCAACTCCAACTGCTTGCGTTCCACTTTATAGACAGAATCCCTCGCAAACATGTAGGCAATTGGGCCTATGAGGGCTTTACTGGGGCTTAGTACCCTACCATGTGGAACGGGTATATCAGATTTATTTCTCTTTAAATTAGAATTTTTACTATTGCTTTTTTCTTGTTTTACTCTTTGTATTATCATCATTATCTAAATTTGTATATAATTCCAGACCCAAATTACTTTGACTTTTTTTATAGTATACTATATTGCGTCTGATTACTCATCTTGACTTGAAGCATAGTCAGAAATTCTTTTAAAATATTATATCTGTGTTTACCTTCGAATATTTGAATATACTTAAAATTACTATCTGTAGTAAAGCAGTAAAAGTAACACTCCCTTCGGCCCTTGGAGAGAACTCATTTTCAAGACATGGACAAAAACTGTTTTTCATATTGTATATAGAGAAGGAGCCTTTGATTTTTAAATATCTTATGTAAGTACTACATCACATACCTAAGAGTGTAATCATTTGAAAACATTTACATAGACAGTTCGTCTTATGCTTAGAATTTGAGGAACCCAGCCTTAGAATCGATTTATCAATCTAATACATATGCAAATATCATATAAATAACATAATCCATCTGAAATAATTCAGAACTGCTTCAGAAATCGAACTATATTTTTAAACTCTGTGTCCACAAGGACTATTTAACTACCATTTAGTTTTATTTTCCATTTCTTCCACCCCTTTCCAATTTGGGTCTTTGTACTTTTCCACTCCACGCAGCACTTCAGCGCTCACCTCTAATATTTCTCAAATTGTATTTATTTAGTTTTTTCTTCCTCTTCTATTTTTATCAATTTTTGTTTACTCACTTTGCGCTGTTTGCATTTTCTTCAAAATTTTTTATATGCTGCCGTCGCATGGCACTTGTGTAATCACCATTCCGAGCATACTGTGTACATAGGTTTATATTATACATACCTATATATATATATATATATATATATATATATATATATATATATATATATATATATATGTATGTATGTATTTGGATGTATATTTGAAGGGAGAAATTGGCAATTAGCTAGCTGATATATTTCAATGATCTGGAAATGCATTTGGATGCACTTTGTACGCCTTCGATGCGAGAGTTAATCTCTTGAGTAAACTTCATTTCGAGTTCCATTTGTGATATGTGTCAGGTTTTTAACAGATGTCCAGCGTGCGCAATGTAATCAACAAATTAGAGCGCGCGCACACACACGCACATATTTTGGGAACGTCAGGTGTTGCTCTAACTCTCTCTCTCTCTCTCTCTCTCTCTATCTCTCTCTATCTCTCTTTCTCTATCTCTGTTTCTCTCTTTTGTTCATTAATAAAGTCAAGCCATTTGTTTTATTTCTTGGCTGACTTTTCTTCGCTCAACTTCAAACTTTATTGTTTATCTCTTTCTGTCTCTGTCTTTTTATTACGTCTTCTGTTTCTTTTTTTAACAAATAAAGCAAATCAAGTGAGTATTCCCACAAAACTATGTGTGATATCAGCTGTTAAGAAAAGAAACAAAACAGGAGAAAATTAAACATTCTTCCATTACTTTTCTGTGTGCGTTGAGGTCTGCTCTGTTATCTATGGTGTATGTAAATATATCTGTTTCTGTATATGTATTTGTATCTGTATCTCTATATGTATCTGTTTCTGTATATTTGACCGTTTTGTTTGCCCACAAAATTCTCACGTCCCTCCTCCAGTGGTCTAAGTGGCAGCAGTAGGAATTATCATCTAAAACCCATCTGTCGGCGAGCTGTAGATTATGTTAGATTATAATGCAGAGCATTGCACTGCCAAAAGCACTCTGACAGATCATTCATATTTGCTAAGGTATAGGCCATAGATACATTTAAGTCAATTTAGATAGGTCACAATGGCTCAAGCATTTTATTGTATTCTTTGAGTTGAAATGAATGTAAACTCATATCTTCATATTACATAAAGGTAATATTATAAAGTAGTATTTTCTTTTCGTTTTGAAATTTGTGAATGATTGCAGCGCAATGGCTAGTCCAATACACTTGCCGAAACGAAAGTGATATGCAAATGTTGACAGCAACAGAAATTTAAACAGCACGAGACCAAAGCATATCTTTCTGTATGCCTGTATGTGTGTGTGTGTGTACTTAGGTGTAGGAATCACTTTTCACTTTGAGCTGCGGTCAACTGATGCTCAATATTTGCATGGCAATTGTGATTGGTCCGAGGATCAGATTATTTATTTTCGACTTGGATAAATTTAGAATTTACAAATTTGTGTTCTTTTCTGGGACGCATGCCTTGAAGCAGCTGCTCCATTGTCTTTAGAAATGGAGGAAATGTATTGGCCAGCAGATTGCGAAAGAATATTATTCTCAATTTAAGAGAGTTCAGTTTCTCTCTAGATTAGATGTGGCTTCCTGGTGTAGCTGATGCCTGCTCGTAGCTATTAGCTGTTAGCTGTTAGCTGTTGACTTTATTTTTGGATGGCGTCGCCGCCAACTGATTCCATCAAAGTCGCATAAATCCAAAAGAAACGCTTCAGTCGAGCAGCCGTTGACTCCAACCTGCCACCTCCGCTGCCATCTCGCTTGCTGCTCGACAGGCCAGGCCTCTTCAAAAATAGTTTATGTACGAATTTTTGATTTGATGCCAAAATGTCGCTTGCGAGAAGAAAAAGTATAAAATAAATAAATAACTTTTAAACGGCAAACGGCTGTGCACGATTCGCGATGGAAATGCTACATGCCGCATTGGACTTGCCTTGCCATTTCATGTGGGCGTGGCACTGGCGCATCCACAGCCAGCCAGATGCAGGCACGGACACTTTCACAACTGCAGGTACAGTTTTTGTTGTGGCAAACTTTCAGAACTTCAATCGACGTGTCTCACTATGAAAGTGCACAATCTGAGATCTAATAGCAAACAATCAGGTCTCAAGGCTGACCTGCCACGGAGCACTGATGCTGGGGAAGCAACCGGAGATAGCCAAAGACCGGTTAGGGCTGAGAGTGAACAACAGCACCAGATATTCAAATGTTAAAGAGAAGGGGAAAACACACACACACACACACACACACACACACACACTATACCCTACTTCATATGAAAATGCTGATTTTCAGTTGGCAACAACAACGAAAATTAAAGAAAGAAAAGAAAAGGAATTCAAAGATTTTCCAGCTTTGACACCAAATTGCGTAGCAGCAGCAAGAAAATTTAAAATGCCAAAATATTTAAAACTCAAGGTATTAATCATAGCCCCATACCCATCAGATGCTTGGCAAACGGGTTCCATAATACGGAACGCACATATGTAACCGACTGAATGAATGTTAATTGCCGAAACACCGCGAATTCGAGAGCTGAGCAGGAATCCCCCCGAAACCTAGCCTAACTTCTGCCACAGACAACTTTGGTGATTAGAAGAGACTTCTTTGATCATTCGAGAGAGTCTAATTCACGGTTCCTCAAAACTGATTCAAATGACAGAAGCAGCCAATTAATCATACAATAATATATGGGTTTCAGAGAACCTGTCTTATAAATGTACGCAGATTAAACTGGGCTTTATCCACCAGTCTCTAATTGGAGCAGGGCTTATTATATTGAACCCCATTGAATAAAAATATATTTGACATATATCTTATATCATCGCCTGTTTTCGAGATTCACTACCACCTCCTCCTCCGTTGCGCCACTTCTCCTTCCTCATCCACCTACTTCTGCTTCGTTTCTACTATTAATAGTCTTTTTCAGTTCCTCTTTTAGCTTTCCTTTCCTTTCGCTCGTCCTGCTGTTCATCCATCTCTCTCTATTTTAGCTATCATCGTCCACCTTTATTTCTTTCTATCCAAGTGAAAAATCCCTCGAAATCCCATTCCTAACTTCTGTATATTTGCTGAGTACACGAGGTATCTTTTAGTCGAGTCTTGTCAAGCAAGGAACTTTTCTTTTACCTCTTATTTCGTTTTTTTTTTTTTTTTATTGCTTTTGCTGCTGTGGTGCTGCTGATGCTGCTGTTCACACAACATGAATTTATTATTTCATGCTAATTTTGACTTTTTAATTTTTGACATTTTGTGCGTTTATTTCGCTCACTTTAGTTGGTACGAACACCCCACGAGCACACACACCCACACACCCATTATTCCAATTGTTGTCTTTATAAATAGATTTTGGCACTTGTCTCGGCGTCTAATGCGAAACGTGCCGCCATTTACTTAATTTACATTTTCTTTTACAAAATATTTTTATATCTGAAATTATGTTTCCATTTCCGAGAGGAAAGAACAATCGCAGAAGAGCCATAAGAGCTTTTATGACTTAAAGCAGATCAAAGATCAACATAAATTTTCAAAATAATTATGGTACAAAGACAAAGACTATAGATATAGTCTCTAAGAGGTTTCTTAATGAAATCAAACTCCAGTTATAGAGTAAAAGCATAATAAAAGATATTGAACAAATTTTCCATGGAACTGGGGAAACAAGTTCGTCTCGAGACGCGATTACCTGAATAATGTATAAGCCCTGAGCAAGCGGCCAAAGATCGAAACCGAAGAATAGTTTCCAAGTGGCTGTAATTATCTTTTAATACCCAATCATAAAAAGCTCCACAAAATAGAACCAAATGCGCAAAAGAAATATAAAAAAAAAAGAAACAACAACAAAAACAAAGCAAAAAAAATAAATAAATAAATAATAATAAATTTAAAAAATGAAAATCGACAAATCGAAAAACACTTCCAAATTCGTTTTATTTTTCTTTTGTGTATTTTTTCTTTGGTTTTGTTTTTGTTTTATGGTGGTGGTGGTGGTGTGTACCGTGCAGCGTCAACATTTTGACTGCGTCTACAGGGTATAAGGTGACATTTCCTGCGGCCCCTGGGCGAAATGGCCTTCGAAGCATTTTCTTGTTATTGTCATTGCCATTGCCATTGCCATTGCCGTTGCCATTGATGGAGACAAAGACAAAGACGAAGACGCCGCAGTTGAATTCACTGACATTGCGAATGGACTTTTACCACTTTCAACAATATGGCCGAAATGCCAGTTGCCAAAGTGCTGACACCCGCTGAATGACGCCAACAGCGATTGCCAACCCATGCAGTATTTCCATGCGCATTCTGCAAGCAGCACAAAATAGCCGTACTGGAAGTGTTTGTAATCGAAGCCGCCAGCGAAAACAGAAACAATCCATAATAATATGTAAATCGAAATGCGAATTGCATTTAACATTAATTTGCCAAGTCGTTACTTTTCTGCAATTGCTGAGCTGCACTGAGAAAAATGTGGCCTTTGAGCACGAGCACTAGTCTGGACCTTTAAGGACAGCACACTAAAGGCACAAAAATTCTCTAGTGCATATAAGACGAGATCTTTATTGGATAAGGTCTTGAATTCACACGGAGTTTGAGTTTGTAAGTTGCAGCTAAAAAATTATGAAATAAAGCTGAGAATAAAGATCCATAAACCATAAACCAGGTAGTAGATCGCCTTACTGGAAGAGCCAATTGAAAGCTAAGCTGAAAACTAGAGAACATTGAAAGCGACAGAAGCTGGCGAGAAAATGATAATTAATAGTCTAATGAACTCGAAGATAAAAGTGTTTAAAATGAAATATAATTAGCCACACTACAAACGCAAAAGCAAAAAACTAGCCGAGCATACTTAAGAGATGATATATATCTATATGAAACAAATTCGAGTAGCGTGCACGCCAGGTCTGCCAGATCCGTAGAACTCGAATTGTTATGCTGGGGCGTATCATGAATTGGTTTCGAATTAATAAGCGTAATCAAAACATGTAATAACAATTTATTGAATTAAAAATATGCCTTGTGCGAATGACCTTAAATATATATTTACATATATATAATCATACACCTTATATTTACATATACACAGTCAGGCAACTCTCAAGTCTGTAACGCCATCAGCAGATTATTAGTTACATTTCACGTGTGCACTTCAACATTTCAGTAGGTTTAGATTACAAAGAAAAAGAAGTAAACGAAAACCGAAAATATATGTGTTGTGGAACGTACAACAACAAATTCCCAAGAACCGAACTTGAGAATCGAGGAATTTTGTGAAATAAAGAAATAAGCCAATCTTTCATTTTCCAACTTTTCGTTATCCGTTTTCCACGCGTCGATAATATTATTGTTTACTTTGCAGAACTTAATGCTTACATATATAGATATAGATATAGACATAGATATAGATATAGATATAGATATAGATATAGATATAGATATAGATATAGATATAGATATAGATATAGATATAGATATAGATATAGATATAGATATAGATATAGATATAGATATAGATATAGATATAGATATAGATATAGATATAGATATAGATATAGATATAGATATAGATATAGATATAGATATAGATATAGATATAGATATAGATATAGATATAGATATAGATATAGATATAGATATAGATATAGATATAGATATAGATATAGATATAGATATAGATATAGATATAGATATAGATATAGATATAGATATAGATATAGATATAGATATAGATATAGATATAGATATAGATATAGATATAGATATAGATATAGATATAGATATAGATATAGATATAGATATAGATATAGATATAGATATAGATATAGATATAGATATAGATATAGATATAGATATAGATATAGATATAGATATAGATATAGATATAGATATAGATATAGATATAGATATAGATATAGATATAGATATAGATATAGATATAGATATAGATATAGATATAGATATAGATATAGATATAGATATAGATATAGATATAGATATAGATATAGATATAGATATAGATATAGATATAGATATAGATATAGATATAGATATAGATATAGATATAGATATAGATATAGATATAGATATAGATATAGATATAGATATAGATATAGATATAGATATAGATATAGATATAGATATAGATATAGATATAGATATAGATATAGATATAGATATAGATATAGATATAGATATAGATATAGATATAGATATAGATATAGATATAGATATAGATATAGATATAGATATAGATATAGATATAGATATAGATATAGATATAGATATAGATATAGATATAGATATAGATATAGATATAGATATAGATATAGATATAGATATAGATATAGATATAGATATAGATATAGATATAGATATAGATATAGATATAGATATAGATATAGATATAGATATAGATATAGATATAGATATAGATATAGATATAGATATAGATATAGATATAGATATAGATATAGATATAGATATAGATATAGATATAGATATAGATATAGATATAGATATAGATATAGATATAGATATAGATATAGATATAGATATAGATATAGATATAGATATAGATATAGATATAGATATAGATATAGATATAGATATAGATATAGATATAGATATAGATATAGATATAGATATAGATATAGATATAGATATAGATATAGATATAGATATAGATATAGATATAGATATAGATATAGATATAGATATAGATATAGATATAGATATAGATATAGATATAGATATAGATATAGATATAGATATAGATATAGATATAGATATAGATATAGATATAGATATAGATATAGATATAGATATAGATATAGATATAGATATAGATATAGATATAGATATAGATATAGATATAGATATAGATATAGATATAGATATAGATATAGATATAGATATAGATATAGATATAGATATAGATATAGATATAGATATAGATATAGATATAGATATAGATATAGATATAGATATAGATATAGATATAGATATAGATATAGATATAGATATAGATATAGATATAGATATAGATATAGATATAGATATAGATATAGATATAGATATAGATATAGATATAGATATAGATATAGATATAGATATAGATATAGATATAGATATAGATATAGATATAGATATAGATATAGATATAGATATAGATATAGATATAGATATAGATATAGATATAGATATAGATATAGATATAGATATAGATATAGATATAGATATAGATATAGATATAGATATAGATATAGATATAGATATAGATATAGATATAGATATAGATATAGATATAGATATAGATATAGATATAGATATAGATATAGATATAGATATAGATATAGATATAGATATAGATATAGATATAGATATAGATATAGATATAGATATAGATATAGATATAGATATAGATATAGATATAGATATAGATATAGATATAGATATAGATATAGATATAGATATAGATATAGATATAGATATAGATATAGATATAGATATAGATATAGATATAGATATAGATATAGATATAGATATAGATATAGATATAGATATAGATATAGATATAGATATAGATATAGATATAGATATAGATATAGATATAGATATAGATATAGATATAGATATAGATATAGATATAGATATAGATATAGATATAGATATAGATATAGATATAGATATAGATATAGATATAGATATAGATATAGATATAGATATAGATATAGATATAGATATAGATATAGATATAGATATAGATATAGATATAGATATAGATTCATATTCATATTCATATTCATATATTCAGCTGTAGGGTATCTATCAGTTCTGCTACCCCAGACTAGTTTTTGCACAGAATTCTTGCTAGGGTATTTAAGTGCGCTTAGCATTCGCTATCTCCTCGCTCGGCTGGACGTTTTATCTAGCTCGTTCAACGCCAACAGCTTTGTGGTTTGCTTATTTTCCCACGCGCAGGAGGATCGAGCCCCCAGGCGGTAGCTGAAGCTATTGCTGAAGCTGAAGCAGAAGCAGAAGCAAAAGAGAAACAGAGGCAGAGGAAGAAACAAAAGACGTAGCCGGGTGTCAAAGCGTTTTGCACAGTTTTATCGTATTTTATTTTGACAGCACTCTTCCACATATGTATACATAGAAGTACATTGCTGAATGTGTGTGTGTGTATGTAGTAACAATCATAAGCGATATTTGCATAAAGTGCCCGGCTTTACCCGGTATGAATCAGTACATTTCGCTTTTACTATTCCTACATCAATTCGCTTTTTCAGTCTTCGTTCGATTTTGGATACTTTTGGATCACTAAGCTAATCTAATCATATTCCAAAAAAAAAGATAATTGTATATACTTGATCTAGATATATATATATGGACAATAAATACGACCTGTTAAAGTCAGCTATATATATAGAATTAAAGAAATAGTTGATTTCGAATTTTCCATTTTTAAATATTTTTCAATACGTTTTAGGAGATGTTTCCACATGGAACTTAAACTTATTTTCAAGCACAATCAAATTTGTCTCAAATTTTCCACTGTAGTGCGTAAAAGTTTCTGAAAGCTCTGCCAATTTAATTATAAGTTAAGCTTACAGCTTTATTTTTGGCTCTATTTGTAGTCTGCCAGTCAATCAATCAATCGATTAGAAGCTTCATATATAGATAGATTTATCAAATTCGATATGTACTCAATAGTCAGTTCATCATTCAGTCAATATCAACATAATTTCATATATATCTAAGCATACATACGTAATGTACATGAGATATTAATTAAAAATAATTTGCACGCATTAGCCCAACAAAAAAGAAAAAACTAAACGCATGACGAAGCTAATGAATTAGACAGACGCTAACTGCGAATTTGTCAAACCTTTGGAATGTGGCAGACCACATACTTAGTTGTGGGATCTTCATAGTTCAGCCAAAAAACTTCAGGTTATTGTACGCACTACCTCCTCCCTCTCCCTCTCCCTCTCCCTCTTCCTCTCACGCAGTCTTGTGGTGAATTAACAAAAATTAACAGCTTCAGCTGCCTTCGAGAGGCGCATGTTGCCGTGCCAATCGATCGATAGAGTGATCGAACGCTCGACCACTCCACCAATATTTAATGCGCCATTGGCACACGCGACAAACCCGATCGGCTTTGGATCTCGCTCGCCGTTTCTGGCTATTTCCATACACTTGTCTTGGCCAGCAACCCAAAAAAACTAAATAATAAAAAAAAACTAAATAAAAAAAAGCAACAACAAACACAAAACAAAGCCAACAAAAATTCGATAGTCTTTTCAGTGTTGGCACTTGACAAAGGGCTGCAAACCGGGAGACATCGACGCTAAAAAAATCAGCACAGCAACAAGATCAGCGCACGTTGTACATATGTACAGTGGGCCGAAAAACTAAAACATGCGGTTGGAAAGTGAGAGTCACTTTCCATTTTTCACAACGCCAAATCAAATGTAGCAGGAAAAGAATTGAAAATGTGTTTTTTCAAAGTCAAATTTATGAAAATATATTATTATAGGCGATTTAATTCACTTATATATACATTGTAAACATTTGGTATTTGTTTGTATTTGTTATTTGTCCGTTTGAGCAGAATCTATGTATTCCTCTATAGTCCCGTCAAAAATACATCAAATTGATATCAAGCCAGATCTTTTGAATACATCGTTATAGGGATACCGAATATATAGGAATTTCTCCTATAACTAACAGCCTTAAATCAATCCAAGAATCATTAAAGATGGTAAACAGCACTTGTGCTTATAGTAGTATAGTAGTATAGTTCAGCTCATCGATGGCACCTCAATAATAAAAATATATATATTATGTATGAAACTGATCTAGTAATTGCTTTTTCTTTTACTATTTTCAGAGACAGCTCAATTTTGCTCCAGCCATGAAGGGTTAGTTTTATTAACTAATGTGAGATCATTTTGCTACTTCTTCTTCTTCTTTACTTTATTCATTTTCCTCAACATTTGTAAATTGTACAAAATTTATCGAATTACTTTCAATTTTGTAGAGCTAATAAATAGTGCTTGTCCTACTGTATGCCTTGCTTGAGCTTAATATAATATTCTCGGCACTATCAAAATTTCAAGGGCAAACATGTAATATTTAAATTTCTATGCCGTTCTTTATATTGCTTCATACACGCTCCCATATACATACATACATACATATATATTGTAGATAGATATATATGTATGCACATACATACATATATGTACATGTGAGTAGTGAATACATACATATATGTACAAAAGCTTGTAAAAATGTTTTGGTTTTTATTTTTTTTTTTATTAGATTTTGTTTTTGTTTATTCCTCTATTTCCACCTTTCTAAGCCAGCTACGTTTTATTGTTTGGATTCTTATTCTTTGTGTCTATCTATTGGATTCGTAAACTTCCCTTTTATGCAGCAAATGCGACCCAGTTTGTTGTTGCTGTTAGCTAGAAGACACTCGCTCTCGCTCTACTCCCCGCTCTTTCTGGCCATTTACCAGAATGTGCACGATTATGCACAGTTTCATCATTGGGGCTGCCTGAGCTTGAAATCCATTTCCCATGAACAGATTCTTCAGTGTATCCCAGGCTCAAAAGCATTCATTAATCTTCTCAATTGGTCATATTTATATACATATATATGTCTCTGTGTATGTGTGAGTGTGTGTGTGTGTGTGTGTGTGTGTGTGTGTGTGTGTGCGTGCGTGCGTGTAGCCGCTGACACCCCCCATTGGGCGTGCGGCACCTACCGCCCCTTTCACCGATTCGCAATTTTGCGGCTTTTGTTCTACCAATTTACTTAATTAACTTCTAAACGTCGCCTTCAGCATATTTGGCCATACTTGGCTCTACACTCGCCTATTTCTGATTTATTTTGATTTCGTTTCTCGTTTTTCCTTTGTGCTACCTTTTTTCTTTTCTATTCGCTTCATCTTCTTCTTCTTTTTTGCCCACTAATTAGCAGCTTTGCTTTGCCTCTTTTTTCGCACCCAACATTTCTGTAGCTAACTAATCAAGTATTCACCCAAGCTCCAGCCGATAGACCATATACTCTAAACTAGAGACCATATGGGTAGGATATATACATAAATATATCTATTTAACTATATCTCTCAGGCAACCCAACCCATGTGAGACATATGCGTTTAGATACTCAAGATTTCTTTTAATAAGTTTAAGAATAACAAGATCTAAGCTAAGGTTAACAGATCTAGCTCTAACCTTGATCTGTGTCAATATCTATATCACTAAGCTAGTTTTGGATATGTATATATGAAAGGTGTAAGAGGAGATGATCTAAGATATGATAAGCCAACCCTAGGACAAAAATTCTGATAGAGAAGATGTAATATAGAATATTCTCCAGAATATATTTTGCTTTGTGTTACAAAATGAAGACTTGAAAGACTATTTGATGAAAACTATTCAGAATATTTCTAATTAATAATGTGATCTCTTGATCTCCAGTTGAAAGTGCCGAATACAAAATTCCCATTTTTCAGACCTTACAGACCAAAATTGGCAAGTCGACCGGATTTGCATGGCCTTCACTCTAGCTGGCGAAATTTATTATTGTTTTCATCGTCAGCGCCAACATTATTAATATAATCAAACACTGCCGCACGAAGAAAGAGAAAAGAAATGGAAAAATAAGAAGAAGAAAAGCTAAATCAAATTATAAATCCTAATAGTTCTAGCTAAATGTTGCTATTGTTGTTGTTGTTATTGTTGTTGTTGCTGCTACTGTTGTTGGGCTCTTTAAAATAAAACACCCCAACAGATATACATGCAAACTCTGCGTGTGTGTGAGAGAGATTAACAACGAATATTTGCAGAATCGTGCGATGAAGACCTTGATTGATAAGTATGTACGCACACATCTATATATACATTTATACAAAAACTATACGAAATATATTATTATATATATGTACATATATATTACGCACATATGACTGTATACGTATATTGAATGTGTATGTGGAGAGCCACCTTTGGGCGATACGGAAGCGCGACCTTCGAAAATACAAAAAAAAAATATATATATATATATATATATATAGTGATAGTAAATTACTTAAGTTTCGTATTTTAAATACATTACATTTTAAAAACTTCAGTCTATGATATTTGATAAGATTTCACAGCCGATATAACCAGCTGGCCAAGGAGATATACGCCGACGCTTACGCATACATCTATACTATATATGTATACATATATATATATATATATATATATATATATATATATATATATATATATATATATATATATATATATATATATATATAGTATAGCTATATCAAGAATGCAATATATTCTGATTAAAGAAGGCATATGACAATCGTAGCAGAGAGTATTACGAGTTGGACTTAGAAACTCCAAATTGGTGTCTGAAATACACTCTTTTAAACCGATTTTCATACGCATATATGTAACTCGAAATGTAGTAATGCTATAATATATTGCTCTAAAAAGAGAAGCAAAAGAGGTTCCTCTGATATCAATTTTTTTGTGGAATCAAGTTTTCTAATACGGTTATATGATAAACTAAATTAAAGTGATTCACTAAAATCATCAGATAAATAATGAGACCAACAGAGAGAGAGGGAGAGACAGTGAGGATAATATGTATGTACCTGTATTGTAGATATTAGAGCTTTATACTTGTACACATAAACGAAATCGTTGCTTTTTTCTATCTCAAGTAATATAAACTGGAATCTTACGACTCCGTAGCCTCATAAAAGGGCTTAGAATCCTACAGCAAAATTGATTGCAATATAAATTTTCGAAATCGTTAGAAGATCTTAGGAAAATCTAAATTATTAATAATACATTAAGGTAATTTTTATTTACCATTTTTACAGTTTGACACCTGCGGCGAAAATTAGAATAAGTTAAAAAACTTTCTGTATCACAGAGGAACTGCAGCCAACATTTTAGAGATTTTAGGTCTGGGCATGCAATTTATTTAAATATGTACATATATATGTATATTTTTTTTAGATTTTTGAACCTCGTTGCTTAAAAATATAATATAAAAATCATATTAAGTTAAAATAAAATTAGCCGACCTGTTTTGTGATAACTGTGCAAAAGATATACGTCTATATATATATACAGAACATCACTGTAGTCAATTTATAGCGAAAGTCGAAAGAGACTCTGATATGTTTCCTGAAGACCACGCCTTCCAATGGGCTGCTTGAAATGATCAAGTTCTAACTTTTGAATAAGATTTAAACTTCCGAACTTTCAAATTTTCCAGAAAAAAAAATTTCGAAACAAACAGACAGACAGAAATACCCAAACTAACATACCCTAGCTTTACACAATCAACGAGTATGTAAGCCTTTAAGATATTAGAAAAAGATCTACATTCATGATAAACCTAGGTGTATAATCAAATCATAGGGTTATACCTAGCTATAAAAAACTATCACAGGGCTAGTTTATATCGCCTAGAACGTAGAAGTAACGTTCCCCTTGGGCAATCAAGCTGAACAAAAGATTTCGAAATTTATAAGCTGACAACTTTATGGAGTAATTTCAATCTCCAACTGTTGATATCATGACAGAGTGTGGAGCTCCAAATTCTATGATATCGTACCTGGCATTTCGGCCAATCAGCTGTTTATGGGCCCAGCTGTAAATAAATGAACAATCAATCTATTATTTAAGTAATTCCACACTTTTCAAGGGAAGACTGTAAACGCAGAACTGGGCTACTATATACATATATACATATGCATGTGTATGATTATGTCTACAGCTGTTGATGTGTCCGACCAACTGTTTCCAGGGAAGCAAAATAGCATAAGCAATGCATAGGAAACATCTATCTTGAAATAACAGAACATTTATTTACATTCCCTTACAAATCAAATGATCAGCGATGAAAGCCAATGAGTAAACTTGATGTGCTTGCTTATGCAATAAGCTATTGGAGTTATGTCATATGTCTAAGTTGCCCATTTTATCTATATGACATAGTCCAGTTTCTAGCTCTAATACTGTAGAAAATACAGTTTTTCCCGACAACTGGCCACTGCGAGTAATGATCCGAAAATATAAAAATTACAGGGTATTTTTCGATATGGCTTTTTGCTCTTGGGTGGTCAACCCGATTAATATACAATATACAAAATATCAGGTCTCTACCCTCAGTAGTACCCAAATATAACAGAGTTAAAAAAAGCTGACATTTGCACAGTCTTCCGAATCTATAAGGATCTGTGGAAAACTTATCTGTCCACGCCCACTAGGGGCGTGGCAAATCGGATCTAAATATATATTCAACGGGTAGATATATCCAAAGTTTCGCTTGCTAGCACTTCAACTAATATGATTTCTGACATACCCGAATATGCAGTGGGCGGATCGGGAAAATATTAATACTTTATAATTCGAGGGTATACACGAATATATGTTCCAAATGTGATGTCTCTAGTTTCAAGAGCGTTGAAAAAAATTACTTTCATATGGACGGACAGATTGCACAAAAGCAATATACTCATTTCATTTTCGTGAATAAGTATAAAAATAAAAAGAGAAATCAGTCCAGACTGTTCATGGGAATTAGAAATAAGTTTGTGCCTTCGTAGATTTGTATAACAATGCATATTGCAGTTCATGATGGAATCGGAATACAAAATTAGATTAGATTTCGTAAGTATGACTCACATTCCTTGATTGCGAGACATATGTGTTTGACTAAATTTCATTCTAGAGTAGGACACTTATATATCCAGCATAGAGCTCTAATGCTCCATAGGTAAATAGGTAGTAGAGTGACTATATATTTTGATATAGAATAAGGAAATGCCTCGATCTGCCCATGATCTTTGCTCAGTCTCCCTGTCGGTCTGTCTCGCTGTCTGGATCTACGCAACAGTATTGTAAGCTATAAAGCATAGATATATTTCGTTGTACATTGCACAGTATAAGCTTATCTTCGGCTTTAGATAGCTTATCCCAAATCCTTGTTATCCTTACAGATCTTTCTTTTGACTAGATATTGCACAATTTGACGACAATTTGACAATTGAAGCTACCAACAAGAAATTCAGCTGAGGAATTTCTATTGTGTGTACAAAGATTAGGAATGTATCTTATAAGTTTTCCCACTCAAGCTTCCTTCCATTCAAGTTTAATGGATACCAGGCTGACCGCTCTGAGCCATTCACTGCTTCCTCCAGTCCCCGGGTTTCCTTCAAGCACCGTTCCCATTCGTGCTTCGATTAGTCTTCAGCCACAGTAGAAGATTTTCTCTGTTTTGCCAAGTCCAGTATCATCTGTCGAAAATGACAATCTTCGCTTTAAGCCTGTGTGTCTCGTGTCCCTTTGGCCAGCCAGCCCACCTCTGCCATCTTTGCCCTGGAAAAATACTATTAGACAAGACACTGCTTACTAGGTCGGTAGCTGGCGCAGATACCTCGTGTGCCATTGCTCTTGGCCAACAGTCGCTGATGCCTGGGGCTTCAGCCCGGTTCAGTTGAGGCACCCTCTACCTCTACAGGAATTGGCTGCTGTTCTACATGAGTCCAAAATACTTTCCTGGGCTACCGACAGTTCTGCCTCTTCGCCCACCGTTTGTTCGTGTTCTTGTTTTGTACGAGCCAGCAGAGCTGTGCAGTAGTGTGTAAGATATCTATTAGTCGGGCACTCCCAATCGGACCAGTCTTACCTGTTGCTTACCTAGGGTGTTGCCTTCCATGGATGGGTATTACTAATAGTGTCATTCTATGTGACTACTTTAGGAAGTAGATCTTCCCAAGGCTACCAGATCATGAGCAATATTGTCGTACTTTCAATACATTAGCAACTATTTATAAAAGCTATTTATATTTAACTATTGCATATCTACTAAATATGTATGTAACAAAAATTACAAGTTTATAGTTGCACTTTAAATAAAAACTTTGAGAGGCATTTCAAAAACATACCAACTATCTAAATAGCTCTCCCTTGTCCCTCTCTCTCTCTCTCTCTCTCTCTCCATCTCTCTCACGGTCTGCGTCTATCTGTCGCATTCACTCAAACTTTGAAATCTGTCACTCTCACTTTCTCCGTTTCAGTAGGCAATCCCAAGGTGGGCTACATTTAAAAAGCATCGAGATGTCGTCGCACCGACAAACTGCATTCTATATCGGCGTAAAGTGCTCTAAGGGTGGCCAAAAATATCGCCAGTATGCACAGATACATATATACATATTGTATATATATATATATATATATATATATATGTATGTGTATATTTAGATGAGCTGCCCGCTTGTGTAATTCAGCTGAAGATGGCGCTGAAAAGGTCACGGCAAAGCGACTTTGCGACTTTCGGCCCGACTCGGGTGTGCCCGGCCTACAAATACCCTTCAATTGGACGAGTCAGTACCAGCCTGTGCTACCTCAGTTAATAGTTCCAAATTTGTATTAACTCTATTTATCCTAGATCCAGATCATGTATAGAATAATGTATGTATATTCTATACATGATCCACTTATGGGAATAAATTATCGTCTAACTGTTTGGAAACCTTTTGATAGACTCGACTTAATATTGCTTACATTAAATATAAAGGCATCAGTTTTTGGCTGATTGCAATACTTGAGAGCTTGGCTTCTCCAAATCATATTATCAAATTATACCCATGCCCACTAGGGATGGATCTTCAGGTTTCTGCTTGTGCCTTTGGTATTAGAGATATTTCAGATAACACATGTATACATATATACATATATATATATATATATATTAACGAATCTTAAATTAAAAAATGTGAGAAAAACTAATTTGTAGTCTTATTCAGGGGATCGATGATATCTAGTTTATAATAAATATGAGTCTTATGAAAAACAATTTGTGGAAATGGAGCAGAAGAGCAACAAATAGAACAAACAAATCATGAAAAATGTGAGTAAAAGCGAGACAGATAGCCAAAGCATAAGCGGGAGCGAGACAGGAAAAGTGATTTTCATACTTATCAATGCGACGGATGCATGTGTATTTGCGTGTGTGTGTGTATTTGTATGTGTGTGTGTTTAATGATCTTCCTTAGATAACCTCAAGTGCAACATTTTGACGAAGACGCACAACGCCGAGCAATCAAGTGCCAACGTAATACATCGAATGCGAGAGAGACAGAGAGAGCCAGAGACAAAGACAGAGAGAGGGAGAGTCGACAATCAGAAGGTAGATCCAACAGATCCGTTGAAACACACGGAATCGACGCTGCGACAAGGCGTGGGGTCTGTTTATTTATTTTATATTGTTTTGTTTGTTTTTTGTGGGTGCTGCTGTGGATACCCTGTAGTGCGAGCTATTCTGCGGCCTACCAGACTTGGCTTAGATTACACAATTATGTTATAGGAAATACATTTCTATGAATGATGTCAATTAAGCTATTTTGCGGTAGTTCTTTCTAGAATGAAAATTAATAAAGTCATTTTCATATTCGGGCAACAGACTTACTTTCCACAGATTCTTTGGAGCATATATGAATATTCTTATATAACAGAAAACATAAGAGTAGATCGAAAAATAATAAATAGAGTCGAGTCTCGATAATTCGAAATGGCAAGCGAACAGAATTTTTTACGAACTACAGAGAATTTCGATTTACCGGGTTTTCCATTTAACGGGGCTTAAAAAATCAAAATACGAATTGAAGGCGTTTTTATATTTCACGTCGTTTCAACAATTTTAACTTATTCAAAATAAATAAAATACACATTCATTACAATATTATATATTTAAAAACACAACTAAACATAAACAAAATCATATTCACGAAAAAATAAGATAAAAAAAAACTTGTGATTTTTGATTTTTTCATGTTTTTCATACTTTGTCTTTACACATCAAATATGTAAAATGAGCAAACTAATGTACATAAATCCACTGAGAGAATAACCAAAGTACGAATAATAAGAGGAAATATCATCGCCGAGTAGGCAGAAAAACTTCGAATTACCAAGGGACCGAAATATAGGGGTTTTCGAGCGGGGTACGAATTATCGAGACTTGACTATATATAATATATAAACACTTAAACGAATTTAAATGCAAAATTTCATAAACTAATTCCAAACAGCTTGAAGTGAGCTAAAACACCCAGCTCTTATTTGAATAGGGTATGCCAGTGGTATTGAAGTGTTGTTGGTTATGATGTTTCTCCACTTCGGATGTCGAGTGAGTCCTTTGTCGGAGTCCACTTGTGCCTCGCTCTTCGTGCACTTCGTTGCCGAAGTTGATGCGGATGTGACAGACTTGATATGAGCTATGTAACCCCCACTCTCTTTCCTTATCTGCTTCTCTTTGTCTCTCTTTATATATCCCCTCTCTATATATCGCGCCCTCTATTGCCTTTCTCTTTATCTGACTTCCTTTTTTCTCTCCCTTTCTTCTCCTCAATTTATTCACTAGCTCTCATTCTCTCTCTCCATGTGACTGTCTCTGTGTCTACCTTTTTCTCTTTTCTCGTTCTTCCTCTCTCTATCAATGTCCTACCTCTCTTCTTTTCTCTCTCTCTCCTTCTACTTTCTATTCTCCATTTCTCTCTATCCCTCTCTATATATATCTCTCCGTCTACTTTCTCTATTATTTCTCCCCCCCCCCCTTCTTTCTCTCTTCCTCTCTTCCTCGCTCGCTCCATCCCCCTCTGCCTCGCTCCCGCCCTCTCTCCTCCTCTGTATCTTTAAAATTCGACCCGCATCGATGCATTCCTTCCGCATACCACAAAACTTACTGGAATTACCTTTACCTTAGCTACTTTCCATCAATCAGTCAATTCAATCAGTGATTCAATCCCTCAATCAGGAATTCAAGCAATCTGAACGCAGACACAAACAGATTAGAGAATTGACGCAGCTCTCAAGATGTTTATCCTTGACTCTGCCTCAATGGTGTTATTTGGGCACTGGCCCTGCGCCGTTGTCCTTGAGCATGGCAGCGCTCTGGAGCTGGCGCCGAACCTGGAGCTGGAGCTGGAGCTGGAGTCTCAGTCGAGCCTGAAGCTAGAGCTGGAGCTGTCTGCATGCCTTTGCCCAGTCCCCGCAGTTGGGCAAAAAGAGGCTCTAAATGTGGCTTAGGCTGAGGACAGACTCTACCCTCGCCGCATTCAGGATGCAGAGCAGGAAAAGATGCTGAGAGCAAGGATGCTATTATTATTCTTGTTGTTGCTGTTGCTGTTAGGTGACCTTCAAGGATTCAGTGCGCGAACGACAAGGACGACGCGCCGGGGAACGATAACGCCGCACGCAAACAGCAATCGGGAATCCGACTTTGGCCCACAATCCTACCCAGCCTGGAATGGCTCTGGGGCTGTCTGTGTGCCCCCAGCTCCAAGCAGCCGGTTGAATGTCCTGCTCCTTTTGGTTGTCTGGCAAGTTTGTTTTGGGGCTCGCAGCTCGGATTTCATTATGCTTTTTGAAGGTCGCAGACAGCACGCACGACGAGAACGAGCGAGAGTGAGAGTGAGAGACACACACGTGCCATCTAATCACAGAAAAACACCCCAAAGCCCCCATCGGGTCAGCCCCGCCCACTTTCGCCTGGCAAACTCAGCACGCCCCTCGAATATTTGTGTGCCACATTTGCAGACAGCCCGCAGGACAGGCAAAATACCAAAAAAAACAAAAGGCTACGCATCCCGCCCTCCGCACCTGCCACGCCTTGCCGCGCAGACACCTTTAAATCTTTAATGTAATTTCGCTGCAGATTGCGTTAAAGGTCAACGGCAATGTTCTTGATTAGGGCAAAATTAGGGTGACCAAATTAGGCAAAATTAAGGGACCTACCTCTCAAATAAAATCTCAAAATTTAGCAAACTTTATATTTACATAACCAAAAAGTAAAGTACAGTGGAAAAACATAACAAAAAGTAAAGTACAGTGGAAAAACATAACAATACAAAAACAAAATTCATATTAAGAAAATAAAAAATTGAAGTACATTGATGCTTATTTCATATACATGTATGTACGTATATGTATGTATATGCAGATGATTCCATTACATTTTTTCATTTATACTTCTCCGCACTGCCTTTTTTTTTAAATTGCAGGACGGATGGCAACCGTATGCAAAATGCATAATGAATAACAAAAGAGGCAATAGAAATGGCCAACAGCCCAATGCCACGCCCTTGTGTGCGTCGCCCACACTTTGGCTACCTAAACGGAGAGCGTCTTGCTACCTACTGCTAATGCCCGTATGTTGCGCTGTACCACGGCCTTGTCAACATGTTGCACAGCATGTTGCCAAGCGACTGGCACATACACTCAGCTCATTCCGTTCAGCTCATTCTGCTCAGCTCTCAGTTGTACATAGTGGGTAAGTGAATCGGCTCACCACACTGTGGTGTGTTGGCCTTTCGCTCTTGCGCTCTCATTCGCTTGCGCTGGCTCTCACTCAGATTTGAGTGTTTCGCCTGTGACAGCAAAGTGAATCGCGTAGAAGTTCTATAATTAGTGAATTTGTTCGCTTTTCATTTTCTGGTGAAATTCAACGCATGCATGCAAATATGTATGTATGTATGTATATTGAAGTGCATTGTGTACCTATATAAATATGTACATTTGAACACATAATATATGTACACACATACATACATACATACATATACTATGGCAAATTGTGAAATAAAAAGCTGAGAGAACACAAAAACGCGGTAGCGACGGCGTCAATTGCGACTGAGAAGCTTTTCGTTTGTTTTGAGTGCACTTTTCAACAAACAAATAATTGTGTGTGTGTGTTTGCGCGCGCGCTTTGGAGTGCGTATGTTGCGAGTGAGTGAATACAGGTCCATACCGTTATTAAGCTTACTGCAGCGTTTGTTTTCTTTTTTAATACACGCCCGTCTGGCCGGCCGGCCGGTTATGCCAATGTCTGTTACGAAAGTGCATGAGTCGCGACTGTACTATGCCGAGCGGCGTCTTCGGTATTGTCTTTGTCGCTGTCTCCTTTGCGTATTGTTATTTTTGCAGCTGCTGCTGATGTTGCTACTCTTTCTGCTGCTGCTGCTGCTGCTGCTGCTGTTTCTGTCTGGTTACATGCGTTAGTCATATTATTGTTGATCTTGCAGTTGCTGCTGTTCTTGTCCATGTCTCCTTTGTATTTCGCCTTTTGTTTTTGCACTTGTCTGTCCTTGTCCGTGTGAAATTTACATCTGCTTTTCCAATTGTCATTGCCTCTGCCCGAAGGAAGAACAACAACAAAACTCATTTTCTATTGATAAGCAAATGCACTTCAAAGGACAAGTGGACTCTAATTGTTTACTTAAATATATATGTACATATGTGCATATGTATGTTTACATATCTTCTTTTGACAAATCAATCGGATCGCAGTTATTTGCAAAATTTTGAAATTCGACACACAAAAGCTTTTGCGCCACTTGCCCGTGTCTGCTGTGCCGAATTATTGACAGCTTTTGAAAGCTTTTGTCTAATAGCTTAGCATTGCATTATTTAATGCAAGCTCAACTGTGTGGGTGGCAACGGCAAGAGGTAGCGTCGCACCGACTGCCTCATACCCTTGGCATTCAATATGAATGAATGAATGTCAGAGAAATATTATTATTATTATCTTGTTTATATTCCATTAATTTATGTTGTAATATTAGCTTGTACTATATTTTATTTTTAGCGAAGTCTAGTGAGTCTGCGTTTAAATTAAATAATTAAATATTCAAAAATAAAGTTTCTTTTAATATTATTAATGGTAATATTATATAAATACATACATATATTATCTTTTTTCTTTTAATTTTTTCCCAGATAATCTTGTTTCATATTTCATTTTTTATTGCTAACATTTTCAAGTCTGCATTTTGTTCTTTGTTTGTTTTTTGCGTTTCCATTTAGGAATTTGGAAACGACGCAGTTTACAACAAAGTAACTAAAGCAAATGCCATAAACGCTAAAGTGTGGCAAGTGGACAATTGCATTGAATCAGACATATATACATACATAGTACTTATATTTATGGAGTTTGTACATACATACATACATTTATGGAGTTTGATAACAAGTGAATTCTGAGAGCACTTTTTTTTTAAGTTTTTTAATGTGAAATAACTTTACTTATTTGTAGTTGGACCCGCAGCTAAAAATGTAATTTCATGATAAAAAAATACAAATTCCTAAGAATTCAATATTTTGAATATAACAGAAATTCTTGTTGCTCTATAAAATGTTGAATTCCAGCTGTCACACTTTGGACTTTGATCTTAAAATCAGTTACATCCATATGTATGTAAGCTATTTACAACGGACCCTCTTATGTATGTATATATATACACACATGCATGTGTAGATACATATATACATATACATTGAGATTTTGTGGTTTCCCTTGCAGTTGCTGCTGCGACGCATTAAAATTATAATTACACCAACACCTGCCAAACAAAAACTGTAACAGCAATAGCAACAAGAACAACAACAACAACAATAGCAGCAACAACGACGCCATCTTATCAACTGTAAAGTGTAACAGCACGTTACGTGCCCGTCCTGCATGCCCCACTACAATGTAAGCACACGTGTTAAATATGCAGCTAGCTTAGCGGAGAGAGAGAGAGAGTGAGAGAGATAGAGGGATATTGAGAGAGAGAGAGAGAGAGAGAGAGACTTGTAGCAGTATACATATGTACGTGTTGTGTCTGGAGGCGTTTTGGCGTTAAAAGCGTTTTCGTCAGTTACAGACACACACAGTCACACCACGCGCGCATACATAGAATATATAGAATGCTATCGATGCGCCGTTACAAATGCCAAGTTGTAAAATGTAAAATGTAAAAAAAAAGAAGAGGCAAGATAGAAAAAATATTAGCAATTCATTTTGCGATATTAATGAGTTTTGTTTTTGTTGCTGTTCTTGTTATTGTTGGTGTTGTTGCTTCTTGGTCGAATTTGCATTTGAATTAGATAATTTTTAGCGTTTAGCCATTACTAATATAACATAACACAACAACTAACAACTGTGACGCCGACTGCGCTGCCGGCGCAGCCACACTTGTTGCCTTTATTTACGCAGTTGGCGCAATGGCGTATCATTTTGTACAATGGCAAATGGCAAAGACGCAACAGCAACAACAACAACAACAACAGTAACAGCAACAAGCAGAACGAGCGAAAAATTGAACACGCGCAAATAATTGCGCAACATACCAACAGCAACAGCATTTTGAATACATACATTCATATGAAGACACACATATGCATATGTACATATAGATGTACATATGTACATATGTGTGCAACTGTAATCGCAGCAGCAGCATATTTTAGTGCACCCGAACTCATTGAGTAACATATGCTCTTCCGAGCAGCCTGCAACTGACTCCTAAGGAGTCTAGAAATTCTACACTAAACTAAAGTAGCCGCTGATAATTCAAGCACAATTCAAACACAATTGCGCTTCTTAGATAAGTAAAATACTTTGCCACCTGACATATTTAACATACATACATATGTATGTACATACGTATATAAGAAATCAAACTCATGCACATATCGGCTTTATCTGCAACTGACCTTCAATTTAAAATATTATGAAATTTATAAATATAATATTAGAATGGTCGGAGAAGTTATTAATGTTATTATTAATGGATAGCAATAAAATGGGAATAGTTATCGACAAAATTTCTAATTTCTAGATATTACTCAGCTCGATGCTCTGATCAAGAATGTATGTACATATATGCTTTATAAGACCAGCCACAAACATTGCCTGAACATTTGAACAAACCCATCATACCCAGATTTGCCATAGTCAATGGGTATACAATTTACATGGGCAAAATGCGCGGCAACCTGAAGAAAGCTTCTGACGCTGCTTTTGTTGCTGCTGCTGCGCCTATTCTCTATTCACTGCATATACATATATGTAAGTTGTGTACATGAATGCGTGTATAGATGTATGCGTGTGTGTCTATATGTGCGTAACACGTAACGTACGGGCAGCAGCGACTGTCATAGAACTAAAAGAGCCAAAGGGCCAATTGCAACGGTAACGGCAACGGCAACAAATGTGAAGTGTAAAATGCAAAATCAACGAAAACGAAATCGAAAACGAACACGAAATAAATCGAATGAGAAAACGAATTTTTGAGCAAAATAACGGACAAAATCAGTGCAAAGCAAGCTCGCGCAAACACATACTCGCGCGCACACACACACATGAATTAAGAGACATGAATGTGCGTAAGAAATTGAATTGCAATGCAAAAATAACAAATTTCTAGATAGAAAAAACGTCTGTAGAAAAACCTTGGACACAAAAAGTTGCCAAGAAAGTAAATTGAAGTCGTTGATTAAAGTAATATTCAAAATGTAATCAAAAATAAAAGTCTGATTAATTTTGTATGGCGAAATACGAGTGTATGTCCTAACTGTTGACTGTCTACTTTTACCGTTAAGTCTGTCCATAAACATATGTACATATATACGTACATATGTACATCCATATGTACAGTGTGCAACTAAAGTCACCGTACCCCTGATACATTTTCGCGAAATTCACTGTAACTTCGTCAAATTTTTATAAAACACCAATGTTTTGATGAGGGTTGATAAAATAATCTTTTAACTACATAATACCGTTTAAATAATAGCAATATTTTATTTTAGTCTAATATTATAACTAAAAACTAAAAGTATTCACATATTTCCGCTTACAAAAGTCACCGTACTCTTAATATTCAGATGTATTAATTAACTATAAATATGATATTACTAACTAAAATTATTAACTTAGTATCTAGTTGGATATGCCTTCATTTTAATCACCTCTCGGAGGCGATTCGGCATTGAAATGACTAGTTTTTCGATATATTCATTACCAAGTCTGCACCACTCCTGATGCAATGCCTCTCTCGACAGATTTTTGCTGCTGATGTGGTGTTTTCGGATTTTTGTTTCGAGCATATTCCAAACATGCTCTATTGAGTTTATGTCGGGACTCTGTGGTGGCGTCTCCAGTAAGACGGGTATTCATTGCCTTATGCTTAGGGTCATTATCTTGTTGGAAGTAATAATCTGACCCTATACCAAGTTTTTCAGCGCTGTTTTTCAAATTTTTTTGAGAATGTTAATGTAGGTGTATTGGTCCATCACTCCGTCAATAAACTCCAAGCTGCCAACGCCCGATGCAGCTATACTACCCCAAACCATAAGTCCACCACCACCGTGCTTTATCGTCTTTTTTGTATATTTTGGGTTTAGGGCCTCTCCTGGTCTTCTCCACACGCAAAGGCGCCCGTCCGAGCCAAAAATGTTGAACTTTGACTCGACTGAGAAGATCACCTTACGCCAAAAGTCGACTGGCTTGTCTACATACGCCTTCGAAAACTCCAAACGCTTCTTTCTATTTACTACACTTACGTATGGCTTTTTGCGAGGAGTGTAAGACTTAAAATCGTATGATTTTATGACCCTACGTATGGTTTGCGGGTGTACATCCTTCTGAGAAGTATTGCTTATCTCTGTTGCAATCTTTACAGCGCTGGAAAATGCATCTTTGTCCACAAAATGCTTTATTTGGCGCTTGTCGCGATCAGTAAGTGCAGATGGTCGGCCAGATCTTGTATTATTTTTAATACGCCCCTCGTATTTAAAGCGGCCAATTACTGTTTGAATAGTTGACTTGTCTCTGGACACTAGATTTGCTATATCTGCATACGAATTTTGCCCATTTGTGTAGAGATGCAATATCAGTTTACGTTCTTCTATAGTTAACTCTTTATGCGTCATTTTTACGAGGAAATTAGCAAAATTTGACCAAAACAGATAATACTCGCTAACAAGCCCAACATTTTGAAGAATTGCACACATTTTTCAAAAAGTCCCGTTATGTTTAAGAAGAACTCTAGCGCCAGACATTTCGACCCAAGCAAGAGTACGGTGACTTTTGTAAGCGGAAATATGTGAATACTTTTAGTTTTTTTATTTATAATATTAGACTAAAATAAAATATTGCTATTATTTAAACGATATTATGTAGTTAAAAGATTATTTTATCGACCCTCATCAAAACATTTGTGTTTTATAAAAATTTGACGAAACATTTGTGTTTTATAAAAATTTGACGAAGTTACAGTGAATTTCGCGAAGATGTATCAGGGGTACGGTGACTTTAGTTGCACACTGTATATGTTGTGTCTTTATCTAATAAATAAGTTTTATATAAACAAGTAAGGAAGCTCTAGTCGAGACTGCTCGACTAGGAGATACCCTGATCCTTACAAAGAGCTGATATTCACGCACGCATATGCACGCGCTCTGCTAACTGCGCGGTAAGCAGCGACTGCGCTTGGGCTGCGCTGCAGTGTGGGCAATACTATGAGAACTTTGTTGCTGAATAATTTCTCTTGTAGTCGGACTATCTTCATGAAACTTTCAGAACGTGTTCATAATGTACAAATGTGTATACATTTCAAAGCACACGTCTTTAGTACTTAAAATACCTTTTTACAAATTGTGGGCGAAGGGGGCGTGGTATCCAAAATCTGTAAATTACAAAATCTTCGTATTGATCAGATGTATGTACACACCAAATCTCCAGGTCTAAAAGTATTCAAGTCGCAGTCGTTTTCTTGCGATCCCACATTTTGCTTTGTTGTTGCAATATTGCGACTGAAAGCAAGTTTGTATCTACTTTGTGTGTGGATGTGTGGGCTAGTGGGCGTGGCCAGGCCAACTGTTGCCTTATCGAATGAACTTTGCTTGATGCAATTGAGTTCATGCTACGCCTGCTTTAAGGATGTTAATACAGCTGGTTCTATGTGGCTGTGTGTCTGTCTGTATAGAATATACATACATATGTACATATATACATACATACAGACATATTCTTTTACTTATTATTAGTCTACAGAGTATATTTTGTTGTCTCAACAAACCCCCAGAAATTCACAAAGATATCTAGAAATTTAAATTTAATATTAAACATTATTTTTCATATTTATCCTACATATGTATGTATGTACATAGATTTATATTTGTATGGATGTATACCCTGTGAAATTGGCCAACACTATTCAATAATATGTACATATGTACATACATAACATATAGATTCATAATCCGCCTAGGAGTAGCTTGTTTAGCTTCTTTGCTTGTTTACCTTCATTTGCTTGAGCGCAATTTAATTGGATAGCAAACCTACCTCAACCTCGAATGCCGCAAAACTTTGTTATTACTTTTTCCTTTTGTTTTGTTTTCCATTTTTTGCTGCTGTTTGCCTTAGCTTTTTTCCTTTGGTCTCAGAAGTTCAAAGGTTCAATCAACTATTAAGCAAAGCAGGGGGAGAGGCAGAAAACAGAAGGAGCTTGAATTACATGAACATGCATGTAGTGTATGTGTGTGTGTGTGTGTTAGTGCTCGCGCTATTTCATATGAATGCGTATGCATATGCGGGTACTCATATACATACATATGTATGTATGTATTGGTATATAACACGCGCAAATTGTGATCAGGCATCGTATTAACGCAAATACATTGTACATATATACTCTTACATACATATGTATAGATATGTATGTAAGAGTGTGTGTATATATGTAAAAATATATGAATGCATACTTGTATGTATGTGTATGCGTAATTTTAAAGGAACAATAATACACAATAATTTCACCTAATTGTTATTGCTTATATTTTTGATTTGTAAACAAAACTGGTCGTGCGCTTGCACTCAAAACAAAAAGCCAGCCGGCAAAGAGGCTCAGGCCATTCACTCAAAAACTCACTCACTCATCTGAGTGCTCATTGACTCACTCTCTCGCAGTCGCACTCGCACTCGCAATATACCGGCCGGTATAGGCACCAAACAAAGGTAAATAAACAGAGAGAGTATGTATGTGTATTGCGCGTATAGTGGGAATTGAAAAGAGCAGAGAAAAGACAGCGGCCGAGGCAGGCAGCAACATTAGCGGCAAATACAGAGCCGCTAGCGCGAAGTTCAAATATTCACTCAATGGCGGCATAGCTATCCCACCACAATATGTCGGCAACAAATGACACTCTTATTTCAGACGTCGGATCGGTTGCACGTGTTACGCGCAGTTGGCTCTTCGTCTTTGTAGGTTTTTGCCAGTTTCCCGCTCAACAAAAAAATATATAAAAAGTAATTTAATGAAACAAAATATTAAGAATTATTCTGCAATGATTAGGCAAAGCAATAGACGAAAACAGCAGCAACAACAAAAAATAATACAATAAATGTTTACCAAAAATAAGCTGAAACCACTAAAATTCTACCGGGGACTTATTTAAATCATATAGATAGTACCAAAAAGAAGAAGTCTAGTGGTTCAAGTAAAGAAAAAAATTAAATATTTTTTTGAAAACTGACATCGCTAAAAATAAGCGAAAATTTCTAGACATTCTACAAATTTGCAACAGTCGCAGCAGCAGCAGTAGCAGCCGCCGCAGTCTTCTCGAGCAAAAGCTTCATCTGTGTTGAGTAAAAAAGTGAATGTGAAGTGAAGCCGCGTAGCGCGTCAAATACCGTTACAACTACTAGACTTTGGTTAGCGCCGAGTGCGTTCGTGCGTGGTGTGAGTTGTGCGAAAGGTGAAAAGGAAAACCGAAGGAGAGCAAAAAATCCATCAGCGCATCGTAAACGAATTTTAAAGAAGTTCCAAGAAGCGAAATTAAAAGGAATTGCAAATTACTCGAAAGACGCGCGAATCGAAGTACAAGTTTTTCGTGTGATTTTTCTTCTTTTTTTTTTTTGTTCCTGCTAGCAGTGAACCTTGCCAATTCACACAGTTACCATTTTTTTCGTGTGTTTTGTTCAATCATATTTGGCTTGGCGATCAAGCATATAGTTGCAAAGAAGAATCAACAATTAACGAATTGGATTACTATTTTCATTGCATTTACTTACAACTGGACGGACATCCATACATACGTAGCAGAGGTAAGCTGAGTGCAATTTAGCAATTAGCGAATTGGACAAGAGACAGAAAATAACATACACTTATGTGTAAAGTATGCTGACACTTTTCGTTTTGCCATATCCTTTCATTCGATTTTTCATGCTGCTGCCAAGTTAAAGAGAGAGACGTGTTACTTAAATTATTTTTTACCGCTATCGTTGCGCGAGGGCAGAGCGAACAGAATTAGCTACTTGGGAAAGACAGAGAGGTAAATGTATCAGAATGATGTGAAGAGATTAGCTTTCGGTTTAACTATTATTTCGTATTTGCGCAAGTGTATGTGCGTGTGTGTGTTGTGTGTCTGTGTGTCTGCCCGGCAAATCAACAGAATTCGCGCGTGTTGCCAAGCGATTTGAATCGCAAATCAAATAGAATCCAACAATTTATTTATAATTAAGAGACAGCGCGTTTTGCTATGATAACATTTTGAACTGCTGTCGCCGACGTCAGCAGCTGCGCTGCTTCGAATGATTTTCACTTCGAATTTTATCATTTTTAGAATGGTCAGTTTTGCTGTCACTTTTGTCTTCTTACTCTCTTTCACATTTTACAAGATGGCTGCGTGAGTCGTGCTTCTTTCGTGCATTTGCTTTTTCCTGAGGATGTCGCATGCAAAAGCACAGCGCAAACGAAACGCAAAAGAAAAGAGAAAACAAGTGAGGATTAGAAATGAAAAGAATTTACTGTAGGCGGAAGTCAGGTAGAAAATGAAAAGTAAAAAATAACTCATTTAAAATGCTAAAAAGTTTATCAAATTTATAAACATACAAAATTTTAATTTATAGACTAAATTAAAAAAATGATCAAATACAATTACAATTAAATCATTAAATAATCGTAACATTTATAAATTTATTTTTTATTTATTTTTGTTTTTAAAGTTTTCTTTTAACTCATATAAATATATAAGATTAATTTCGCTTGAAGTTAATATATTTGTATATTCTGTTACATAATTTTATTCTGTTTCCATTTTTGAGAAACATTATTTTCTTTATTATTATTATTATTTTCGTAAATTAAGAAATAAATTTTGAAAAAAAAATTAACAATATAAAAAAATTAATATCTATTTGCAAAAGGAAAAATAAAAAATAAATAAATATAAAATATATGTATTTTTATAAAATATTATTTATTTACAATATGATGAGAAAAAGCAAATATTAAATTTGATAAAAGATGAGCAGTTAATATATATATATATATATATATATATATATATATATATATATATATATATATATATATATATATATATATATATATATATATATATATATATATATATATATATATATATATATATATTCACTGAAAGTAGTAGAAAGTAGAAAAATACTTAAAATCTCAAAATATATAGATATGTATAAAATATATACACACATAAATATAAAAACAACGCAAAAAATTCTGGAAAGTTTATGGATTTGAATTGAATATATTTTAATTAAATTTTAAATACACATTTTCCAATTGTTTCATTATTCATGGTCTGCTCTCTCTCTCTCTCTCTCTCTCTCTCTCTCTCTCTCTCTCTCTCTCTCTCTTTCAAATAGTTTTTTCATCTGGATACTGTGCTACAGTGCTACTGTGCAACTGTTCTACAATAGAACAGACACCCCTTACCCCTCTCATCCAGGACGTAATTTGTGAATAGAAGGGAAAGAGAAGGAGGTGGCCAAAATGACGACTGTTAGCGGCGGTGTTTGCATCAGCAGCGATTTCGAGTACATTGACATGGAACTCAGCGACCTGATGGAACTCAACATTAACTACAGGCTGCCCAGCATACAGAATGACGTGGAGAGGATCGCTGCCGAGCACTCCATCCACCTGAACAGCTTCTCGCGGTTGGACGACATAGACTTCAAGCCGGAGATTCGCAACGGCGACTGCATGTGGTCCGCCTTTGGCAGCTCCGGGACACACGGCGGCAGCAGCAGCGGCGGCAACAACATCTCGGCCGCGTCTAGCTACAGTGAGAGCAGCGCCGTGCCGCCAGCCTTCGTCAGCGGCAGCATGCTGTGCATCAAGCAGGAGCAGGAGGATGAGGAGCAGCTAGAGGAGGAACAGCACCAGGAACTGGACCTAGGTCAGGATCAGGATCATGATCTCGACCAGGACCACGACAATGACAGCAACAGCGAGAACTGCCCCCATAACAGCAACAGCCACAGCAGCAAGAGGATGAGGATGAACAGTTGCAGGTCAACTGGCGGCAGCAGCAAGTCCGCTGCTGCGACGGCAGCAACGCCCACGATTCAGATACCCAGTCGGGCGACGCAGCGGGAGCCCACTTTCGAGCCGTATATACCGCCTGGCGCCTCGCTGCTGCGCAAGAGCAACACGCAGCACAAGCTGCAGTCGCAGCAGCAGCAGCAGCAGCAACAACAACAGCAGAAGCTGCATCAGAAAATGCAGCAGCACCGCTACAGCTGTTTGATAACTAACAACAGCACTAGCCTGCCAGAGGACGAGCCGATGCCGGAGGTGTTCAAGCACAACGTGGACCTGCGCGCCTGTGTGATGGGCAGCAACAATATTTCACTGACGAGCAGCTCCCACGAGAACATCATCGACCACCTGAGCCGGGAGCTGCAGAACACGAGCAAGGAGCGCATCGACCTGCCCTATCGTATCCCGTTCGATCCGCCCATCATCACGGACGTGCTGGAGGTGCTCAACCAGCAGGCGCAGCAATCTGGCCGCTCGGCGGCGGCGGTGGCTGCCGCAACCCTGTCCCCCCCGGCCACGACAGCCACCAGCTCGGACTCGGACTCGGACTACGGCGATTGCTCCATGCGCCACATCAGCGACCACAGCTACACGCGCTGCAACGAGGTGGAGGCCAACCTGGACACGCCTTCTGACTCTGGTGAGTGTTATCCGCCCATTTATTATACCTTGGATAATTATAAAAGTTGTGGGCTCAACAGCTCCCCGATCCATCCCTCTCGCTCTCTCCAAATGTCTGAGCATCTTGGTGCATTTTCTGATTGACTGGATTCGTTAATCTCCCCTCGCATCATGCATCTCTCTCTCTCTCGCCTCGCCTCGCCTCGCCTCGCCTCCTCTTGCCCAGAGGCATTCAACTAGTGTGTGCCGCGCTCTGCGTGGGCGACTGATGACGCGCCCAAAAATCGATCGCCTACGTCAACAGCAAACGTAGTAAACTTTTTGCTGCTGCTGGTAGCACAGACGCCCGCCCTTACGCCCACACGCCTACTCGCTGCGCATCGTTGCTAAGTTTTGGCCAGAGAGCTTTCATTGATTTTCCTTTCCCAGCGCAGTCGAGCTTCCCAAACCCCCCCAACACCCAACCCCACCCCACCCATTATTTGCACATTTCGTTGGCGCCTTGTAGCCTACGCATAACAGTGAACAGCCCCCACCCTGTCCCTCCTCTATCCCTCACACCCCCTCAGTTGCCACGAAGTGATGGCGCGTGGCTTTCATTGCTCATTATGTATCAGTGTGTGAGTGTGTGTGTGTGCATGGCCATGGCGTCATCCTCTCGCACATTTGTGGAGAAGCATCCCCAAGCGCCGCCATCTTGCGCAGCTCGTGCTACGCCCAAAAAAGCTGTTTCTCTCTCACTCTCGCCGGTTTGTCCGCCCGTCCGCCCGTCGGGCTGTTGTTGGGCAACAACCCATGGCTCAAGGATGTCTGCGCTCATGCCACATGCTAAAAGCCACGTGGCGTCAGCAGCGCCACACCCTGCGCCCGGCCGCCCTCTCGTTTGCCGTGACTATTTGGCTATAGTTTTTGGGTTCAATGTCTTTTGGCCATTCGCGCTCGTTGCTTCACACCATCTCTCGTAAACACATTGAGCTGCCCTCGCCTATGTGCTCTCCTCCATTACTACTATTACTACTACTACTACTGCTACTACTGCTACTACTGCTAATATTACTATTACTATTACTATGTTTGGCACAAATACAAATGCAATTTGGCGCGTAAAGCTTTCATTCACAAACTGCACTCGCTTGCACACACACACACAGACAGAGGCGCTTACAGTTGTGCTTGCTCATGTATGTGGGTCGGAATCTCGCTTTACTTCTGCTCCAACCTTCGCAATTGTTATTAATATTATTGTTATCGTTCTTTGTTTTTTTTTTCCTATTTTAATTTTTTTTGTCAATAAAATAAAATACGAACACAAAAGCAAAACAAAACATGCATAAAAGCTCAAAAGGCAAACAGCAACCGGCGCACGTTGCTTTCGGCGTCAACATCTACGGCGCGACGCGCGTCGACGCGGCAAAGTGCACATGTGAGCTCTTCGCTCTCGCTCTCACTCCTTCGCACGCTCACTGCTTGCGCCGAGTGCACTCACACTCGCAGTCATTCCCGCGATTGCTTCTGTGCTGCTTGACGCATTGTCTGTCGATGAACGAGAGATTCACAATTGCAGATGCGGCGGCGCAGCGCGTCGAAGCAGAGCATATTAGTTTTCGAGGGTATTTCGTGTACAATTGCCAGTTTATATATGTATGTTGAACTACTGTTATTCAAAATTGAAAAAAAAAAAAAAATAGTTTCAGTTATAATTGATATGACACAATAAATTCTGTTATACATATGTACATGTATAACAGAAGCATAATCGTGGGTGTTTTGCCCTGTTACCAGGCGCGCAACTTTCGCTGCGCTTGTCTATTTTCATATACAAATGTAAATAATCATCTGTGCATGTGTGTGTGTGTGTGTGTGTGTGTATTCAATTATTAGCGAAAAACGCCCACACAATAAAAATTATTTATTTTGTTTCATTAAATTTTTATAAATATGAATTTTTGTGCTGTTGCTGCGCTCGACTTTTCAAATGCGATTGCGAAAAGCAGAGCGCGTGAGATGATGATAAACCGAAAACGCGCAATGTGCGAAAGCCGGTATCAGATTGTGGTTGTTTTTGTTGTTGTCACTGATAGCAGTCGTTGGGCAGCGCTGATAATTGAAAACGTAATGTGTGTGTGTATGTGCGAATAATTTATCAAAAGAAAAGCTTAACATGTGCACGCAGCTCGCGAGACCCATAGCAACAAAAAGGAAACAAAAATAAAACAAGTAAGAAAACTATAGTCGAGACTGCTCGACTGGGAGATACCCTGATCCCTCCAAGGCGCTGATATTCACGCACGCATATGCACGCGCTCTGCTAACTGCGCGGTAAGCAGCGACTGCGCTTGGGCTGCGCTGCAGTGTGGGCAATACTATGAGAACTTTGTTGCTGAATAATTTCTCTTGTAGTCGGACTATCTTCATGAAACTTTCAGAACGTGTTCATAATGTACAAATGTGTATACATTCCAAAGTCTCTATATACATTCTCACAAGTCTCTAGTACTTAAAATACGTTTTTTACAAATTGTGGGCGAAGGGGGCGGGGTATCCAAAAATGTAAAAGACAAAATCTGCGTATTGATCAGATGTATATACTCATCAAATCTGAAGTTTCCAGGTCCAAAAGTATTCAAATTACGCTGAATAAACAATATCAATTTATCGATTATTCTCGAGACAAAGAAATCGGATGAGTTATCGAAAAAAAAAAGATAAACTTGTACTGCGTATGGCATACATGAGTATGCATACAAAATTTGAAGTCTCTAGCTCTTATATCTTCTGAGATCTAGGCGTTCACATGGACGGACGGACAGACAGACGGACGGACGGACAGACGGACGGACGGACAGACGGACAGGGCTATATCGACTCAGCTGACTCGCCCTGATCAAGAATATATATACTTTATGGGGTCTGCGATGCTTCCTTCTGCCTGTTACATACTTTTCACAAAACCATTATACCCTGATTTCCCATTTTTAATGGGATCAGGGTATAATAAAATCAGAGCAGCAGCAACTACACCAGGTGCGTGCTGCAGATTGTGTGTGTGTTTGTGTGCGCGTGACAATTCATTAGCAATTTGCAAGACGGAGATGGTAATGCGAAAAGCGAGAGTGATAGTAAGAAAGACGCCGCAACGAAGAGGAAGCAACGAATTGTAATAGTTAAACGAGAGAAGAAGCTTTGCTACGCACATACACACATACATATGTATACCTAGTTGTTATAATTTATATTGTTGTACATTTGTTTGTAAGTGTGAGTTGCTTGATGCTGCTGCTGCTGCTGCTGCTGCTTTAGCGGCCAGCTGTTATTGTTGCTATTCCTATATTGGCATTTTCGCACCTTTTGACTTGTGCGTAGAACATAAACAACTAAACGAACTGTTCTTGTTGTTATTGTTGCTATGCGTGTTTTATTTCGAGTACCGAAACCAATTCGAAAATTACAACAACAAAAAATGTTAATGAACTTAACGAAGGTCGAATAATCACAAAATAGTGCGTAGAAACGAAAACGAAACAGGAACGCCAAAGTTTATGGGAATAAGCTTAAGTGTTGTAGTTAGTTGTTGTTGCTATTTGAATTACCAATTAAACAAAACTAACCAGAAATAGTGCGGCGATGCGTGATGGGTGCAGACAGCGCTTAAGGCGGGGGGAGGTGCCCAAGGGAATGGTGTACATGTGTGTGTGCGTGTGCGTGTGCGTGAGGCAAAATGTCATTCGAAATTCCTTTTACCATATTTATACACATTTTCATTTACTTTTCTGCCTTCTAGGCAAAATTTGTTTTGCTGTTATTTTACTTTCGCTGGGGCAGCAAATTTATGCGTCTGGTTCGGGCGGCGGCGTTTAGCGCCCAGTTATAACATGCGACCGACCCACCCAACCACCCAACCACCAAAACAAAAAAAAAAAAAAAAAAAAAACCACCCAGCAACAACATAAAAAGCTCTAACAATGGTCCAAAGGCTGTGGCGTCGTCGACTAACAACATTTTTGTCTTTTATTTCGCATTTCGACAATGCTCGTGCCTCTTACGTCGCGCGCTGTTGCTAGGCGCGTTAAACCTCCCAACGAACAGACCAAACCAACCGACCAACCGCCCGACCGCCCGCTCGCTGATTGTGGTCTCTCTTCGTGTGCGTTTCGTTCGCACTGGCGCTTTCGGCTCGTGCGTCTCGCTCACTCATGCATTTATTATGCTGCTTATTCGCGTACACGTGAAGCAATAAATTGTTATGCTCAAGGTCGACGTTGCCGGCGACGACAGCGGCGCTGACTGCCGGCTGATATAGCGCTGCTCTTTACACTCGATTCAATCGCTGCTCTTTGCAATGATGCCGACGCCAACGAGCCTCCCTTTTTGGTTGGATGTTTATTGTTGTTGCCTTAACTGGAGACACAGCCCCGCTCATGTCCACACACACACATATATAGACATACATATGAACATATGTACGTGTGCCTGTGAATAGAATGTTGCCAAAAAACCGGAACAGAAGAGAAGGAATGTTGCTACCCGAAATGTTGCCAGACGCTATTCATTGTAATTTTAATAATTTATGTGCTCTGTGTGTGTGTACGTTGATGTTGAAGCATTGATGTTAGAAGCTGGCGCATTGCGGCATTGTCAGTGGGCGATGTCGCTCTGCTCGCTCTTAACGACTTTTTTTTTTATTATTATTGCGTTTTTATTTTTGGCGACATTTGTCATTTGAAAAAGGGTTTGGCGAGCGTGACTCATGCTGCTGCTTCTTCTTCCGTGGAAAAAGGGCGTGGCATTGAACAGATGCAGATTCCAAGTCAAGTGTTGCGGCAACAAGTTGCGCGCAACAATATACATATATGTAATTGCAATCAGCGAGTCGTGGGAAGCAGCCGCAGCAGCGACGGCGACGGCGCAGCGGCTGAATAAATGCAATCAAGTTTTTTATTTTGAAGTTTGCAACTACAATTTGGAAACCGCAAAGCGAACACTTTGTTTCCCGCGACATGTTGCTAACACATGTTGGCAACATATACAGATATATGCAGATGGAACCGGGACGTTTTCCTGATCGTGCTATTGGTTTGCATGTGTGTGTGTGCGCGCAATTGGCTCGGTGCCACTGTGCGAGTATGGGAACACAGTGTGGCGCTCGCTGTATGGCGAATTGCAAAATGCAAATGTGAATGGCAAATGTTGTCATTGGAAATTTCAGAGAATGGTTGAAATTTCTTAGAATCGCTGTGCCCCTTGCGCAAGTATAATAAACATTATGAATACGCATGTAAAAGCTTTGAGAAACACGAAGAGGCAGAATAATAACAAGAACAAGTAGAAGCAGAAACATTTGGAATTGGATTCAAATGAAATCATTTTGTTGAAATTGTCGTGGAATATGAATAAGCACAATGAATCAGAAGAGAGTCCGAGGGAAGAGGAGGAAGAGAACAAACTGAGAACAAGTTGTGTGAGATTTGTGTGTTTCTTCTTGTGCTTCTTCCTGTTTTTGGTGTTGATTTCTACTATGAATTGTAGTAATTGGAAGAATATCAAAAAAGCAGAAGGTCATGAAAGAGACGGCAGCATAACAATTATGCATAAGAAATGTTATTAAACAATTTACAAGCCAAAAAAAAAAAAATATAACAATAAACAGACACGCCCTTCTGCCCCGATGCGTGGGCGTTGGCAATTTGTCGTTAGCTAAGTGAATAGTTGTCTATTTATGTAGGTATGTACATACATACATATGTATGTACATTTGTACATCTGTACGTGCACAGAGGGTCAGCACAGGCAAACATTTCAAGAATAGATAAGATGCTTTGAACCACTATGCTTTTCGTCTTACTTATTTGTTGTTGTTGCCTTTTCGTCTTTTATAGGCTTGAAATTCCGCATGTAGGAATTACATCATATGCCATTTTTATTTTTATACTTCTCGATTTCAATTTCATTTTCGCCTCGCACACAGTGTTTACATTACTCAATTTTAAAACATTTTTTCGTTGTTCTTTTTGCATTGCTGTCGGCAGAGAAGAGAGAAGAGAGAGAGGGTGGCAGTGAGTGTGTGTGTATATGTGTATGTGTAAGTGTATGTGGGAGATAGAATTAGCGTCAGCCTTTCTCTATCTTTCTATCTATCTGCTATCTGTGGGCGCTATCAAGAATAACGGGTGTCATAGCCGAGGGCAGCAATGACGTCGATGCTGACGCTGATGCTGACGCCGAAGCCGACGCCGACGCCGGCGTCTCGACGCGTCGCCTGCCTGCTGCGCCTCAATTAACATTTACGTCTGGTCGCTTGGGGCGCTTCAGTTGTGCATATATCACATATGTATGTATGTATGTATGTGTGTATTGAACTCTACTCACTATCTTTCCCCCTGCGCTCTCTTACAGCCGACACACAGTTTGTTTTCTTTTTTTTTTACATTTTCATTTTGCATTCTCGTAAATTGAACAGTGCACTTGCCATTTGCTGTCCCTTTTCGCAATATGCAAATTTTGTAGGGCAAGAGATTTGGCGGTTGTGGCTGCGGGTGAGTGAGTAAGTGAATGAATCGCTCACTGTCTGTGTGTGTGTGTGTGTGTGTGTGAGCGAGTGCTGTGTCGCAGTTGGTTGTAGCTCTTAGTATGACGCCCACAGACGATGCATAAAAGTTGCGCAACTTACAAGTTGTGCTCGTTTATATGCATGTATGTGTGTGCCTGTGCCTGTGTCTGTGCTTGTGTCGTATCTGCTGTGTGTGTGCACTTTATTTGCAATTGTAATTAACTACGCCGGTAGCAACAACAAGCTGTTTCCTCCATGCCTTTGGCTGGCAATTGTGCTTTATTATTACTATTACTATTTCAGCTGGGTTGTATCTTGATTTGATCTTGGCGCGCTTAGCAACAAAAGTTGCCAAGCGGTCGCTTATCGCTTCAAACTGGTTTTTCGAGTTTGTTTTGTTTTCTTTTGACGGCGACGTCAGCAAAGCAGCGGCAATAAAGCTGTGAGGAGCTTTGAGCTTATATACATGCATATGTATTTGCTTTGTATATCTGTGTGCATCTGTGTACGTGTGCATCCCTCGCCGTATGCTCTTTATTATAATTTTTTTTTTTTTTTTTTTTTTCACATTGCAGTTCACATAAATTATATTTGAGGAAATCTCCCTGAAGGTTGTAAATTAGTTGCATTCTCTGATCGATTTGCGGAACATTTGAAATGCTTTAAAGCTATTTTATAGCTTTTATTGCTGTTGCTATTGCCCCGCGCTGTGGGCTCGTTCTGAAAATGCAAATCATTCATAGCCTAACGTCGCGTCGTTTGCGTGCGGTCTCTTCGCGCTCTCGCTCATATCCGTTTGAATATTTTCTGCGAAGCAACAACAAAAGAAATGCACAGCAACATTTTTTCTTTTCCTTTTGCCTTCTGCTTTTTGCTGTGTCAGCGACATTGTTGCCGCAGTGGCATTCCATGCGATGCGCTTCGGCTCCAAAAAGAAAGAAAATAAAATGGCCGTTGGGCAGCATTCTTGCTGGGGTCTCCGTCTCCAGGAAGGTCTGCTGCTTGTCTAGCCAGCAGACTGATGACGATGATGACGATCACGATGATGATGATGATGTCGTCCATTATCGTGTTTGGTGGTTGGGTGAGATTTTTGCTGTTTTTAGTTTGCAGCTGCGAAACGTGTATTGATAATGCAACGCTTCGCCGCAATTGACTCATGCAACATGTTGCCAAAGGTGGTTGCCCACCATGGCAACGCTTGGCTGGCATTGCCCCTCGCCAGCCCAGCTCCTTCCCGTTCTCGCTTCTGCTTTGCCTGGTTTCGATTTCGTTCGTTGCGGTCGCTCGCTTGCTCCCTGCACTTGGACTTGGACTTGGAGCTCGAAGATTTGTTGTTGGTTTTGTTATTGTTGCGTGAACTTTGAAGCTCGCTGATGTAGTTGTTGTTGCTTTTATGCTTTTTGCTTGCAGTCTCCAACTTCTTTGTGGTCTCTTCTGCAACACCTCTCTCTACCTCTCTCTGTCTTTGTCACTCGACTGTTTGCACAGTTGCCAAGGCAAAATGCAAAATACACACACAAGCACAATATTTACAATCAGCATATGTGCAAATATGTGTTGTTTATGTATGTATATATGTAGTATGTATGTGTGTGTTTGATTTGGCAATGAGGGAGACGGATTAGAGTAACAGTTGATAAGCTGTAGCAGAAAGTTTCTTAATTTAATATATTTAAATGTATTTGTTGTTGTTTTTTTTTTTTTTTTTCATTCTTGTTTAAATTTGATCAAGGGCAGTCAAAGCGTGGCTGAGCCAACATTTTGATTGCAACAAATGCGACTGCGACTGCGACTGCGACTGCGACGGCGACGGCGACTCTACTTTGCTTGGTTCAATGAACGCGCGCACGCTCCAGCGGAAGAACCGAATTAGCAACGGAAGCTGAAATTCCGCATGGCTTAGGGTTGGGGCAGGGATCGAGGCCAAGAGGAAAGAGTCGTATCTTTCGCCCCCGCCATCTCTGTCGCGCTAGTTTAGCGTAAAGTTGCATCAGCGATAGCTTTTGTTGATTTATTATTATTTTTTATTATTGTTTCAATACTCTTGCAAAACTAAATTTTCCGTTGTGCACCGTCTGACGTAAGGAGCCAGTAGAGTTGGGGGTTTGGGTTTGGGGGTTGCTACTGCCTTGCTTGATGCCCATTGTCTGTGCGAAATCTATTACTTCCTGAATTCTGATACTGTTGCAAGTGGCGTCAGGCCACTTGTCTCGCAACGCTGACACACTAATCCGCTTTGCGTGGGGCCTAGCGCATGCCCCAACCAGCTAGTCAGCCAGTCAGCCAGCCCCACTCGCCCACCCACACTCACACTCACAGCACGCACACAATGACATCATGTTTCTATGCTGTAGTCATTGAACTGTCGTTGACATTCGCCAGACATTTGCAGGGCTTTCTTAAGACACACGACACGAGATATGTATGTACGTACGTACATATATTTATCCACATATACATATATTAAATTATGAGTGGTCTTTATTGATTGACTGATTGGAGACGAAATTAGTGCCCGCCAACTAGTGAGCTTTCAATGGTACAGGGTATTCGGTATTAACTTGGATATATCGCACCTACTCGCCACTCTATTTCTCTATACTTTTACTCTGTATTTTTACTCTTAGTTGAAAATAGTCTTAGAATTCGAGAGTTGTAATTTCCCCAAATTGCAATTAGCATTCGTTTGCTGCTGCTCTTGCTCTTGTCTATGGCATTTACTGGAATAAACCAAATTATATTTAGCCATGAGCCATGAGCCATAAGCGAGAAACCATAAACTATAAACCACGAACTGTAAACCATAAACCGTAAACCATAAACCGTAAACCATAAACCATTAACCATAAACCCTACTATAGTATTTATGTATATTTGGACTCTTTGGTGCCTTGGTAACTAACCTATTGCGTTTTCCATTTTCGTTTCTCGTTTTCGCTGCAGATGAGGAAATCGACGTTGTCTCACTGAACGACAAGAAGTTGCCGACGAATCCCTCGGACCGCGATCGACGCGTCCTCCAGACAAAGGTGGCGAACAAAATCTCTAGCGACAACCGCATCGTGGCCCATCGCTCCTCCAGGCGCTATGAGCTGCCCTATACGCCGGCTAGCAGCAGTCCCGTTAAGTCTGTGGCCAACTCTCGCTACCCGTCGCCCTCGAGCACGCCCTACCAGGGCGCAGGCGCAGCGGCCCCCACCTACTCGCCCGAGAGCAGCAGCAGCAGCAGCAGCGACTGCTTAAGCCCGCCCTGCGCTGGCGTGGCACTTCTCGGCAAGAAGAACCGCAAGCGCTTCTACATGTCCGACTGCAATGAGTACTTGCTGACGGCGGCCAAGCGTCAGTCACGTTCCTGTTTGCTCTCCAAACAGCGCCCCCTGAAGCGTGCGAAATTCAGTTCAAATGGATTCGATGCCAAGGACGCCCGCAGCGTCATGTCGAATGGCAGCAACTGCTCCAGCATCAGCGCCATCACCAGCAGCAACAGCAACAGCAGCCACAGCAATGTCAGCAGCAGTAGCAGCAGCAGCAGCAGCAGCAACAGCAACAGCAGTCATAGCCACAGCCACAGTCACAGCATCAACAGCAACGCGCTGAAGCGTCATCTGAGCGTAGATGAGGCGGATACGATTGAGAAGCGTAATCTGCATAACGATATGGAGCGCCAGCGTCGCATCGGACTCAAGAATCTGTTCGAGGCACTCAAGACGCAAATACCAACTATTAGGGACAAGGAGCGCGCGCCCAAGGTCAACATCCTGAGGGAGGCTGCCAGGCTCTGCGAGCAGCTGACGAGCGAGGAGCGAGACCTGAACGTCAAGCGTCAGCTGTTGAAGGCTAAGCTCAAGCAGCAGCAGGAGCTGTTGGCGCGCCTGCGCATGAGTCTGAGTAAGAATGCCGCTGAATGATCATAGCCCTAATACAGTAAGAGAAAGAAAGGGGGCAAATGAAAGGGAGAGCGGAATGGTGGCAAGTGCGGGTAAGATAGGAATACAAATGAAGAACGTGTTTGCAAGCAAGCCATGTTGAGCGGAAACTATCGATAGACCGATAGACCGATAGATTGATGAATCGCTAGCGACGATCATTTAAGAGTGATGGGCGGAGAGAGTAGTTGCAAGCTGACTACCTTTTTTTTAGGTTTACTTTGACGTAGGCTCAGATAAGCATTTTTTGAACTTCAATATCAGATTTTAGTATTAGCCAGTAGAGCGTACGAGCGATCGATCGAACTATGTCTCGATATTGATGACAGGTAACAGCAGATAACAATGATAATAATTACCATAACGATAATGATGATGACGATGCAGTGCACTCAGATGCTGCTGCATCGGATGCTAAAATAATAAATAACAAACGATCGTCGAATAGTATAGTTTAACAAAAACAAATAACGTTATATAGTCCATATATAAATATATATACAAACATCCTTTTTAAGCTTTCAGCTTTGGCTTTATATATTGCTATATATATATATGCTATATATATTCTTGTATAACTGTAACATAGTGATTTAAATTGGATTTTTTTAATGTGATATTTTTGATTTGATTTTGAAGTGAAGCAAAATGCAAGTTGGAAGCAAAAATTATAAACGAAAATGCTTATATCGAACGTAGAACTGTGAAAGGGGAATTTCAAGAGGAACAAAAAACAAAACAACATCATATTCTCTTTTCTTTTTTCTATAATATTTTTATTTTGTATAAATATATATATATATATATATATATATATATATATATATATATATATATATATATATATATATCCTTTTTTTTTTTAATGAACATATTTAGAGCTGTAGATATAGATACAGATATTAGATGCTTAGGAATTTAGTTTCTATTTACTTAACCAAGAAATGAATAACAAAAACGAAAAGAAATAAGAAGGACAAAACTCAAAACAAACGGAGAAAAAAGTAGAGCATAAAATGAAAACAAAACAAAAAAAAAAAAACGGAAACGGAAACGAAAAACAGACAAAGTTGCAACGAATGAGCCACTAAAAGCAAACAACAACAACAACACGTAGGAGCGAAAGAGAAGGAAAGAGAGCTCGAAGGGGATCTGCCTCACTGAGAGCAAATTTAGACTAGGAGACGTAGAGATAGCGAAAGCGAATATAAGAGTCAAAACAATCTGCAAACAGAACGGTTAATGAAATTAGACGAAGAGGAAAAGCGCAAATTTTGAAGCGGCGCCAAAAATTGAAATTAAAAATAAAAACAGAAACAGAAAGAAAATAAATAAAGGTAACAATAATAAACAAATAACAAATAAAGGAAAAACAATTTCTAAATATTAAGTTATATAGAAAGTTACTATTAACATATGCGTTATACATACAAGCATATATATAAATATATATATATATGATTATATATATCTAATATATATCTTTTTATACAATTAGCCGTATAGCCTATATTTCTAATTTCTTCTTATTTGCAAGAATAATAATTTTTAGCTAGCAGAACGACGACAGCGTCTCAAAAAACGTTACAAATCGATCGATAGCTTTCCTAGACATACGCAAAATGCGCTTAAACCATTTTTTACTGCCTAAATAGAAAACACTTTGCGGTTTATTCGAGGTTTTTTTTTTTTTTTTTTTATAAATATATACTATATAATTTTCGAAATGAAGAGCTATAGATATGTATATATCTAATGAGATGTGTACATTATTTTTTATACAACTTTAGAAATGATTGAAGTTAATTTAATTTCCTGACTTTGTTGTTGTCGTCCTGACATGCTTTAAGAATATACTTAGGACAACTAAAGCTCTTAACAAACTTCTAACTACGCATATGAAATGCGCAAAATAATAATAATACAAGAAATATATATATTTATATATATAAGGAACGAAACGAAAGTTAAGAATTAGTAATAGGAAAACATGAGATAGAAATATCAATTTAAAATAGAATCAACAAGAAAATGATATGATGATAGGAGCAATAGATTATTTTCTTAGAAATATATACTGCAACAACAAATAAGAGAAGAAGAAAATCTGTGGAGAGAAGAAGATGAGAAACATAAAGAAGAAGAAAACATTATTGGCTGCTCAGCTTGCGAAGGTGTTTTAAAGCCGAGCGAGCTTAGTCAGCTGTTCAACTGTCGATTTTTTGCTAATAAGAGATGTGTATATGTATGTATGTATATATACATATAATTCTTTCAAATATTGAAAAAAAAAAAACAAAGCAAGTTACTGTCATGTATATACCTATATATACATATGCATTATCTAAACTATTCAATTGAAGTCAAAAACAAAATAAAACACAAAACTTGATGCAAAACTGTTATTTAGGTTTAGTTTTGGTTTTTTTATTATGCATAAATAAACAATGATAAAAACGATACAAAAAGAAAGAGAAAAGGAAGAAACAAGAAAAAGAGAAAGGAAACACACACTAACTAGAAACTATTAGGAAGCTAGTACAACTATACTATATATATATATATATATATATATATATATATATATATATATATATATATATATATATATATATATATATATATATATATATATATATATATATATATATATATATATAGCGACGTTTCAACGAACTTCTAGGCAAATAGCGCTCATCGATTCACAAAAAATTATATCTTTCTATAATAACTATATCTATATATATATATACATATATTAAAAAATTTAGTTTTGCTTTGATACTTGATGTTTTACCTGGGTGTATCGCTGGGTTCCTAACCTTTGCTTAGTTTCAAATTTATTGTTTCGGGTTAAAAAACGCAGAAGAAGAGGAAGAGTAGAATTGCTGGTACAATTTAATGTTTTATATAATATTTTTAAGTTATCCTCAAGGCTTGCAAACGCGTTTGTTCGTGCGAGTAAATAGACAAGAAACATTTGAAACATAATAGAAAACAGAAAGGAAACGTTTTGTACACGTGTTTTGATGGAAGTAAAAGTAAAATATAACGGTAAAACTATAATCAAGCACTGCTGCTCCTTTAAACATATATATATATATTTTTTTTTTACATATATATTTTATACATACAAAATATATAATATATGTATCTATACACTTCATTTAACGCGATATTAAAAAATATAAAGAAAAAAACAAGGAAAAAACTAAACATTGTTAAATATATATATGTTAAATGCTATCCAGGTGTTTCAGCAAGTTATGGAAAAACATCAAATCAATTTTTATAAAAAAAAAAAAAAAAAAAAAATTTAAAAAGCCCAAAATGTATATCTAAAAAAAGTACTTTTTTGTTGTTGTTAAAAAACCAATGTAAATAGAAATCTCGTTAAATACTAGTGACAAAAAAAAAAAAAAAAAAAGAAAAACAACCAAAATAAAAAGGAAATCGATACCCAATATTTTCTTAAAATTTACACTAAAATCAGATGGAGCAAATAATTGAAACACACGAAAGATACAATAGATAAAATATCCATGCAGTTAAAGAATGAAAGAAAACAACAAAATACAGTAGATAAAAAATACCAGTAAAATCCCAAATACAAAATACAAACTACAAGATAAGAAAAAGACTTGTACAATTTATCATAAACACAAGCACATGCATAAATGTGAACACACATATATATATATATACACACACACACACACACATAGACACAGCCAATCAATACGAATGCACTTAGTTTCCTATAGTAAATAAATATACATATATATATGTATATGCAAATAGAAAATATAGAGTCTTAAATACAATTTGAAAACCGTACAAATTTATCTGCAACAATAAAACAAACCAGACAAAACAAACCAACAAAAAGAAAACTACAAAAAAATGGCAAAAATGTTACAACAAAAAAAAAAAAAAAAAGGAATAAAAGCAATTTCATTTATAATTTGTTAAACTACATATTAAAAAAAAAAAAAAGAAAAAAAACGAAAAAAGCTATGCATTTTGCAATTAAAATTTAGTTTATTCAACTTTTTTTTTGTAAACCAAGTGAAACACAACAAAGGAAAAACAACAACAACCAAAACCTCTAAATCCTCGCAAATATATATATATATATATAAAAGAAAAAAAAAACAAAAATAACAAAAAAATGGAAGAAACTTGCAACAAGCAACTGTTGCATAAACACTTACGTTTATTTTTTATTTTACAATTTTTATACACACATATATGCATACATGTTTAATGTATGCTTATATAAACCCATAGTTGTTGATATACATAAAATATCTATATATATATATACTAAAAAAACCAATGAAATCCAAAAAAAAAAGTACACTAAAAAATCAAAGCAAAACTTTTTTTTGGAAGTTGTTCAATTTTTTTAATTTGGCAAATAAATAATATTTTTTTTTTTTATAAAATTAAAACACACACACATTATTTAAACATACTGTATATGTAAAGAAAAGAATTATATATTCTATATATATGCTATCTTATATAAACTTATATCTAATATTTTTAAATCGTTATTTAGTTACTTATGTTAATTGAAAGACGCGATTTTTCGATCTAATAAATGTATATAAAGTACATGCATATATGTATATATGAAAGCTGTGTCCATATATCTCTATGGATATAATACCCCATATATACATATGTATGTCAAGCAAACAAAAAAATGTTTCATTATTATTTTCTTCAAAATTTATGCTTATAAAATTATATAATAAAATATTTGAACATACCAAGAAAAATTCATTTGTTATCTTTTATTTATCGTTTTTACAAGCTTTTCTTTTTTACAGTTATTTTTTTAAAGCGGCGAAAGTTTTGCTTCATATATTGCAGGTGTATCTCTGGCGGAGTTTCTAGGGGATGTTATTGGCATCGATGTATCTGTATTTATACCCTGTACGATATGTAGATATCTGACAGCTAGATGAAAAGATATATGTATATGTGGCCTTTGGCCGACTGATTGACAGAGTGGACAATGAACATGTACTTCAGTGAACGAATAAAACTAGATAGACTATTGTTTGTGTTATCTGATAAGCGACTGTAATAGTGACTGACTGATTGACGGATTGACTGACTGACCAGACAGTTACTCGCAGATTAAAGGATCAATGATTGATTATTATGATTTACCTAAGAATTGATTGAATCGATGAGTCATTAACATATATATATATATATATATATATATATATATATAGAGAGAGAGAGAGAGAGAGAGAGAGAAAAAGGGTTCAAGGAGTCATTTCGCAGCAATTTTGGTTTAAATATTAATTTCAGCTCCATTTGAGGTATTTTATATCGACTTTTACTAATTTCTGTTGTTTTGTTTGTTGTGTTAATTGAGGAATTCTGTGGCCGAAACGAACCAAATCGATGAAATGCGCAATTCAAAGTCCCGCCCACTATATATACTGATTTTCTTAATTTGAGTTGAGGAATGTTCAAATTGTTGAAGTGACTCACTCGGCATCTGGCTATTTATTCTAATATATAAAATATAGCCATATATCATCTATATATATTCGATATGCTATGATTCACGCTTGTATATGATACAGCTACAGGAGCTAAAGTTCTCTCTTCGTGAGTAGCTTGCTAAAAATATAATGATAGCTAAGCTTCTTGCTTCATATAGATGTATCTGCACTCATATATCGGGACAGAATAGAATGTATGTTTATAAAAGTAATTATTTCTAGTGTCAATTGCTGTCCACATCAGCAAAATTCCGTCATTTCGAGTATGATTCACGTTCACACTCACACCAACACTCACACGGCTACTCAATTGAGCTTTCACTTTGTTCTCTGGTAGGCCGCTTTGCTCCCTCTACCCCGCCTAGCGCTCTTTGGGGTCATTAGCTATTGTCTCCTCGCCACCGTGTGAAGGCAATTTGATCTGTCGCCGTTTCTAATCAAGTGCAGTGAGCACTGTCGTGCACGACCCGGGTTAACAAAGTACACACACACTCTCACACTGTATGTTGTATGCATAAGGCCACGCCCGCTCATCCAGTCAGTCTAAGCCGTTGAATACGAATTTATCTGATTCAATCATCAGTTGACTGCGAAGCAAGCTGTAAGATAACAGTCAGAAAACCCGTAGAAAAGAACAAGTGTAACAGATTTAGAAGATACCCTGTACCGAGCATATATGTATAGAAATGATTCATTTACCGACACATTGATTCGATAATGAACTACCCAATTAACTAACGCCTAGTTTATTAACTGATTGATTATTGTTTTGACTGATTGACTGGCTAATGGATCAAACGACTGACTGACCGTCTGATTGGAATACTGAACTATGCCCTACCTGTTCGACTGAAGACTGTTGAATTGACGACAGTGGAACTGATGCGATTGATAGACTGACAGGATTGATTTTTTAATGATTGCTTGATTTACGGACTTTTTGACTAATACATTGACTGTCTGACTGAATGAGTGCTTTGATTGATTGATTGATTGATTGATTGACTACCATTGATTCACTAACACTTCTGGACTGACTGCTGATTGCTTTTAAAGATTGATTGAATGATCGAGACTCACTTATTGATTGATTCAAGACTCGAAGATTCATTGACTGGTTGAACGACTGACAATTATGATTGTTTGATTGACTTACCTTTCGTTTGATTAACTGAACAATTGTCTGATTGATTATCTGATTTTTCTTGACTGATACGTGGACTAGCTGACTGTGGCAAGTGCAAGTGCGTTGAATGAATAAAAAGCGATCAAACAATACATTCTGGACTCCTTTTGCACACTGTTTGGGCGTTTCAAAATTTGGGCAATGTTTGAAGAGCAAGATTATTTTTCGAAGCAATTTCAATCTGCGAAACACAAGCGTTGGCTTCATAATGACATAATGATTTTTCTTGGTATATATTTATATCAATCGTATATCATATTTGTATATAGAGTGGGTGAGAGTAATATATATTTTTATTGGTTCAAACTTAAAGATCTACAATTCACACTTTCAACTCTTCGCTTCAATAAAAATAAACCGAGACAAGCGCCTGACCTTTCCATGCAAATACGGCCATATACATATGTACATATGTATAGCAACTTGATGTGAATGTAAATGTGAATGGGAAGTACGGAAAAAGCTCCAGTTAACAGTATAGCTAAAGATCTAGTTTATGGGAAGAATGATACGTACATATATGCATGTGTATATGTATGTGTGTATTGCGATGCAAAAGCTCGCCCTCAACTCCAAATGGCAATCTTTCTGATTAGTATGCACACACACACACACACATAGGTGGATGCGACAAATGTCTAACACACACGCTCACATACATACAGACAGGCAGTCAGACAGAGACAAAATTGCGCAATTGTGTTTGACTGCAAATTTGTGTACCTCTGACCGCGATCGGTGATCGCTTTATTGGGTGAAGGTCACGTTGAGCTGCTCCGTTGCGCTTTTGTATTTTGTTTATTTTTTGTTGTTTGCTTTTGCTTCAATTTTATTCTCTCTATTCTGTTTCATTTGCCGGCATATTGTTGCTGCTTTTACTGATTTTATTCTCGACTGCTTTTAGTGCTCACTGCTTTGACAACATGACTCCCAGGGATGCCGTTTGCCATTTGGCTGCGGAGCGATTATAGATATCGATACAAAGTACTGTTCAAGTGGAGATCCCATTGATCGTTTATAGATATATCATATATAATTGCAGTTAAAAGATACATATGATTGAAAAGTCTATGTGCATAGAATACATATAATTGCATATAAAATATAGAAACGAAATCAAATCAGTAATTGATTCAGAATTAGATAAATGAAGTTGAAAAGTGTTTCAGGTGTAGCTCGAGATACTGCATTTCATTCGACGACCAATTTGAGCTATATATTCAGATACAGATTAATTTTTATGCAGGAAGTTTGGGTACATATATTGACATTGATTCAAAGAAGAGCTCAGATACATTTTCTAAGTCAGATATATATGGAACCACAGGAAGATAGAGACACAGATGCACACTTATATTGAGTTTGGGATACAGGTACAGTTTGAGAGTCGACTCACTTTCAGATTCAGATATGTACATACATATACATACATATATTTTGTTGCTTGAGCAGTAACTGTGATACGTTCACACACAGTCACCGTGACTGGCTCAGCACTGAAGCGTTGCAGTCATTTATTTGATTTAGCTTCACTTTGTCTCATCTGTTATTTGACTCGTTTTGGTTTTATGGAATTGCCGTCTGGTTTTTATTTAATTTCACTTAATTTCACTTAATTCTTTGCGCGAATATCATTTTAAAATTCATAAATTTTAACGCCTCTGCCATGTGCGAGGTTCGTTGCTTTGTACAGATACTTATGGCTGTCACTCTTAAATATACATTTTTGCTTAATGTATGGCTTAACTTTGATTTCTAGTTGGCTGAGTGGATGACAGTTCTGAAGATTTGGTCTAGCTTCCGACCTTGACCACTAACACACACACACACAGACATACATCCATACATCCATATTCACACAAAAAATACTAAAGGCAATGCAAAAGTACAAAATATATTATACGAAATGTTGAAAGCAGCTTTGTTCTGAATTGCTTTTTCCATTTCTTGACCGAGTTTTTGGCTGAGTTTTTCGAGTTTTTGGCGCAAACGTTGAAAAGCCGAAAGTACAAAATTAACTAAATATAACAAATAAATAAATACATACAGGCATAAGTAGGCATGTGGCACAGGAATTTTAATATGCAAAATACAAATATTAATGAAAAGTTATATAAATTTGTGTAACTTGAAAATATATGAATGAAACTGATCATAAATTGAGTTCTTTTGTAAGTTTTTCGAAGGAAAAAAAAAATATATATATATTTATATATATATATATATATATATATATATATATATATATATATATATATATATATATATATATATATATATATATATATATATATATATATATATATATATATATATATATATATATATATATACATATATATTTACCAATGGAGAAAACTAAATATTTAACCATGCTTTAACAAAGCCTAAAATTTAACTATAAAGTGTAGAATATATACATACACATCTGATTACGTACACACAACTTACCAATATATAAAAAAGAATATCTATATATATATATATTTAATAGCAACTAACAAATTGGCGGTCTTTTCTGCCATTATCCACAAACAAATATTGTATTGTATTGTATATATATACTCAATGCACAATTCCATGGGAAAAGCAGAATATTAAATTAAATTAAATAAAACCAAAGCCAAACGCAAACAAATGTATTTTTATTTTACTAATGCAGATCTTCGACAGGTTAGGAAAGCAATACAAAACGTGGAAATACTCGTATATACCCCATGTACCTTTCTTTCCTCAAATCAAAAACTCCAATAAGCAACATCCCCTCAGAAACTCCAGCCTTGTCTCTGCGGAGTCTCTAGAACACGGGAAGAGCTTCAAAGGCCGTGATTTATCCTGACAGATTTGCATAGAAACGGCGAGTCACAAAAACTTCGATTGTCTCTGACGCGAAAACGCATTTGGCGTTTCATTTTCGATTTATTTCACTATCTGCACCACGGACAAACGAACTAACAGCTCTTATGGGCGTGGTTATAAGACATTATTCGCAAGAATATTCACTGAAAGATTAAAAATATTTATGAAGAATGAACTTAATCTTTAAGCTTCTTGTAATGGGCTGGTTAATATTTTCCAAAGAATTGATTTTGTCAAAAGAAGTTGTTATAGGGCAATATTGCTTGAGTCTTGTTTTGAACTCAAATCAATCAATTAGTGAATTGATCAATAAATAGACAAAAACGAAATCCTTCAGAGTAATAGATCCGAAATCAGGTGGATTACTTTAGATCTCTTTAACAAATATGTATATAAATGGATGGCTCCCCCCACTATGGCGTGGCAGTTCTCTGTATTTTGAGCAAAGCTCTCAATAGTTATAAATCATAAAGATAGAGCAGAATCTATTGATCTTATCTCCGTAAAATTTCTTATCTCAGCTGAAACAGAAGCAGAATGCAGCTTTGACGTTCAGCTGGACCTCGGTTGGCACTCGAGGAGCCAGCTGTAACCTTTGGCTGAAACGTCCTCGATTGCCCCGTAGTTTGAGGCTATCTGCGACTGTCACATAACTGGACCAGCGGCTTTTTGCTCTTCTCTTTCGTTTTTTTTCTTTTAACCCTCTTGTTAGGCGTTCAGGCTGTGTTTCAATTTTTAAATTTTTTGTTTTTTGTTTATTATTTTCTTTTTATTTTTAATTGAGTATAGATTTCGGTGCCTGCAGCTTGCAGCTTGAGCAGAACAGGTGCAATTCCACAAATCGCCAGCGCCAGGCAAAGTGACGAAAGACTTCAGCGACTTTTGTATTCTCTGAAAACTAAAATGAAGCACTTGGACATGGTGTAGATATATGATACATGTACAATATGATCCATATAATACCTATATATATAATATACTCGAAAGGCAAATATCTTTGAGTGCAATCTTAATTCTTCTATAGCAAGAGTTCGCATTTGTAACGGCACTTTGTGATTTGAACTATTTATTTATAGAAAGCTAAAGCTAATTTAGTTAAAGCTAATGATCTATCGTTAACCTCACTTGGGAGTTGAGATGAGAGTTCTAAATTAATATATTAATGATATATATAATCCTTTTGGACTCCTTACAAATAATTTTTATTCAAAAACGAATGAATAATTCGATAAATGGCTTATGAATAGCTGGATAGCAAATGAGGTTTGAGACTTATGCACTGACCACTGTCCTTCGATGAGCTAATCTGAACCTATTCAAGAATCCGTGAACAGTTACATTTTAGATAACGTACTGTAACGGACAAAACGTCCGACAAAGCTTAAGTGCTTCGAACACATACAGATCGGTATACAAACATGCTACTTAAGTGAGGGTAGGGCGAAGGTTTGGTTGGGCTTGGCTTGGCGTTCGCAAGGTGTTTGCTAGGCACGGGCCCCAGCTGTAGCTATACTTAAAACTGAAGCTGTACCTGGCACACGGGTACTGATTAAGGTCTGCACTGTGTTGCCAACCAGCACAGCAGTGCGTCAGTCAGCCAGTCGGTCAGTCAGTGTGCGTGCCGGTTAATTGAGCTTAATGCAGCAGGCCGGCAGCCGGTCAGGAGGCCAGTTGTGGCAGATGTGGGGAGGAAACTCAGTTTTTGATACAATTAGGGAGTGATCCACCTTTTTAATGATAACCATTCAATTTAATGAGACCAAAGAGGAGACACAGCTTGTACCTTGTACTGAGCTGCCACTTGGGATTCGCGTTGTGTTGTTTACAATCTGACATGGCCTAAAAGAAGAGTGATATCAATTCCGGCTCAAATACACTTAGGGCTTCCACCATATTGTATTTAATCGCATTCTCAAACACCGTCTTGATGCAGTTGACCAGAGCAAGGGTACACAGCAATAAAGCCATGGACAAAATAGAGCTCAAATGTAGTGTCAACCGACCTGTTAGCACCTCAAACGTCCAGAAAACGAAGTCCAGACTCAGCATGATAGTATTCAATATAAGCCATGGCATTATGAAATTGGGCTTAGTCTAAATAGGGTTAAACTCGATTATTATCTGTATCTGTATCTGTATCTGTATCTGTATCTGTATCTGTATCTGTATCTGTATCTGTATCTGTATCTGTATCTGTATCTGTATCTGTATCTGTATCTGTATCTGTATCTGTATCTGTATCTGTATCTGTATCTGTATCTGTATCTGTATCTGTATCTGTATCTGTATCTGTATCTGTATCTGTATCTGTATCTGTATCTGTATCTGTATCTGTATCTGTATCTGTATCTGTATCTGTATCTGTATCTGTATCTGTATCTGTATCTGTATCTGTATCTGTATCTGTATCTGTATCTGTATCTGTATCTGTATCTGTATCTGTATCTGTATCTGTATCTGTATCTGTATCTGTATCTGTATCTGTATCTGTATCTGTATCTGTATCTGTATCTGTATCTGTATCTGTATCTGTATCTGTATCTGTATCTGTATCTGTATCTGTATCTGTATCTGTATCTGTATCTGTATCTGTATCTGTATCTGTATCTGTATCTGTATCTGTATCTGTATCTGTATCTGTATCTGTATCTGTATCTGTATCTGTATCTGTATCTGTATCTGTATCTGTATCTGTATCTGTATCTGTATCTGTATCTGTATCTGTATCTGTATCTGTATCTGTATCTGTATCTGTATCTGTATCTGTATCTGTATCTGTATCTGTATCTGTATCTGTATCTGTATCTGTATCTGTATCTGTATCTGTATCTGTATCTGTATCTGTATCTGTATCTGTATCTGTATCTGTATCTGTATCTGTATCTGTATCTGTATCTGTATCTGTATCTGTATCTGTATCTGTATCTGTATCTGTATCTGTATCTGTATCTGTATCTGTATCTGTATCTGTATCTGTATCTGTATCTGTATCTGTATCTGTATCTGTATCTGTATCTGTATCTGTATCTGTATCTGTATCTGTATCTGTATCTGTATCTGTATCTGTATCTGTATCTGTATCTGTATCTGTATCTGTATCTGTATCTGTATCTGTATCTGTATCTGTATCTGTATCTGTATCTGTATCTGTATCTGTATCTGTATCTGTATCTGTATCTGTATCTGTATCTGTATCTGTATCTGTATCTGTATCTGTATCTGTATCTGTATCTGTATCTGTATCTGTATCTGTATCTGTATCTGTATCTGTATCTGTATCTGTATCTGTATCTGTATCTGTATCTGTATCTGTATCTGTATCTGTATCTGTATCTGTATCTGTATCTGTATCTGTATCTGTATCTGTATCTGTATCTGTATCTGTATCTGTATCTGTATCTGTATCTGTATCTGTATCTGTATCTGTATCTGTATCTGTATCTGTATCTGTATCTGTATCTGTATCTGTATCTGTATCTGTATCTGTATCTGTATCTGTATCTGTATCTGTATCTGTATCTGTATCTGTATCTGTATCTGTATCTGTATCTGTATCTGTATCTGTATCTGTATCTGTATCTGTATCTGTATCTGTATCTGTATCTGTATCTGTATCTGTATCTGTATCTGTATCTGTATCTGTATCTGTATCTGTATCTGTATCTGTATCTGTATCTGTATCTGTATCTGTATCTGTATCTGTATCTGTATCTGTATCTGTATCTGTATCTGTATCTGTATCTGTATCTGTATCTGTATCTGTATCTGTATCTGTATCTGTATCTGTATCTGTATCTGTATCTGTATCTGTATCTGTATCTGTATCTGTATCTGTATCTGTATCTGTATCTGTATCTGTATCTGTATCTGTATCTGTATCTGTATCTGTATCTGTATCTGTATCTGTATCTGTATCTGTATCTGTATCTGTATCTGTATCTGTATCTGTATCTGTATCTGTATCTGTATCTGTATCTGTATCTGTATCTGTATCTGTATCTGTATCTGTATCTGTATCTGTATCTGTATCTGTATCTGTATCTGTATCTGTATCTGTATCTGTATCTGTATCTGTATCTGTATCTGTATCTGTATCTGTATCTGTATCTGTATCTGTATCTGTATCTGTATCTGTATCTGTATCTGTATCTGTATCTGTATCTGTATCTGTATCTGTATCTGTATCTGTATCTGTATCTGTATCTGTATCTGTATCTGTATCTGTATCTGTATCTGTATCTGTATCTGTATCTGTATCTGTATCTGTATCTGTATCTGTATCTGTATCTGTATCTGTATCTGTATCTGTATCTGTATCTGTATCTGTATCTGTATCTGTATCTGTATCTGTATCTGTATCTGTATCTGTATCTGTATCTGTATCTGTATCTGTATCTGTATCTGTATCTGTATCTGTATCTGTATCTGTATCTGTATCTGTATCTGTATCTGTATCTGTATCTGTATCTGTATCTGTATCTGTATCTGTATCTGTATCTGTATCTGTATCTGTATCTGTATCTGTATCTGTATCTGTATCTGTATCTGTATCTGTATCTGTATCTGTATCTGTATCTGTATCTGTATCTGTATCTGTATCTGTATCTGTATCTGTATCTGTATCTGTATCTGTATCTGTATCTGTATCTGTATCTGTATCTGTATCTGTATCTGTATCTGTATCTGTATCTGTATCTGTATCTGTATCTGTATCTGTATCTGTATCTGTATCTGTATCTGTATCTGTATCTGTATCTGTATCTGTATCTGTATCTGTATCTGTATCTGTATCTGTATCTGTATCTGTATCTGTATCTGTATCTGTATCTGTATCTGTATCTGTATCTGTATCTGTATCTGTATCTGTATCTGTATCTGTATCTGTATCTGTATCTGTATCTGTATCTGTATCTGTATCTGTATCTGTATCTGTATCTGTATCTGTATCTGTATCTGTATCTGTATCTGTATCTGTATCTGTATCTGTATCTGTATCTGTATCTGTATCTGTATCTGTATCTGTATCTGTATCTGTATCTGTATCTGTATCTGTATCTGTATCTGTATCTGTATCTGTATCTGTATCTGTATCTGTATCTGTATCTGTATCTGTATCTGTATCTGTATCTGTATCTGTATCTGTATCTGTATCTGTATCTGTATCTGTATCTGTATCTGTATCTGTATCTGTATCTGTATCTGTATCTGTATCTGTATCTGTATCTGTATCTGTATCTGTATCTGTATCTGTATCTGTATCTGTATCTGTATCTGTATCTGTATCTGTATCTGTATCTGTATCTGTATCTGTATCTGTATCTGTATCTGTATCTGTATCTGTATCTGTATCTGTATCTGTATCTGTATCTGTATCTGTATCTGTATCTGTATCTGTATCTGTATCTGTATCTGTATCTGTATCTGTATCTGTATCTGTATCTGTATCTGTATCTGTATCTGTATCTGTATCTGTATCTGTATCTGTATCTGTATCTGTATCTGTATCTGTATCTGTATCTGTATCTGTATCTGTATCTGTATCTGTATCTGTATCTGTATCTGTATTTGTATCTGTATCTGTATCTGTATCTGTATCTGTATCTGTATCTGTATCTGTATCTGTATCTGTATCTGTATCTGTATCTGTATCTGTATCTGTATCTGTATCTGTATCTGTATCTGTATCTGTATCTGTATCTGTATCTGTATCTGTATCTGTATCTGTATCTGTATCTGTATCTGTATCTGTATCTGTATCTGTATCTGTATCTGTATCTGTATCTGTATCTGTATCTGTATCTGTATCTGTATCTGTATCTGTATCTGTATCTGTATCTGTATCTGTATCTGTATCTGTATCTGTATCTGTATCTGTATCTGTATCTGTATCTGTATCTGTATCTGTATCTGTATCTGTATCTGTATCTGTATCTGTATCTGTATCTGTATCTGTATCTGTATCTGTATCTGTATCTGTATCTGTATCTGTATCTGTATCTGTATCTGTATCTGTATCTGTATCTGTATCTGTATCTGTATCTGTATCTGTATCTGTATCTGTATCTGTATCTGTATCTGTATCTGTATCTGTATCTGTATCTGTATCTGTATCTGTATCTGTATCTGTATCTGTATCTGTATCTGTATTTGTATCTGTATCTGTATCTGTATCTGTATCAAATGTATCTGTTATCATATATTTCTATGACACTCACATTGATAAGCGCATAGATCATTAGGAGCCAGGCATAGCTCATGATAATGGCGCCTACCATTCGGCTCATACGCAGAACTTCCATGTTCAATACGTAAAACTTTCGGGGTCGCCACATCTCCAGTGGTTGACTGGAGATGCAATATATGTGAACGCATTCACCGAGGCTTCGGTAGGCACCCGTCACGCTGATAATAAGCACCAACCAGAAGATGTAGGGGAAGAACTCGTAACGGCACGGCGTACAGTTGGCGATGAGCTCCCACAGCTGTTGCCAGCGTCTGGTTGGGCAGAAGTTCCATATGGAGAAGGAGCGACATTGGCTTTCCCCCGCGCTAAATTGAAATTTTCGCACTTTGAACATTTTCCACTCGGCTATATATACGCAGACAATCCGTTGATCCGCTCACAAATACAAAGTCCAAGCAATTTGTTGTTAAATTGCAATTTTCCACGTATAATTTATAGAAAATGCAGTCAAATAAATAAAAGAAATACCTACGAAATGTTCGTAAAAAAGTGTATACAAATTTACAAATATAACAAAAATAATTCTTATATTTCTTACTGAGAAACTGTTGCTTAGTTAGACTTCAAAATGAAAATTTGTCATGCTAAATATAAAATGGAATTATGTTCATACCATTTCTTGAAGACATTCTTATTATTTATTTTAACCAGAACATAGAAATGAAATTAAATTGCTATATTTTCATTAGCATTATTATTAGTATTATTGTTATTTCAACAAAATTCCTTTATAGTAGAGGGAATCGACCTTATGACTCGTCAATATTTAACCAATCTCTGGTTGATTAAGAATTAGCTTTGTCTATTTTGTAAGATCTAAAGAAATTGGCTTGGTACCTTGTCGAAATCGACAGTTGGTTAAGATCGATAGCCTTAACTAACTAAGATCTCAGTTTTTTTTCTTACAGCTAAACTTGTAGGACCAAACCTATGTTGAGAGCTTTCATGATCAACTATTTATAATGTTTAGAAGCGCTGGTAATTTGATTAAATTAAATAATAATAGTTCGATAAAATTACATTGAGCTACTTAGTAAAATTATTCATGACTAAAAGAGTTATTTAAAAGCTATCCTTCGACGATATGAACTCAATTGATTGATTGATCACTGTTGCTACACAAAAGTTGAATTCGGTACGATTCAATTCTTAGCTCATAGGTATTATACACCAGACTCGCTTAGAATGAGGCAGTGAATTGGGCCTTACCACAGAGACAGAATTTGAATATAGTTCATATAAAAATACAAATTTGTTAAGTCAACGGTCGTATGCCCTTCCATTCTGGAACATCCCTGACATTTGACAAGAAAGCACGTATGAGCTTTATATCGAAATACGTATCAATTAAAACTAGGTTATTAAATGTGGCTTTGATGGACAATCATTAGGGCTATCAACCCTAATATTTGGTGTATATCTATATACACATATGGTACTATGTTTGCTTCTCGTTTTTTTTTCATTATCAATTAAAATTGTGTTCAATTCAATTAGAACTGAGTACGCCCGCATTTTATTAATAACTGGAATCCAGTCCATAACAAACAATAACAAATGGAGGAGGAAAAATAAGTTAATAAACATAACCGAATGGAGGAAAAGTAGCTTTAAAATGTCGGAGGCAAAAACTCAACGAGTGAATGCAAATGGGCAAATATAAGTGCTAAGGGCTGGCTGGCTGGCTGGCTGGAGTGTAAACAAGACCCACACCTGAGTGGTTCAGGTACGGTAAGCGGCAGAGGTGTAGGGGCTAACGGCGCAGCGAGGAAGAGAGGAGGGAGCATTAAATTAGTCAGCCGCATTACGATACGTTTGGTAATTTCCCGGCAGCTACAACACAAACAACTTGTGTAATTAACTCCACACACACATGTGAGAAAGTAGGCTCATTTCGATATACTCGGTTATATATGTATGTATGTATATACTGTAATAATAGTGCAATAATTGCGATGCTGATTCACAGCACTAAAATGAAGAGGAAGAATAGCTAAATACATTCGTATGTATGGGTACATATCTGAGTAAGACAGGTGCAGAGACCGCGAGCGCAGGTAGGCGCTAGCTAGCTAGGTACTTAGGTGCCACATGACATTGAGCAAGATGTCAGAGCTCGTTAAATGTCGGCATATTCTCTGGGTAATAACAGACAAAACTAGTTGAATATATCATTCTATGTGCATAAGTTTTATGGCCGGCAAACAGGCGATTGTACATCCTTTGACAACATAGATACACTGAGGGAAAACTAGAGTGTATCTATGGTGTAGAGTGCATACAACTAGAGTGTATTCAATTCTCTTAGTATAGCTGTATATATGAATATATCAATTAGCTAATAAAAACTATCATTCTGCTGGCAAAAGATAAGAAAAGTATGTGAAAGATAAAAAATACAAGTATATGTACACTGAGCGAAAAGCGCAACTGTAACAAATAAACTTTGTTTAATAATACTTAAATTAAATAGATATATCTATTGATAATTTCTTAAGCTTTTCTCGAAGTTCAGCTACATCTCATAACACTGTCTTTACACTAAGCGAAAAGCTGGCTATACATAATATATAGAATTAATTATACATATAATATAGCTTTCGATATTCTATTATTTTGCTTGGTTTTCTGCCTGTGTAGCTGCATTACAATCTTAAATTCTGAAGCATTCCGTCTTCAGTTTCACTCCACAGCGTTGCATTTTTATGGATGCATTTTTATGGCACTTTCACCTCACAATTGTCGGTCATAAAACTCAAAGACGATAAGCCAAACATTTTCTTAATTCTTGGAAGAAAAGCAATTGCAACTGCAACTTCAGCAGCAACTGCAACAGCAACCTCTGATAAGTGCATCTAAGAAAGTGGAGGTAACATCAAACATACAAAGAACTACAGGATGCAAAAGTGGCTGTACATAGGTATGAAATGTTTCTCTTTGCATCCTGTAGTTCTATATATTTAGAAACTTGAGAGCTATATTTAAAAAGCATCGCGACTTTTGTCTTTTTTGGAATGTTCTTTATGTATTCTTTAAAATCAATTTTGTCAAAGTAATCCCTATTACATATTGCACTCTAAACCTTTTTTCCAATCCTCGAAAGACTTCAAGAAGTCTTTTTTTTATATTTTGTTCCTTATCTCATCAGCCCTTTTTCATGGGTCCTCAGTTTCGGGAACAAAGAAAACAAGTAAGAAAACTCTAGTCGAGACTGTTCGACTAGGAGATACCCTGATCCCTACAAAGAGCTGATATTCACTCACGCATAATCACGCGCTCTGCTAACTGCGCAGTAAGCAGCGACTGCGCTTGGGCTGCGCTGCAGTGCGGGCAATACTATGAGAACTTTGTTGCTGAATAATTTCTCTTGTAGTAGGACTATCTTCATGAAACTTTCAGAACGTGTTCATAATGTGCAAATGATGCATTCCAAAGCACAAGTCTCTAGTACTTAAAATACGTTTTTTACAAATTGTGGGCGAAGGGGGCGGGGTATCCAAAAATGTAAATGACAGAATTTGCGTATTGATCAGATGTATGATAAAAAAGAAATCAGATGAGTTATCGAAAAAAAAGATAAACTTGTACTGCGTATGGTATACACGAGTATGCATACAAAATTTGAAGTCTCTAGCTCTTCTGAGATCTAGGCGTTCATACGGACAGACGGACGGACAGACGGACGGACGGACGGACGGACAGACGGACAGACGGACAGGGCTATATCGACTCAGCACATCGTCCTGATCAAGAATATATATACTTTATGGGGTCTGCGATGCTTCCTTCTGCCTGTTACATACTTTTCACAAAACCATTATACCCTGATTTCCCATTTTTAATGGGATCAGGGTATAAAAAACCATCAACCCCGTGTTCTTCGGGCAAAAAGTACGCAAAATCCATGTTTGTGCGTATCTGAACAAGCATCAGAGCAAAAATTAGGCAATTAATTTATAGCTCGACTGCATTAGTCATAACTTTCTAAACAGTTAGATAGGCCCATTAGCGACACACGCACACACATATATATGTTGGCCTCGTGCATGTAGCTAACTATATCTATGACAGTTGAGGTAATGCTCCAGTTTTCAAAAGACATTATCTTGTTGCGACAGGGTATCCGAAAAAAATACATATACCAAATGTATCTATCAGCGGCAATGTTTGCTCAGATAAACATATTCATATGTGTGAACATACACATACATATATTCATATATTAAATAAGAGTTAATTTGCATGCGCACACACACACACCCACATCTGTATACATATATACATATATTCGTATATAAACTGCGGCAGTTGATTAATTTAAAACTAACTGTCCTTTAGAAATTATTTATTGGGAAAGCTTGTATTTGGCATAGATGCAAATTGTAATTGTTGACTAAATATAATTGAGGCAAACACTTTTTATTTACTATGAAGTCCATTGATATTATTAGGTTAAAAACAAGTAAGAAAGCTATAGTCGAGAGTGCTCGACTAGAAGATACCCTGATCCCTACAAAGAGCTGATATTCACGCACGCATAAGCACGCGCTCTGTTAACTGCGCAGTAAGCAGCGACTGCGCTTGGGCTGCGCTGCAGTGTGGGCAATACTATGAGAAATTTGTTGCTGAATAATTTCTCTTGTAGTCGGACTATCTTCATGAAACTTTCAGAACGTGATCATAATGTACAAATGTGTATACATTCCAAAGCACAAGTTTCTAGTACTTAAAATACGTTTTTTGCAAATTGGGGGCGAAGGAGGCGTGATATCCAAAATCTGTAAATGACAGAATTTACGTATTGATCAGATATATGATAAAAAAGAAATCAGATGAGTTATCGAAAAAAAAGATAAACTTGTACTGCGTATGGCATACATGAGTATGCATACAAAATTTGAAGTCTCTAGTTCTTATATCTTTTGAGATCTAGGCGTTCATACGGACGGACGGACGGACAGACGGACAGGGCTATATCGACTCAGCTCGTCGCCCTGATCAAGAATATATATACTTTATGGGGTCTGCCACGCCTCCTTCTGCCTGTTACATACTTTTCACAAAACCATTATACCCAGATTTCCCATTTTTAATGGGATCAGGGTATAAAAACATATGGGATCAGATCTGGAGAATACGGTGGCCGAACTTATCGCCATACGACAAAGTCCAAAGTCGCGATATTTTTCAAAATACCTCGAATTTTAATTTACTCGAATATCTTGAAAAGTTGTTAATTAGAGTAGCAGCCTTGCGCAGAATTCAAGGTATCTTCTAGTCAGGCACTCCACAGAATTCATTGCTGACGTAAATTGGAAAATACATATCTTAAAACTGCTTCAATTTTGGTTGGGTTACTTTTTGTTGTATATTATTAGTATTATTACCATTATTATATTGTATATTACATCATAATGCTAAAGATCAATTAATCATAAGCTATGTCGAAACATTGTCATAGCATTGAGGCGAAATATCCAGGTATTTCTGAATAGAATCAATTGATGTTGATCTAGTCTTAAATCTATGTGAGCTCATGTGTATGACTGACGAGTTCTAGAACATGAAGATGCACAAGGTTTTTCTTTCAAATAATCAACAATAATTGTTCATTAAAATCAATCAAGATCAGCATCGAACTTAATTTATTACTAACATTGTTTCGGTGTTTAGATTTTCTGAACGTAAAGACAGATAATGAGTACTTATATTCTGATATAGATCATTGCCGAGTAGAGTATTCTTCAATTGCTCTCAGTATATTTACCTTTAAAGACGACTTTGAGTTCTCTCACAAATAAATAACTGTCTGTAATAACTTGAATAGTTTGTTTAGTTTTTGCTTTTCTATAAATTGAGGATGCTAAATGGAGTATCGATACAATAGTGCGGCTAATGATAGAAATTAGTCAACAGAGAATTGAAGGAAAATTAAATAGAAATCCGAAAAACGGTGGAATGGATCTGACAACTTTTCAACTGTAGTCGACTCGGCTCTACTTTGAGTTCTTTCTGCTGCGATTTGTCACATGAGTGGCATGAATAGAACAGGACGAGGCACAGGTGCTGCTGACAGGCAGAATCCAAACGCATATGTATAGGTAAAAATGTGTATGTACATGTACATAGATACATATATCAGGGTCTGTGTCAAACTCTATTTCAATTGTGACGAAGTATTTGTCAGCCCACAGAGCAGACAGCATGACAAGTGGAATTTGGCTTGAAAGCATATCCTGTCTCTGCCTCAGGGCACTGAAGGAAGCCGGCGAGTGCAGTCGCTCGTTTTCAATTGTTTTTCTGGAGCATTAATATAAGTCAACTGGACCAATTGCAATGCATCTGGCCATCGATTCGTCAACTTGAGCTAGAGACAAAGCCAAACTCAAACAAAAATTCAGCTAACATTAAGTGCGGGGTAGCCATGTGAGAGAGTGTAAATAGCTATTCAGGATATTACATTTATTATTTGGCTGTGCGATTTTCGGTAACCTCAAATCCAGAACTTGCACTAAACTCAGGAATAATCGACTCATTTCATTGGTTTTTCTCTGAATACTTTAGTATTTTTATGCATTATACAAATTGGGAATGTGCATTCAGGGTATATTACGTTTCTGTAAATGCATAGGGCAGGCAGAAGGTACCGTGACAGAACTTATAAAGTATTATTTTTGATAAAAATGAATGATTACAGTTTTTGAGCGTAGATGGTGGAATTGAATAAATAGATATTTTATATTTTGGATTTTAAGCATCTTCCCCTACCCATCAAAAGAAACCCTATTTTAAATATTATTTCACTTTATCAAATAAACATATCTAGATTTAATCACGCTCTGATTTTGTTTGTTCATGTCACGTATTTATATTGCTTGACTTACTTTAGATTGTTTTCTAGGCTCTTTAATTGATATGTATATTCAGGTCTTTTTATTAAATTAATAAAAATTCTTCTTACAATGCAATTGTAGATCAACATAATTAAACCTTTGACTCAATTATAAAGATGTTACTTACGTAATTCTATTATAATTTCATATGTATTTAGGTCAAAGTAATGGCTGAAGTTGCGCATTGTCTTAGGTCCGATTGCTAGCAGACATGTTTCTTCCGCTTTCGCAACTAATGTGTATAAGCACATGTGTATAAACATGTGTATATATACATTTGGCGAAAAGCGGAACAATTAGCAGGAACAACTTAAGATGTTGAACTATGTATATGCTTTCTCTTTATACTCGCTCCCGGCGCAAGTGGAGTATATTCGTTTTGAGCACAGAGAGACAGAGAGGGAGAAAGAGGGATAGAGATACGCCTGAATTGTTGTAATGTACTATTTTCATACATTTACTTTACATTTACATTTTCGGTGATATTTAAGGTGGGCTATTTGATTAATTAATAAATAGTCGAGAGGGCAGGGGTCATATATTAAAATGAAGAACATACATATGTGTTTTGCATTCTCAAAGCATGTTTTTTGGATAGCCATCTACAAGTGAACGAGTATTATGTAGTCAGTAGCATCCGACTGTTACGTTACAACTTGCTTAACTTTTTTTGTAACCTGGTTGTAATACCTTAAAATTTTCTCATGACTTGTCCAACGGATAAGTCAAAACAATTCCGATTATATAGCAATGCTCAAGTTTGAAATTCTCTGTTGCTATGCAAAGTTTACCTTTTAAGGTTTCAAGCTTAATATGAATAAATATGGGAAACTCTACAACAAAATCGGACAAAATCACAGAAGCTCAAAATTCATGTAAAAATTTAATTATCAAATTATTAAAAATGAAATATTAAACTAGAACGTCTATATATGTGTACATATTATATATTTATATATTTGATATATATTCTGTCCTCGCAATTAGTCCAATGAAGTTAAGTATGCAACTTGAGGACCATGAAAGTCAGTCTAGTTTTTAATGAGAGTTTATTAATGGAGAATGGGTCTATATTACCGGTCTTATGGGATTCAAGATTCACTTAAATGCCACGTCAACGTTAGTTGTTCTTTCTAATTTACTAAATATAGCTTGTTTCTCATTGAGAGCATTCTATCATAAACTTCTTATAGTATTATTTATGTTCTACTAGTATGAAATGTTCATTATTATCATATATAATACATGTAATTGGTTTGACAGTTTATAAAATTCATTTTTGGAAATGATTAATTGAAATTAAAAATTAGCATATTTTGATATGAATATAATTCCAAAAGATACAATTGGGTTTATTTCCCCTGTATTATTTGCGCCAAATAAGTATTGGTTCAACGAGCTTAGTTAGACGAGTCATTAATCATATCGACAGAACGCCAAGGCCATTCATTGCGGAAAATGAGTCGAAATCATAGCTAGATAGAAATGCAAATAAAAGATACAAAAGAAGATTTCTTTTTCTTTTGGATTTGCTGTGGAATCAAATTGAAAGTGCTTCCCAATTTAAATATCAGTTGAGTTTGGATTTGGGGTGGAATTACCTAATGCTCGCGCAGACAGCGGTAGAACGAGAGTGAAAGTGAGGCTAAGAGTTTGTGAGCTCTGTGTCTATGGGATAAGCTGAGCTAACGTGGCTTGACTTGACTTGGCTTGACCTGGCGGCGCCTGGCTTGGCTTGACTTAGTGTGGGCTGCTGCATCTGGGACAGTTTGAAATGAATGAGAAACATTTTGGATACATCAACAGTGGCGGCCTAGCAACAACGCTGCTCAGATGTTCCGATGCTGCCATGAGATCAGCGCGCCAAAAAATTTTCCACAACAAAGGTGCCAACAAAAAACGCGAAACTCAGCAGCCAAAAAACTAAAAAAATACGCAAAAGAAATGATAAAGAGAGAAAGAGAGGGATACAGGGAGAGAGGGAGAAAGAAGTCAGAATAGTAAAACAGGAAAGAGAGAGAGATTGCTGCTTTTCATTATTTTTATAGGTTTTGTTTTCTTTTTTTTTTTTTCTTTTTTTATTTTATGGGCAACCCGAAATAGATTTGACCTATTTTCTAAAAAGCTACGCACGTTTCATTCCTTTTGATTTTTACTTCCTTTTGCTCCGCTACGTTTCACCCGGCCTTAGGCTTTCTACTCAAATAGCGCGTTGTTGTTGCGCCTTTCGCATATATTTTTTAATGGGCGTATTAAAACACAAAGATAACATAAATAAAGAAAGTGTAGTATACTTCGAGATATTTGAAAAAATATATACATATATTTATAAATATTTATTTCATTAAGGCATATTTTACTGCTGAATTTGCTGAGGTATTGAACAAATTTTTATATCAAATTCATCAATATTTGTACGGAAATCGTCTGTGTGGCGGTTGGTTTCTGTAGGGCACACTTAAGTCGACTTTAATTGACTTTCGAAAAAACACAAAAAAAGTGCGCACATATGCAAATCTACTGTGCTGTCGCATTTGGCTTTATATGTATCGGCTGAGGATACAGAAATAGCGCAACAATCACAACAAATGCAAAATCAAATAGATATAGATTTTAGATACGTAGATACGAAGGTATGTAGATATGCAAATGGCACACAAGTAAATCGTAAATATACACACACTTATATACACATGCAGAGAGAGATACTAAATAGATGCTGTTTTGTATAGACACGCAGAAATAGCGAACGAATCGTATTTATAGCGCAGCAAATCGTTGCCTCTAATGTATCTATAAGATACATAGCGCGCACTCACACACTCACATGCACGCACACACATAAATGTAATTAGGCAAGGCATTGCGTCTCCGGCCTAACCATCATCGTCCAGGGCAAGGTGCGGGTCCAGCTGGGAGCTCGCCTTGCCGTGCATAATTGTCCGGCTACTGTGCCTCTGCATCTGCATCATATTGTAAGGCCAGCTGAGGCAGACGCATGAAAAATTACCTTTGAACTGTTATTGGATTTGTGCCTATTATATAAAAACAACAAAACAGGGGAAAAATCTATTTGCCAGCCTCATTAGCCGGCCTACTTTTTGGCCCACACACGCCAGCACAGACTCTGGCTGCACACAGTCTGTTGCCGCCTGTTGCTCTCCTGCCGGACATTTGATTACGCAGAGTGCGACAGTTGGCCTAATGCTGTACACGCATACAATCATATATCAATCAATCTATCAGAAGGTTCCCAGCTGTTCAGATACAGCTACAGATATTTCGATGCAGAGACATTCATCAAATTTACGACCATTCGTTGACACATTTAATGGTTTCTCCCTGTTCGTGGTGGTTGCTGTGGTTAGATTTTGGACCCATGACAAATGTTAGTTTTGCCTAGCCGTAAAACAAATAAGAGCTTTTCTCTTAGGTGCATTCGACTGTTTAATGCTTGCTCAAAAAGTAAAATATGTTAACTGCAGCCATATCTATGGCTACGCGTGAATTAGAAGGAGATTTCAAATGTCGGTATAGAATTTGTGTTATGCATCGGAAATTATTCAATAAATTGATGCTCTGCTGAAGATCAGTTAATATTATCTTTTGATAAACATATGCCAACGGATCTGTTGTTGCGGATCAGCCGACTCATTATTGTCTCTTCTCTTCTGCCTGTTGTCAGTCGTTCCATGATCAATGCTCGGGCCGCAATCTGGAAGATACGCGGTACGAGAGATCACACCACAGACGAGTATATATTTTATATGGGAAAGTGCGAGGGAGTCGAACTGGAGTTGGCGACTTTGAGATACCCTGAAGGTTAAGCGAAGCAACGCAGTTGGATTAGGAAAGCGTAAAGTATAAATATATAGTATAGTATACAGTAAAGAGTTATATATATATATATATATATATATATATATATATATTTTAAATTTCACATAGTTCATCATAATTCATAGTTCTCTTACTCTACGCGTAACACAGTTTTTGAAAAGCTTATAAGATCTTCTTGAAAGTGTATCAAATGTTAATAAGGTAGACGCTCTTACTGTTAGCCTTGAAGCGTTTCAACGATTTCAGTTTTATTGAGATTCCCGAACAAAATTTTGCAGAAAACCTTCAAAGATTGAAGTGAAGAGTTAGGTAAATCAAAAGTATTTCGTCGAAATCTTATCACTGCTGATAAATCTTTAGAAATTAATGTGTTAAGCCGCTTGGGTTGTTGGCAACAAAACTATTATATGTACAATACATGGGAAAATTTTGGAAATTAAGTGATTGTCAAACTAAATGTCATATTAAGTTTACAGATAAATTAAAACTAAACTAATGACAGCCTTAACAAGAGGCGGTATTCAAGCAGCCTGAATATGAGAATGGGAATTGAGATCATCACGGCTATGGGAAAGAAATGATTGAAGGAATGCCAGCAAGCTAAATAGAGCTTAAAAGTCTTCAACTGGTGCTGAAGTTGGAGTATCGATATATGTCAATAAGCTTAATAGATATTTCAAAGTTTAATTCCCTAGCTTTGGACTCTCATACGAAACGCCAGATTTACGGACATTGTAGATTGAAGAAATCGATCGATGTACAAGAGCAAATGTATAAAGAATATAAATGTAGTGAAAGTATATTTGGATTAATTTTTCTTCTTCTTGTTCATCTTACTCATTGTGTAATTAGATCACTTGAATAAGTTATATGAAGTAGTTGCGATCACTTAGACGGTGCTTTAAAATGCGTATTCAGATTTGATTTATGAGCATTAGTTCACATAGGCTGATTTATGGCATATCTATTCCTGAGTTTGTTAACAAACAACAAAAATAAATAACAAGTAAGGAAGCTCTAGTCGAGACTGCTCGACTAGGAGATACCCTGATCCCTACAAAGAGCTGATATTCACGCACGCATAAGCACGCGCTCTGCTAACTGCGCAGTAAGCAGCAACTGCGCTTGGGCTGCGCTGCAGTGTGGGCAATACTATGAGAATTTTGTTGCTGAATAATTTCTCTTGTAGTAGGACTATCTTCATGAAACTTTCAGAACGTAATCATAATGTACACATGTGTATACATTTCAAAGCACAAGTTTCTAGTACTTAAAATACGTTTTTTGTAAATTGGGGGCGAAGGAGGCGTGGTATCCAAAATCTGTAAATGACAGAATTTGCGTATTGATCAGATGTATGATAAAAAAGAAATCAGATGAGTTATCGAAAAAAAAAGATAAACTTGTACTGCGTATGGTATACATGAGTATGCATACAAAATTTGAAGTCTCTAGCTCTTATATCTTCTGAGATCTAGGCGTTCATACGAACGGACGGACGGACAGACGGACGGACAGACGGACGGACGGACGGACGGACAGACGGACAGGGCTATATCGACTCAGCTCATCGTCCTGATCAAGAATATATATACTTTATGGGGTCTGCGATGCTTCCTTCTGCCTGTTACATACTTTTCACAAAACCATTATACCCTGATTTCCCATTTTTTGTTTGTGCGTATCTGAACAAGCATCAGAGCAAAAATTAGGCAATTAATTTATAGCTCGACTGCATTAGTCATAACTTTCTAAACAGTTAGATAGGCCCATTAGCGACACACGCACACACATATACATACATATGTATATGTTGGCCTCGTGCATGTAGCTAACTATATCTATGACAGTTGAGGTAACGCTCCAGATTTCAAAAGACATTATCTTGTTGCGACAGGGTATCCGAAAAAAATACATATACCAAATGTATCTATCAGCGGCAATGTTTGCTCAGATAAACATATTCATATGTGTGAACATACACATACATATATTCATATATTAAATAAGAGTTAATTTGCTTGCGCACACACACACACCCACATCTGTATACATATATACATATATTCGTATATAAACTGCGGCAGTTGATTAATTTAAATCTAACTGTCCTTTAGAAATTATTTATTGGGAAAGCTTGTATTTGGCATAGATGCAAATTGTAATTGTTGACTAAATATAATTGAGGCAAACACTTTTTATTTACTATGAAGTCCATTGATATTATTAGGTTAAAAACAAGTAAGAAAGCTATAGTCGAGAGTGCTCGACTAGAAGATACCCTGATCCCTACAAAGAGCTGATATTCACGCACGCATAAGCACGCGCTCTGTTAACTGCGCAGTAAGCAGCGACTGCGCTTGGGCTGCGCTGCAATGTTGGCAATACCACGAGAAATTTGTTGCTGAATAATTTCTCTTGTATTCGGACTATCTTCATGAAACTTTCTGAACGTGATCATAATGTAGAAATGTGTATACATTCCAAAGTCTCTATATACATTCTCACAAGTCTCTAGTACTTAAAATACGTTTTTTTCCAAATTGGAAGCGAAATGGGCGTGGTCAGATGTATGTACACAGTAAATATGAAGTCTCCAGGTCTAAAAGTATTCAAATTACGCTGAATAAATAAAATCAATGTATCGATTATTCTCGATAAAAATGTAATCGGATGAGTTATCGAAAAAAATATAAACTTGTACTGCGTATGGTACACACGAGTATGCATACAAAATTTGAAGACTCTAGCTCTTATATCTTCTGAGATCTAGGCGTTCATACGGACGGACGGACGGACGGACGGACTGACGGACAGGGCTATATCGACTCAGCTCGTCGTCCTGATCAAGAATATATACACTTTATGGGGTCTGCCTCGCCTCCTTCTGCCTGTTACATACTTTTCACAAAACCATTATACCCTGATTTCCCATTTTAATGGGATCAGGGTATAATAAAAATAAATTTACATATCAGCTATATTATTATACCCTGAACCCATTGAAAATGGGAAATCAGGGTATAATGGTTTTGTTAAAATGTCTATAACAGGCAGAAGGTGGCGTGGCAGACCTCCATAAAGTATATGCAGTATGTCCATTAATTGTTTGCAAAATAAAAAAAGTCGTACAAATTCAACTTTAACATAATATTTTATTAGGAAAGAAACTTTTACTCGGATTTTTTGTTTTTAAATTAATTTTGCTTCATGTATTCATAGCGAAAATAAATAATTTTCATAGGTGTCTGATCTTATCCGATTATGAAGATTATTTAAAGAATTTCCATAGAAGAAATTGTTCGGCAGATAATATTGTAGATATGGTTCCGTTACAGTTAGCACTAAAATATGTAGTCTGTCATCTCTATGCAAATATATACAGCATCAAGTCGAATCTGTGAAAGATTTCAAGATCATCAAACACAAAGGCATGTGCAATAATATAATAAGAAACAAGTAAGAGTGCTCTAGTCGAGACTGCTCGACTAGGAGATACCCTAATCGCTACAAGAAGCTGATATTCATATGTCACATAAGCACGTGCGCTCTAGTGCTTAAAATACGTTTTTACAAATTGGGGGAGGGGTATCCAAAATCTGTAAATTGCAAAATCTGCGTATAGATCAGGGGTAGCTACACAGTAAATCTGAAGTCTCCAGGTCTAAAAGTATTCAAATTACGCTGAATAAACAAAATCAATGTATCGATTATTCTCGATAAAAAAGAAATCGGATGAGTTATCGAAAAAAAAGATAAACTTGTACTGCGTATGGTATACACGAGTATGCATAGAAAATTTGAAGGCTCTAGCTCTTATATCTTTTGAGATCTAGGCGTTCATACGGCCGGACGGACAGACGGACAGGGCTATATCGACTCAGCTCGTCGCCCTGATCAAGAATATATATACTTTATGGGGTCTGCGATGCTTCCTTCTGCCTGTTACATACTTTTCACAAAACCATTATACCCTGATTTCGCATTTTTAATGGGATCAGTGTATAATAAAAGCAAATAGCGACAACGCGAGCCTAAACTTATTCCGCATGTACGTGTGAGCGTGTGTGAGCGCGCGCGTGCGTGTGTGTGCGTGTGTGTGTGTGTGGCAAAGCTTCCGCGTTTGATAAGCTAAACGCTGGCGCTAACGTCGACGTAGCACTGACGTCGCGACGTCCCAATGACGACTTGGCAACATCAAACACTTAACCACGCTCACACACATTCATAGCACACATGCATACATATGTATGTAAGAATATACAGTTCGGGCGTAAAAAAAACTAGTCCACAGTGTGCGCTACCTTGCGCCCCGTCCCTCCTGAACAAAATTTGGAAATTGTTGTATTCTGCTTATCTAATTTAATTTCAGACTCTGCAACTTTTAAGCGTTTGGCGTAAAAATCAATTCAAGAATGATCGACTAACAGTTACGCTTTAAGTAAAGCCTCAAGAAATTACAAGTGTATTTGTGGATGGAGATAATCCAAGTTCATTTTGAATATGAAATTGTGAATTTAGTTTAATCAATTGATAGATCAAAGATTAAATCAGAGCATATACTACATATATGTAGTTTATTAAATTATTTATTAGATAATGTAAGCAAATATAGATAGATCAAAGATCATAAAGAGCATCAGCACATAAACTGCATACATATATGTAGGTTAAAGAATTATTTATGTATGTATATAAAAGATGAACAGTTATTGTTACAACCTTTGAAAAGTAGTGGAAGTGGGACTGTCTTTATAAATAGATAGGCTTCCTAACGCTTCGATGTTAAAGATGGTAACAGATGAAAACCAAACGAAAACTAATCAAATCGATCATTTCTATGGTTATCATAAAGTTAACTTGAGTCCAGTATCACCACTATCTTCTGTTGTCTGTTAAGTTGAACATGCCCGTTTTGTAGCCTCCTCATGTGTAACACATTAATACAAGGAACACAAGGTCAGTGAAATTGACGTTATAAATGCTCAAATCGTAGTTTCATTCAATTCTTTGCAACAACCTTTGATTCGTTTCGTATTTGTTTTTGTTTCTTTTGTTTCCTGGACTTATTTTTGTTTCGAATTTATTAATATTATTTTTTCGTTTTTTTGCTATTAAATGAATGTTTTATGCCTCTGCTCATGGACGTCTATTACGCACGCTCAACTAAACGGCATCTGCTTCCAGAGCAGGAGGCTGAGTGGGTGGCGTTGGCAGATACGCGGACGCTGATAACACCTACCGGCTGAGTAATCTAGAAGCAGGAAGGCGTAGATATTTTGCCGAAAGTAAAAGAAAGAGGAGATTTGTGTTTCGTCTTGGTCTCATTCTGTGTGTGCTTTTTTTTTTTGCTTTATGGAGCTAGATCGGAGTGGGGCAGTTAATTGACACTGGCAATGACAGTTGATAAGATATTTCAGCACTCAGGCACTCAATGATGCAGATAATGTGGAACGCCGTGAAATGGCAAAGAATTGGCAGGTAGCTGAAAAGCTGGCTATTTACCACAAATTCTTGGAACTATGTGCTAAACTCTTCACTTTGCGAGTAGATGAATGGTTTTACATACATACGCATGTATACATACTCACATACATATGCTTGTATGTGTGGGAACGAGTTTCGGAATAGAAATACAAATGGTTCAGGTATGTGGAATGGGATGAGTGACAACAATTATGCGACATGACACTGGCAAAATGTCACACCAAGAGCAGAGCAAAGTTGAAAGTCGCACAACCGAACGATCAATTTAGGTAGCTCTGCCATCTTGGCAATTGATGTAAGCGCATATAGATCACAAATAGAAGAATAGCAGTCAACCAGGCCAATCTGTACAACAGCATTGGCCTTTATTGACTAGTGTTCCATTCTAAAAATCATTTTCATTGATCAAATCATAAAGGAACATCTATCTACCGGCTGGTAAATGATGTTGAAGATTATATAAGCGCATGATAAGTTTTAAGTAATAGTAATAAAATCATAAATAGTCCAAAAAATATGATTGCTACAGTCGGTAGTGGCCAACTAGGAGATAGTCATCATACTGTTCTATAAACTTAAGCAAGTAAGAAAGCTCTAGTTGAGCCTGCTCGACTACGAGATCTCCCGGGCCCTCTGAGTAACTGACATTTCAATAATACTTCTCATATTTCTGCTTACACAGTAAACACACATGCAAAAACACACATAAATACGCACGGATATTCACACATGGGCTGCAGTGTGGGCTTCCTATTGGAACTTAATTGTTCAATAACTTTTCTTTTGGATGGACTTTCTTCATGACTTTTTGATCGTGATAATAACATTTTAAATAGGAGTTGATATGGGGGTCGGGGTGAAATCAAATTTGGAGACCCTAACTTTAAAGATGTAGAAGATATAATTATATAACTGATTTTCGGTAAGGGCTTCAATCAGTAACAATATAACGGGAGTAGTTATCGATTTTTAATATTCATATATATACATAATTAATGTGTTCGATAACGCTGTTTTATATTAACTTTTTGACATTTTGACAAATAAAATATGTTTTATATTTAATAAATGCCATCAAACTTAGTTCAACCGATTTGATGATCATGATTATGATCCATAGCGATCTTATTTACTTCCCGTTTTTAACCATTAAAATAATTATTCAACTCAAATGACACACAATGAAAGCTAACTAAAAAGTGAAGCAAAAAAATAAAAAAAATTAAATGTGTATTTAATGCGCTCGTTCCACTGTTTGAATTCGAGCAGAGGAAAAGCTGAAGTTGAAGTTGCAAATGCTAAATATTTATGTTGTCTGATATGACCAGGTAGGTCCTTTAATATTTATAAAATATCTCAATCAATTTAGATATAATCGAGCTTCTCAGTAGCTCTCTATATCTCTCTCTCTCGTTCTCTCTCGCTCTCTCTCTCCCTCTCGTAATTGATTAATCGTTATGCAGAACCGCATCGATTGACGAATCATTGTTTATCACTGTCTATCATATAGCAGATATATGTAAGTGTACATGCGCTTGTGTGTGTGTGTGTGTGTCCGGTTATTGGTAATTAGCCAAAGTGTTATGTGCATTGGGTTAACTCGGCAATAAAGGCCCCCAGTGGTCGACCGACGACCCAAACACGAAACGGAAGTTGTTCAATATGCGTGGCTCGTGGCCCGTGGCCCGGTCAACGGCGCGTGTCCACAATGGAGGTACAAGCGCATGAAATTGACCAACGGCCACCACCACAACCACGAGAGCCGGCTGCTGCTGCACTCGCCGGTTAGTTGATTAAAACCTATTTAGGCCCATTTGAAGGGGGCAACAGGTGTCTGCCGCACAGCCGAAACGCACATTATTATTGAAAAGCGCATTTTAAACCGGAACGACTAGAACGCAATTTTCTATTATACTATTTATGATTTTTTTGTTGACTTTGTTAATCGAAAACTATGTATATAAGTAGCTTACATACATATGTCAAAATACAGCCAGTTCACTACGGCGCATTTTTGGGCGGGTTTCTGAGCCTTGAGTTCGTTCGCTATTGGTTAATTCCCAGATACGCAATCTGCGTACTTTATAAGACAGTCGAACAACTAATTTAAGTTACGCGCTTAGCAATCTTTCAACTTTTATTGATCATTAACTCGGTTAATCAATTGGCTATTCGATGTGTCGACAGTTAGCTCTATATTAAACCAAACCTTTTCGAGCCCGACAGGTTTGATGGCTTCTTATCGACAAGTTTTACATATGTATCTTCGTTTTACAATCCGAAATAGATCAGCTATTGGCACAAACATACGCATTTCTGAATGCCCTAGCTAAATCCAGTTTAAGATTTTATTGCTAAATAATAGAAACTTTTACATTCTTTAAATTTTAGGAATGCTGCTGCATAATATGATTATGCGGCTGCTGCACGTGCGTTTGTTAATTGGCCAAACATTTTGTTCATTTATTGACGTCGCTTGACTTAACGGAATTTAATGAAACTTTCAGCATATGATCTTCATACTCTATTGAATACTTGGGATATTTAAAAAAATCCAAATCATTCACAACTAGCTATACTGCCATCTGACCTTCACTGGAGAGGACGGACAGGCAGACAGACGGACAGGGCTAGATCGACTCAGCTCGTCGTCCTGATCAAGAATATATATACTTTGCGGGCCTGCCTGTTACATACAAGCACCCATTTTCAATGGGTTAGGGATATAATTAATTGTTAAATTATAGATATTAACTGAAATGTTTTCATTTCAAGTTTGACCATATGTTCAATCTAAGTAATGATATGGGAAATTCCGAGCTGAAATTCTCTACAATAGAATTGATATTGATTTCTCTATTATTTTTCTGGATTCGTTAGGTCAGTTTAGTGACTACATATGTGGTTACAGCTAAACTATCAATCTAGTAAATATGCTTCCTATGTATACCTACATATGTTGCTTGTGGTCCATTTTGTATCTTCTTCGTGCGCAAAGTTAAAGGTGAGTTGTGTTTAATTGGCAGCATGAAACAGATCAAAAAGGCAGAGCGTGATTTTTGGCTGCAAATATGACAAATTGCCTTCGGAAACCAGTGAATGATTTAAATTATATATATATATATATATATATATATATATGTGTTTATTAGCTGGTATATCCTAAATACAGTCAATGGAATCGTTAGAGATTTTAGAGATTGACGGCCAGCTAACCAACGAAATATGTTTAATTGAACTAGTAAGAGTCGTGGAGGACTCATGTGAACCAGTCGACTTTTAAGGTATTTCCGATCATTTACTGATTGAATACAATCTTTGGAATTTCACACATAGCTTTTCATTTCTCAGCTATCTGGAATTTTACAAGAAAACTTACATGCCAAAGACGCAAAAAGATGAATTAAATAGTAATTCTACTTTAGTATATGAATATACACATAGTATAGGTAGATGATGGATAGTACGAATCTGCATACGTGGTTAGAAACCGCCTACAAGCTTCTAGCCAAGTTCTGGACGATACTCTATCGTGTGTGTGAAACGTGTTCAAAATTAAAATCAACAACAATAACAACCACACTACAAATACATCTGCGTCTAAGTCTGTCAATATAATTATGCAAATGGACAGATGGTTAGAGTAAATGTGGTGAGTAAGTGCTGCTAGGCTTTCAGACAGTACTCATTTACCCATCACGGTATTTACGATCTTTGCCCATTCAATTTAATATACATACATATATGTATTACGGCACTTGTTTAGCGGTTATTCAATACACAAGCAACATAACATTTATATAAAACTAAATTGTCTTAAACCAATTTCATCAATCTTCTCTAACAATAATTCTTTCAATATCCTGTTTATTGTTTGATATAGTTTGAACCAAAATGATAAGTGTGGGTAGTAGTCAATGTAGATTGCAGGAATTACAAAATTTAAATTGTATTTCATTTATATCTGTGATGCCAGCGTCTGCAGTATTCAGATACATATATGAATAATATGTCTTAACTGCTGCTATAGTACTTGCAAACAGGAGATTCAAAGATTCGAATATGTACATTTATTTCAGTTTAGATTAATTGAAAACGGTGTATTTAGTAACTTTCTATAACGCATTTAAAAGCTGTCCATAAGTCATTTAAATCTTTTTTATTTTGATGGGAAGCAAATATATGTTAATATGTATATAACTATAAAGCCTACTATTTCATTCATCCGGCTTTAACACCATGCACAGATGATGGGCGCCGCTTTGCATCGCCCACATTGAGAATGGCCAATACGAAATGTATATATATATATATATGTTTATACATGTATACATACATATGCGCAGTGGCCACAGCTGGTGTGTTACTATTGTGGGGGCAAGCAATTTGGCACCAACTACACACAATAAACGCAGAACGGAAAGGCCAAAAAGCTAGCGCCAAATGCGGATCGACTGCCGGCCCAGCATTAAGTTGTTGGCCATTTGAGGCAGCATAGATGGCAAGTAGGCCTTTCAATTGGCATCCGACGCCGTCGCCATCGTTGTGGTCGGGAGGGGCCAATGTACCTGAAATTGTCAGTGGAAACTGCGTCTGCGCCTCGTGCGCAGCATTTAAATATCGCTATCGAACGTAACAAAACTGGCAAATGTCGAAGCATTTGAATTGCCAGCACAGACTTGGCTTCAAATTTAATGAATGGAATTCGGAAAGACCGAGACCAAGACCAAATCCAAGACCCAGCCAGACGAAGCCACGCATACATAATGCTCTCTCGCTGATACTGATTGTTAAGTTAATCATACAGAAGAGCACATCAAATTCAATTGACAAATTATTTGCTGCAGCTGAGCTGCGTCTCTGTGTGTTTCGTTGGAGTTTTGGTATGGCAGCTGCCCACGCATATGCATGAAGTTTTTCGTGTGAATGAAACCACGAAGTTAATGAACGTCCATAGTCGGGCGGCAGCAGCAGCCACGGCAGAAGTAGTAAACTGAATGCTGTCAAAGTTTACTATGCGGGGCCGCCACAAACAACAAATCTTTCGAAAGGGGGGCAGCACATAAAAGGAGCGCAGCCAAGTTAATGATCCGCAGAGGCAGCGACGCACATTGTGGTGGGCGCAAGTTTTGGTATTTTTATAATTTTTATACCCTGATCCCATTAAAAATGGGAAATCAGGGTATAATGGTTTTGTGAAAAGTATGTAACAGGCAGAAGGAGGCGTGGCAGACCCCATAAAGTATATATATTCTTGATCAGGGCGACGAACTGAGTCGATATAGCCCTGTCCGTCTGTCCGTCTGTCCGTCCGTCCGTCCGTCCGTCCGTCCGTCCGTCCGTCCGTCCGTCCGTCCGTCCGTCCGTATGAACGCCTAGATCTCAGAAGATATAAGAGCTAGAGACTTCAAATTTTGTATACATACTCATGTATACCATACGCAGTACAAGTTTATCTTTTTTTTTCGATAACTCGTCCGATTACTTTTTTATCGCGAATAATCGATAAATTGATTTTGTTTATTCACCGTAATTTTAATACTTTTAGACCTGGAGACTTCAGATTTGGTGTGTATATACATCTGGTCAATACGCAAATTTTGTCATTTACAGATTTTGGATACCACGCCCCCTTCGCCCCAAATTTGCAAAAAACGTATTTTAAGTACTAGAGACTTGTGCTTTGGAATGTACACACATTTTTATATTGTGATCACGTTCTGAAAGTATTATTAAGATAGTCCTACTACAGGAGAAATTATTCAGCAACAATATATCAGCTCTTTGTAGGGATCAGGGTATCTCCCAGTCGAGCAGTCTCGACTAGAGCTTCCTTACTTGTTTGTTTTGTAATTAAACAAAATCAGCCACAACAACAACAATGCTGTTGCGTTGCTGTGAACATGATTGAACGACTGTTTGATTGATTGCCTGACTGATTGACTTACTGAGCTGAATTAAAGCAGAGCGCATACAAAACAAAGGCAAGTCGCGCTCCAAAGCGTTGCCAAGCGCCGTTTAATTGTATAACTCAACTCTATGACGGCTTGTCAAGCGTTTGACTCTGTGTATGCGTGTGTGTGCATTTAGTTCACACACACACACATACTCACCCACTCATACGCACTTCTAGTCATAACTATTATCATTTTTATTGTCCCATTGACCTAACACCCAAGACCTCAAAAAGAAAAAAAAAAGCACACACAAAAAATTAAGTAAAGAAAAAAAAGCAGGTCCAGACCATATCCGAGACCCAGGCCCCAAGACTCAAAACGTAAACGTATCCCAGACCACCGCAACTATACATTAAAGAAATAAAAAATAAAAAAAATAAAAGTGAGAATTGCAAAAAAATTAAGTATAACAGGGAACAAGTAAGGAAGCTCTAGTCGAGACTGCTCGACTAGGAGATACCCTGATCCCTACAAAGAGCTGATATTCACGCACGCATAAGCACGCGCTCTGCTAACTGCGCAGTAAGCAGCGACTGCGCTTGGGCTGCGCTGCAGTGTGGGCAATACTATGAGAATTTTGTTGCTAAATAATTTCTCCTGTAGTAGGACTATCTTCATGAAACTTTCAGAACGTGATCACAATGTGCAAATGTGTGTACATTCCAAAGCACAAGTCTCTAGTACTTAAAATACGCAAATTTTTTGCAAATTGGGGGCGAAGGGGGCGTGGTATCCAAAATCTGTAAATGACGAAATCTGCGTATTGATCAGGTGTATATACACACCAAATATGAAGTATCCAGGTCTAAAAGTATTGAAATTACGGTGAATAAACAAAATCAGTTTATCGATTATTCGCGATAAAAAAGTAATCGGATGAGTTATCGAAAAAAAAAGATAAACTTGTACTGCGTATGGTATACATGAGTATGCATACAAAATTTGAAGTCTCTAGCTCTTATATCTTCTGAGATCTAGGCGTTCATACGGACGGACGGACGGACAGACGGACAGGGCTATATCGACTCAGCTCGTCGCCCTGATCAAGAATATATATACTTTATGGGGTCTGCCACGCCTCCTTCTGCCTGTTACATACTTTTCACAAAACCATTATACCCTGATTTCCCATTTTTAATGGGATCAGGGTATAAAAACACGATAATTGTTTGGGCATGGAAAATCGCTTCGGAGTAAGGCAAAACCCATAATAAACGAGTGTTGGGCAGCTATGGCAATAAGCGCGACTTATAGATATCCTATGAAAAATTGCGAAACAGCTTTTCGAATTATGATTTTTGCTATTAATTCATGAAATAAAATAAGTCGATTTAAAAAAGTCGATTTTTCAATAGACAAAAAAGAAACAGGAATTCAAATGAAATACAATACAATTCTTAAATTATTGAAATGAAACGAAATTAAAATGAATAAAAAAATAAAAACAAATAAAATTATTTTAACTTATTGTATATTTATTTTTAAAGTATTTATACTGATTAATAAAAAAGTTACCATGTAAATTTTGTAAATTGTGTAAATACAAAGTTATTGAACTTTAAACAAAATATTACTAATAAATATTTTATTATACCCTGATCCCATTAAAAATGGGAAATCAGGGTATAATGGTTTTGTGAAAAGTATGTAACAGGCAGAAGGAGGCGTGGCAGACCCCATAAAGTATATATATTCTTGATCAGGGCGACGAGCTGAGTCGATATAGCCCTGTCCGTCTGTCCGTCCGTCCGTCCGTCCGTCCGTCCGTCCGTCCGTCCGTATGAACGCCTAGATCTCAGAAGATATAAGAGCTAGAGACTTCAAATTTTGTATGCATACTCATGTATACCATACGCAGTACAAGTTTATATTTTTTTCGATAACTCGTCCGATTACTTTTTTATCGCGAATAATCGATAAATTGATTTTGTTTATTCACCGTAATTTCAATGCTTTTAGACCTGGAGACTTCAGATTTGGTGTGTATATACATCTGATCAATACGCAGATTTTGTCATTTACAGATTTTGGATACCACGCCCCCTTCGCCCCCAATTTGCAAAAAACGTATTTTAAGTACTAGAGACTTGTGCTTTAAAATGTACACACATTTGCACATTGTGATCACTTTCTGAAAGTTTCATGAAGGTAGTCCTACTACAGGAGAAATTATTCAGCAACAAAATTCTCATAGTATTGCCCACACTGCAGCGCAGCCCAAGCGCAGTCGCTGCTTACTGCGCAGTTAGCAGAGCGCGTGCTTATGCGTGCGTGAATATCAGCTCTTTGTAGGGATCAGGGTATCTCTTAGTCGAGTAGTCTCGACTAGAGCTTCCTTACTTGTTTTTATTTTTATTTACCGATTTTTTTTATATTCATTCATACACATAAAATAATTTACTTAGATAGTATAAGCACAGCATTTACAGAGTATAGAATATTGAGTATTGTGCGTACACATATGTGTTGATGTTACTAGCCTCTGCAACTATAAATAATTACGTGGTATTAAAAGCTTGCAACACGTGTGCTCGCGTGTGTGCGCCTCTTAGTGTCTGCGCGCTTCAAGAAGGCCAAACGCACAAATCAAACTAAAATGCGTATAAATTATAAAAAGAAACAATATGCCGCAGTTTTTCGATGCTTGTCGTTGCCAAGAGGCCGCCACTGACAACCGACAACGGGCGACGGGCACCGATCAGCTGAAATCCGAAATTGAAATCAAAAACTAAACGATCGCGAGATGAATGAATATGGCGAGGGGCGTGATCGACGCGAAGGCTGGGAGACCTGGGAGCTGTTAGCTGGTTGCCTGGCTAAGGCGGGTGGCCGTGGTGTAGACATAGTTAACTTGCGTGATTTATGGGGACCGCACGCATAGCTGCTGCGTCGCCCAAGTTTGAGACGCAGCCGGCAATTCTTTGACTGACAGCAGAAGCCATGAGGCCGTACGGGCGCCTGATAATGTGCTATCAGCGACAGATAAATTTACGTAAGCTGAGCTAAGCGATGACGATTATGACAATGATTTGATGTTTATATGATCCACATTATGACGATGGGTCTGGATGTGTATGTGCGTGTTTAAAATTTTTATGAATAGAACCGAGCACTGAGCTCGATTGAGATTGGACCTGAATAGATAGAGATGTACTTATGTACACATGTTGGGGCCACAGGCCATATGTCAAAGTACACATATGATGGGTATTATTTCATTTCGATTTTTGTATACATATTTATATAATTATTCATGGAAATCAAACAAGATTAGGAATGGAAATTATTGTTTCAATGAATTGATGGCTTTAATGCCTTTTCGTTTCTGAGCACTTGCCCAGCTGATTATTTCATTTTGTTTTATTTCTTTTCATGCTAGGAATTGATTTTTTATAGATCATCATTGGGTAGTATCAAATAGTCATATCGTTGAATATATTGACTGCAGAGATCGTTAAAAACTAGGGATCTAGTTTTGAGCCATACATATATGAATATGCATATGTGTGATATAGTGATCTGCTTTGACTTTGACAAATGGTATCATCTGTACCAGGTTTCCGTCAACATGATCTTAAACAAACAAAGCGATTGCCTTGTCAGCGCACATAAAGATTTTGATAGGGTTAATAAATAATCTATTAGATTAAAAGGCAACTCGTGAGAGTATGAAAAGACATATACATGTATCATATCACCTCCGATTAACAAGGGGAAATATCAGTTACATCAATCGAAATGTTAGGCAAGAAAACCTCAAAAAACTCAAAGACTAGACGGCTATAAATCTAGATATATTTAAAATTTGTCAGGCTTAAGTTCAAAATTGATTCATCTCGCTGATGACGAATCAGCGAATGGCGATCGTTGATTGTTTAATTGGTTCATATGTAAACATACACACATTTATATGGCACCAATATGTGTGAGTGCGTGTTTGTGTTTGTATGAGTACACCCCTATGGTTCAATTGCCTCAAAGACAGACCGAGATGAGATCAATGGCTGCATTGAGTTGGAACTCTAATGCCATGTGTATACTAGCATACATACATACACTTGATTGATTAGATATTGATTTTGGTATATTCAATTTGTTAGAGTCTAGTATATTGACCCATGTTCGAAATTCTCTGATTCCGCGCAGCTTAATCTATAGGCCTAGCCAATACCATGACTAACTCATTAACATTATGTATACGTAGTACTGGGATGGCGTAATATATCTATGCTAGGGTCGCTGCCTCGATCGTTTGACAGTGTTGGCGTCGCTTTCTAATAAGAGTAATTTATATGTACATTCGTATGCCTGTATTAGCATATAATTAGACACACACGCACACACACACACATATATATATATATATATATATATATATATATATATATATATATATATATATATATGAATGTTTGTTGACACTGAACTCCGCTTATAGCGCGAATCGACTACGTTGCAAAGTTTCTTGATAGGTGTTTTTTTGTTATTATACCCTATGCTCATTAAAGAAGGTATAATGAATAGGCGCGAATGTACGTTACAGCTTCAGACGTCGATTATCTGATTGACATAAATTAGCATTGATTCCAGAGAATCTATGTATGCATTGGGTATCTGTTAGCCGGTCCCACTCGATTAGCTCTGCTATTGTTACTATTTGTATGCCCTGAACCCATTGAAAATGGGAAATCAGGGTATAATTGTTTTGTTAAAAGTATGTTACAGGCCGAAGGGGCGTAGCAGAATCAGCAAAGTATATATATTCTTGATCAAGGCGACGAACTGAGTTCATTTAGCCCTATTTGTCTGCCTGTTTGTCCGTCAGAATTTAAAAGAGCTAGAGACTTGTAATTTTTTTCCACGGGTATAATAAACGTATATCGAGTTTGTTTCCAAAAATCGATAATAATACTATAATTATATCTCCTACATCTTTAAAGTTAGGGTCTCCAAATTTTAATTCACCCCCACTCCCTATCTACCCCCATGAACACCTCGTTCCCCACAATTGTATTTTAAATACTAGAGCCATGTGTTTTGATCAGAAAGTCATGAAGAAAGTCCATTCACAAGAAAAGTTTTTAAACAATTTAGTTCCAATAGTAAGCCCACTCTGTAGCTCAAGTGTGAACATCCATGCGTTTGTCTTTTTGTGTGTGGGCGTGTGTGTTTATTGTGTAAGCAGAAAGCCGCGAAGAATGATTGAAATATCAGTTCTCCTAAGGATTCAGGGGATCTCGTAGTCGAGCAGTAGCTCTAGTCAAGCTTTCTTAATTGTTGTTTTTTTTTTTTTTTTTTGTTCTGTTTTGTTTTTAGTGCTGTTCCACTGCCGAAAGTGTATCTATCATTTATCAGCTCTATTAACTGATCTCTCAAGTGGAATTTTGTCTTTCGGTCGATGATTTGAGGTTTCGTTGATTTCTGCTAAATCAGCAAAATGGCAAAACTTATGCCGTTTCTTCAAGTGGGCCTCCAAGTCCAAGTAGTTTCCATTTTAACGAGGCATCCAAGCACGAGAGCCGAAAGCTTTTCAATACTCAGCATAGAGTCCCATTCACTCCGCTCAACTCTCACTGTGTGCGTGTGTGTTTCGCTCTCTATGTGTGTGACTGCTTAAGCTGAAATTTTTTAATTTAAAAAAAAGAAAAAAAAACATAAATATAAAATAAACCACTCGCATAAAGACGGGTTCTGAGAACAGCGGCAACCAAAAAATGCCAGTAAAAGTATGAGTGTGGCAAAAGATGACTGAGATATACCCTGTAATTAAAATATACAGTTAAGTTAACATAATAAATCTTAAAATAAAAATAAAATATTTTTTCAGCGCTCTAGCTTTTCAATCATTTAGTTGCACATCATATTTTAACATAATTGCGTATAATTGGATCTTTTATGTATGTAGAATTGGTATATAAAGATAAAGGCATGGGAATTTCACTTTCTGTCAGTTGCACTCAGTGCTGTGCTACCTTGTTAGCCGATTCCGACTAATCAACGAACGCAAGTAAAAATCAGCGCAAAACCAGGCAGAAAAGATTGAAAACTCCGACCGTATCTAGCCAAAAAAGACAGAAAAAAAAGCTTCGCTAACATGATTGCACAAGTTGGCAGCTCTGGCAGCATAGAGTTGCCAAAGCGATCTTAAAAAATCTCAATTCAGCCCTTGGGTCTGACACTGTACGCTGGTGCCAGACGTTAAAAAAAAAAACAATTAAGAAAGCTCTAGTCGAAACTGCTCGACTAGGAGATACCCTGATCCCTACAAGGAGCTGATATTCACACACGCATAAGCACGCGCTCTGCTAATTGCGCAGTAAGCAGCGACTGCGCTTGGGCTGCGCTGCAGTGCGGGCAATACTATGAGAATTCTGTTGCTGAATAATTTCTCCTGTAGTCGGACTATCTTCATGAAACTTTTAGAACGTGATCATAATGTGCAAATGTGTATACATTCTCTAGTACTTCAAATAGGTTTTTTACAAATTGTGGGCGAGGGGGGCGTGGTATCCAAAATCTGTAAATTACAAAATCTTCGTATTGATCAGAAGTATGTACACAGTAGATATAAAGTCCCCAGGTCTAAAAGTATTGAAATGACGCAGAATAAACAAAATCAATTTATCGATTATTCTCGATAAAAAAGACTATATCGATTCAGCTCGTCGCCCTGATCAAGAATATATATACTTTATGGGGTCTGCAACGCCTCCTTCTGCCTGTTACATACTTTTCACAAAACCATTATACCCTGATTTACCATTTTTAATGGGATCAGGGTATAAAAACTAGTCAAAACTGACAAGTGAGTTAACTGTAGATGAGGAATCCGGAATGTGAAATACCCTATAACATAACTTGAGCTTAAAACTATCTCAATCCAAAGATAAATCCTATCTGTATCTGTATCTGTATCTGTATCTGTATCTGTATCTGTATCTGTATCTGTATCTGTATCTGTATCTGTATCTGTATCTGTATCTGTATCTGCATCTGTATCTGTATCTGTATCTGTATCTGTATCTGTATCTGTATCTGTATCTGTATCTGTATCTGTATCTGTATCTGTATCTGTATCTGTATCTGTATCTGTATCTGTATCTGTATCTGTATCTGTATCTGTATCTGTATCTGTATCTGTATCTGTATCTGTATCTGTATCTGTATCTGTATCTGTATCTGTATCTGTATCTGTATCTGTATCTGTATCTGTATCTGTATCTGTATCTGTATCTGTATCTGTATCTGTATCTGTATCTGTATCTGTATCTGTATCTGTATCTGTATCTGTATCTGTATCTGTATCTGTATCTGTATCTGTATCTGTATCTGTATCTGTATCTGTATCTGTATCTGTATCTGTATCTGTATCTGTATCTGTATCTGTATCTGTATCTGTATCTGTATCTGTATCTGTATCTGTATCTGTATCTGTATCTGTATCTGTATCTGTATCTGTATCTGTATCTGTATCTGTATCTGTATCTGTATCTGTATCTGTATCTGTATCTGTATCTGTATCTGTATCTGTATCTGTATCTGTATCTGTATCTGTATCTGTATCTGTATCTGTATCTGTATCTGTATCTGTATCTGTATCTGTATCTGTATCTGTATCTGTATCTGTATCTGTATCTGTATCTGTATCTGTATCTGTATCTGTATCTGTATCTGTATCTGTATCTGTATCTGTATCTGTATCTGTATCTGTATCTGTATCTGTATCTGTATCTGTATCTGTATCTGTATCTGTATCTGTATCTGTATCTGTATCTGTATCTGTATCTGTATCTGTATCTGTATCTGTATCTGTATCTGTATCTGTATCTGTATCTGTATCTGTATCTGTATCTGTATCTGTATCTGTATCTGTATCTGTATCTGTATCTGTATCTGTATCTGTATCTGTATCTGTATCTGTATCTGTATCTGTATCTGTATCTGTATCTGTATCTGTATCTGTATCTGTATCTGTATCTGTATCTGTATCTGTATCTGTATCTGTATCTGTATCTGTATCTGTATCTGTATCTGTATCTGTATCTGTATCTGTATCTGTATCTGTATCTGTATCTGTATCTGTATCTGTATCTGTATCTGTATCTGTATCTGTATCTGTATCTGTATCTGTATCTGTATCTGTATCTGTATCTGTATCTGTATCTGTATCTGTATCTGTATCTGTATCTGTATCTGTATCTGTATCTGTATCTGTATCTGTATCTGTATCTGTATCTGTATCTGTATCTGTATCTGTATCTGTATCTGTATCTGTATCTGTATCTGTATCTGTATCTGTATCTGTATCTGTATCTGTATCTGTATCTGTATCTGTATCTGTATCTGTATCTGTATCTGTATCTGTATCTGTATCTGTATCTGTATCTGTATCTGTATCTGTATCTGTATCTGTATCTGTATCTGTATCTGTATCTGTATCTGTATCTGTATCTGTATCTGTATCTGTATCTGTATCTGTATCTGTATCTGTATCTGTATCTGTATCTGTATCTGTATCTGTATCTGTATCTGTATCTGTATCTGTATCTGTATCTGTATCTGTATCTGTATCTGTATCTGTATCTGTATCTGTATCTGTATCTGTATCTGTATCTGTATCTGTATCTGTATCTGTATCTGTATCTGTATCTGTATCTGTATCTGTATCTGTATCTGTATCTGTATCTGTATCTGTATCTGTATCTGTATCTGTATCTGCATCTGCATCTGTATCTGTATCTGTATCTGTATCTGTATCTGTATCTGTATCTGTATCTGTATCTGTATCTGTATCTGTATCTGTATCTGTATCTGTATCTGTATCTGTATCTGTATCTGTATCTGTATCTGTATCTGTATCTGTATCTGTATCTGTATCTGTATCTGTATCTGTATCTGTATCTGTATCTGTATCTGTATCTGTATCTGTATCTGTATCTGTATCTGTATCTGTATCTGTATCTGTATCTGTATCTGTATCTGTATCTGTATCTGTATCTGTATCTGTATCTGTATCTGTATCTGTATCTGTATCTGTATCTGTATCTGTATCTGTATCTGTATCTGTATCTGTATCTGTATCTGTATCTGTATCTGTATCTGTATCTGTATCTGTATCTGTATCTGTATCTGTATCTGTATCTGTATCTGTATCTGTATCTGTATCTGTATCTGTATCTGTATCTGTATCTGTATCTGTATCTGTATCTGTATCTGTATCTGTATCTGTATCTGTATCTGTATCTGTATCTGTATCTGTATCTGTATCTGTATCTGTATCTGTATCTGTATCTGTATCTGTATCTGTATCTGTATCTGTATCTGTATCTGTATCTGTATCTGTATCTGTATCTGTATCTGTATCTGTATCTGTATCTGTATCTGTATCTGTATCTGTATCTGTATCTGTATCTGTATCTGTATCTGTATCTGTATCTGTATCTGTATCTGTATCTGTATCTGTATCTGTATCTGTATCTGTATCTGTATCTGTATCTGTATCTGTATCTGTATCTGTATCTGTATCTGTATCTGTATCTGTATCTGTATCTGTATCTGTATCTGTATCTGTATCTGTATCTGTATCTGTATCTGTATCTGTATCTGTATCTGTATCTGTATCTGTATCTGTATCTGTATCTGTATCTGTATCTGTATCTGTATCTGTATCTGTATCTGTATCTGTATCTGTATCTGTATCTGTATCTGTATCTGTATCTGTATCTGTATCTGTATCTGTATCTGTATCTGTATCTGTATCTGTATCTGTATCTGTATCTGTATCTGTATCTGTATCTGTATCTGTATCTGTATCTTTATTTTCTTTTACAGATACTCTAATAATAATCGTAGGTACTAACATGTTAATGTAGAGCATGTGCCTTAGTGCTTATGCCCCTCCTGAATTCCATAATCTTTTTTTTCCCATTTTCCATTACAATTGTGTATAGGGTATACATTCAACAAATTAATAAAAAGAAGTGCGTAAATTGCGACGACAGAGCTAAGACGTGATACAGATACAGATACAGTCTTTCACAGTGCAGATAACAAGATACTCGAGCAAACATTCGCACTCACACACACAGAGATACAGATGCGTATAAGTGTTCGTATTGTACATTTAGAGTATCTACCCCTCGCAGGCCCCTCCACCATAACCCCAATCGCACACACACACACCTTCAGCCGTATGCCGGCAAGCATACATACATACATATGTATGTATATTACCAGAAAGGGAAACCTGAAACAACAGCGATAACAACAACAACGACGACAACAACGACAACAATAAACACAAAAGCAACGTGCAGAAGAAGCTAAACAGAAAGCGCAAAAAAGACAACAAAAAAAAACTCAAAACTCATGGCCTTCAAAATTTTTGGCGTTCAATGAACCAACCACGGGCGGGGTTGGGGTAAAGACAACAGCAACAATAACAGCAGCAGCAGCAGCAGCTATATACATACACTCACACACTCACACACACATACACATGGGAAACAAACGCACGATCAAGACGGCTTACGTGGGGGGAGTGGTTGTGTAACCCGCGGGCTACGGAGAACGCGGCTTCGTTCTATGTCCATGACTTGCATGGTACCCAAGCCAGGCGCGTGTTGTCTGCGTGTGTGTGCCTCTCTCTCTCTCATACACACACACACACACACACTCTCACTGACTGTGTGGGTATCCACCTAATACACCCCCCACCCCATGCCAACGCTCAAAGACAAGTCGACAAAGCTGAAATCTGCACCTACCAGCCCCACCCCCAGCCATACGCAGTGTGCAAACAGTGTCGCCAAATACACAGAACACACAAAGCACACAAGAGACACAGAGCGACAACAAATGTTGACACAGTAAATTTTGCATAAAATTTGTACCGTTTTCCCACTTGGTAATTTCACTTTTTTCTCGGATAGACTGAATATATACATATGTATGTGTGTATGTACATATGGGCATGTATGTGGACAGATGTATGCGTGTTGGCTCTGGGCTGGTCGCGACTCGCGAGGGGCGAGCATGGGTCATGGGTCAGTAACTTAAGCGTTAATTGTTATATTAGCAAACGGGCTAGACGTGAATTATGGCGCCCATTGTAAACAATTATGAATACCAAGACATCATATTAGTTACTGTAATATCAACTAGAATAGTTACTCAATTCTGTTGCTCACAAGAATTCAATTTGGTCTGAGAAGCAAACTAGTAACGAAGTCTATACACAGATATAAGAAACACCACTCAGAGGTATTTTTAAAGCCGACATCTGTAATGCAAATATCATAAAGCAGATCTGATATGAACAGAATAACTGTATACAGTTCTTTATTAGGCTATCTAAAAGTCGCTCACGCCCTCCTTCGCTTGAATTCCATCAGCTTCAAAGCTCATCTTTCAATTGCAGTAATTGTGCATGATAAAAATGAATAAATGCTGATATACTATATCGTATTCTCTATATGTACATACATACATAAATACATGAATGAATTCGTGTCTCTGTGTGTGTGTGTGCGAGTGTGTGGGATAGGCTCCGCAAATGATTCACAGCTCAATTATTTAATAGAATTCTATGGGGAAGAAGAATTTCTATTATGAAAGAACTTACATACTAAATACATACATATGTATTTCAGTTTAAGAATATGAATTCATAATAATCTTAAATTAATATATATGTATTTATTTACATTTTAGTTAAATGAAATGATTTGGAAATTTGAGTTGAGGTAACATTGATTATTTTGGTTGCTTGCAGCCCACTGTGAACCAAGTGTACCAACAGCAAGTTTTACGCATGGCCATAAATGCGTCAGGTAATGCCAAATAGACGAGCAGACGGTGCTTAGTGTGGGAATGAAACAGCTTCAGAGGGTAGTGGTAACAAAATGGGCGTGGCACTCTAACATAATACAGGCGAAGTGTCATTCCGTGTAGTGGTAAAAGATTTGATGGGTTGCAGTGGCAAGTCCTGTTAGAAGCAGCATCAGCTGCAGTCATTAATATGTTGCAGTTTCGAGAGACAAGCAGAAATAGAGTGGGAGAGACTGAGAAAGACAAAAACAGTGATAGAGGGAGAAAGATACTCACTCACTAATACATTGGCGGCCTGCTAATAAAGTGCTTTCCGGTTTAAGGTATTTCGGCATTTGCTGCATGCTATGGCTGCGGCAAGTGGCAAGTGGCAAGTGGGCGACGCATGGGGCAACCTGTTGCCCAACGATGCTTGGCAAGCTCATAATGTATTCAGCAAACCGCATATAATGGAGTCATTGACTCAAAATTCGCTCTTCGTCTGTAGGTTTCCTTTCTTTTTCTTCATTTGCTTCCTCGAGCAGCATATTAAGTGAGCTATTTTTGTTGTTGCTTTATTGTTGGTGATCTCAGTTCGTGGAAGTGAGATTCCTGCGCATCCTTCGTTAGAAAACCACTTAGAGCGCAGTCAACAACAACAACAATACATTTACTCATACACAGAATCGAGCACAAAATGCTTTACCACGAAAAGGACGTTCACACACATACCCATACATATATGTTAGATATATGTATATAATCTTAAGACTCTGTGTACGTATTGTGCGCCTAATGGGATTGCAATCGAATTCCCATTGCCCTGTTTCATAAAGCAAGTTTTACAATCGTGAGCGCAAGAGGTGTGAATTAATTGAGTGAGATCTTGAACAGAAACACAAATCCATATAAAACGATCCGTTTTTCAAATTTCAATTCAAATCAATTCAATGCCGAATACCCAATAATCAAGTTCTCATGCCACCGAGCCTTAGCTAGATGACACAAAAACATCATTCAGTTACAATCAATTAGGTTCGATTGGTAGTTGACATTCCATTCATTTATACATATATTTATTATTTTTAGGCACTAACTATTGACTCTAAATATTATATATCATCTGCCTATCATTATATATAGAAAGCATAATAAGGGGTGCAAGTTTTTACTTTACAAGTTTGACAGTTAAGTTGGATAAAAGTAACTATATATTCTATTAAATATATCCAGAAACCAGGGACCGCAAATAAGAGTTATGACTTTAAAAAAATTGAGGCACAAAAGAACCTCCAAGAAGAGAGAGGAAAACACACATAAGTTATTTTTTCACGGCAAATTCAAAAAAACGATAAACTTTTATTTGCAATTTTTTATAAAAAAATTATTTTTAATTATTATAAATAATTTATATGATAAAAATCAAAAATAATTATTATAAATCAATTTTTATATAAAAATCAAATCATAATTCTTATTTCCATAACTGAGATTTATGGGTATTCGCCAAAGCCTATAGACTTAAACGAGGACATTATGTGCTATTGGGAAGATAAAAAGTTCACATATCCACGTTTATACCGCCTTGCCAAGATAGTTCACTCAGTGCCTGCCACCCAGGTTTCGGTGGAAAGGGCATTTTCTGCTCTTAAGCTTGTGATGACAGATTTAAGATCAAACCTATCTGCAGATTCTGTAAAAAAAATAATGTTCTTAAAACTAAATAAATAAAAATCGTATATATATCTATATATCTCTTAAATATCTACATATCTCTTTCACTCTTTTACGCCTAAATATTACCTGCTGAATAGTTACAGAGCAAGTGCACTGCGTAAGTGCCTAAGCATATAATTAAATATACATATGTACATATACATGTACATATTTACATACATATTATATATCATCTGAAAGGTATTAATACGTAGATTATATATATATGCCTATATATGATCTAGCTCCCTTACTTCAAAAGATATAGCAATTCAATTTTGATTTTCAATTTTTATAATAAAAGTTACGCCATAACTCTTATTTTTAATTTTTATTATAAAAATTGAAAATAAGAATTATGATTTGATTTTTATATAAAAATTGATTTATAATAATTATTTTTGATTTTTATCATATAAATTATTTATAATAATTAAAAATATTTTTTTTTTGATTACTCAAAAATTAATTCTTATTTTTTAATTTTTTCTATAAAAATTATAATCGTTACGGTCCCTGCCAGAAACCTTCAGGTACTTAAAAAAATATGTATCAAGGGATGACTAAACCTATTTGAATGATCTACAAAAATATTGACTTGAGTCTCTTCAGATTTAGTCATTTGTGTCTTAATTCAAGATCTTGGTTGAAAATCACATCAATTGTTATTGCTTATATATTCTTGGGTTAAGTAACAGCTGGAAATTTACCATATACATAAGTAAATCAAAAATCAAAATGAAAGTGAACTTTGAAATGATCCTCTCTCTGTCTGTCTCCTTTTTTTTTATTCTCTGATATTAATATCTGCAGCTTATGTAAAAATACATATATATGTATGTACATAATATATATGTATATATGTATGTATATATTTGTAAATATACTGTGAAAAGCTGAGTGTATTCGACTTCGATTGCCTGAAATCGAGTATTTGGTATTCATTTCTGTTGATTTTTGGTTTGTTAGACTAAATTATTTGGTAAATCAAGAACTAATTTTATAACACACACACACACACACAGAGTCACATACTTTGTTTGTAGGTCTTTCGGCGGCTGTTAAGGTCCAGCAAATGGTCGCTGCTCGAATAGTCTATCAATCAAATCTGGAGCAGGCGGGCAAGGCGGTAGGCGGGAGGGAAAGTTCTTTGCCACTCTCGATATACGTGTGGCTCGATGGTTGTCAATTGAGTTTATGCTAAAGCTGATGTATTGTAGAATGTGTGTTTGAGAGTGGTTCTTTTCAGTCTTGATGCGATTCGTTATGGCCAGATTCGAACGTGGCCGGCGTATTGCGACAATTAGTTGGCCGATTGTTGACACTGCTCCGCCTGCTCCCCCCCTTATGTACTGCACGTCCCTGCGCTGCGGCTGTGGAAACCAATTGTCCATGACCAAAGTGGCCGGGCCAAAGCCAAGCCAAGCCGGCCAACTTTCTGACATCGAGCTGATTGCCAAGCGTGGCAAATGAGATTGCTGTGCGCAGAATCTCCCAGAGATAGTCGCAGCAGCCCCAATCAAAAAATAAAATAAATAAATAAACAAATATAATAAAAAGAAAAAATGAGAGAAATATTACTGTCGGAGACGCATTTCGATTGTTGTTTTTAGCATTAATGTGGCAACTTTTTAGGTTTTCATCTTGTTTGGCCAATTCGCATATCATATGTATATTGGGTATTTCGGTATTTGCTGCTGCTTGGGCTCTGTTTTCTGTTGCCAGGCCAGTCGGCCAACGACGGCGATTATTAAGCAAATTAAGGAATATCAATGCATACGCTTAGCATATACAAAGCAACAGGTTGCCAGCTAACCAGCCGACCGTCGGTCTGTCCGTCAGTCGGCAAATCTCTATTAAGCTGGTTCGCAACATCTCACACTCATATAGATTAACATAATTTGCTGCCTTAGATGACTTTGCGTATCGACCTACCCCACACACCTCGTCCCCCCTAAAAACCCCCCAGAGCAGAAGAAAAAAAAAAGAGGAAAACACAGATAATAGAGTTAAGCTAATTCTTGTCATACTATACACATTAAGTATGTGCCAACCTGTACAGCGGGTTGGAAGTACAGCTAGCTACAGCTCATTTACTACAGGGTATTCAGAAGTAATTTGCATGAGGCGCGCAGCTGATTCTAATGAACAATAAACAATGATCGCACGGATTAGATATTGATATAGATTTCATTAATTAGTTGGCTCAGTAACTAACATACATACAGACACGTATCTATTATATATGTAGGTATGTATTGGTCCGATCCGGTTGGGCGTGTGTTACTTTTGCAGTGGGTCTCTTTTTCTTATTTCTTTCTTCTTCTTCTTTTCATTTGCATAGCGCGTTCTCAAATCAATGCCACTCCAAACATTTCGTATGCAAATAATTTGTCTCACCACGGCGCATAAATTATGACCCCAACAAAAGACAACTTAATATCTTTCTGCAGACAACAACAATATAAATAAGGCAACAGCAACGATTGACAACAACCGAATCGGCCAAGCACTGCAGAATCGCAGACAAAGCAGCACGTGCGTCCACCAGGTAGGTGTGGCCCACCTGGCGAAGGTGTGTGCCTAAGGCAGGCCCCCATTTGTGCAGAGACTGATGCACAAGCTATTAGGCATCTCAAAGTTTCTTTCGTAGAGACCATAACAAATGAATCTATCTATTAAGTATGTAGCAGAACATAGGTTTGCATACTCAAATTTTGGATTGGGGCACTTTGTTTCTATGTCAACGTTTATTCGCTGAGGAGTTCTAAATCAGATCGAATTAGATCACAAGTTGCTTCATCTTTGCCTCTATTATCTCAATGTAATCAATATTAATTTTAATTTTAATGAATACTTTTAATAAAACAACAAAAAACCAAGATATTTTAATGAAATTCGTCGAATTTCATGCTTTATCAAGAAGACTTTATATATATATTTTAATAATATATATTTTATATCCTGAACCCATTGGGACATCACGGTATAATGGTTTGGTTAAACGTATGTAATATGCAGAAGGAGGCGTGGTAGACCCCATAAAGTATGTATACTTGATCAGGCCGACGAGCTTAGTAGATTTAGCCCTGCCCGTCTAACTCGCGTCGACCTCAGAAGATATAAGAGCTAAGGACTTCCAATTTTGTGTAGGTCCCTTATCGAAAATCTGTTATATAATATTATCTCATACATCTTGAGAGCTAGAGTCTTAAAATAATTAATTATAGATCCATGTCTCTTTTGTATAATTTCAATTTTTGTTATAATTTAGCTTTAGTTTTATACAATTTTTATTATAATATGGGGAACGATTAAGCCACACAGAAATTATTAAGCAAAACGTTTGGCAATATCTAGAAGTTCTAAATGCTTTCATATACGTACGACCTATATGTATATTTTAATTGACAATCATGCTATTTATTTGAGGCGCGATACTCAGGGGATACCCTACTTGTTTATCTTTGATTCCATAGCGCATTTAGCTTTAAACGTTTACTAGTGAGTGGGCCTGAAAGCCAGTGTATACATGCATCTTAAGTATGGGCCTATTTATTCCTTACATATCGAGCTTATCAGGTTCCTCTATGGTCTGGAGGATGCCATTCTTTTAGCATTCGCTTGTTGTTGCTGATAGTCACTAAAGTAATTGATAGAATTAGTGAACGTCTATTAAACTATATTGAAATGGGTCAACAAAGTTGCAAATGAAATTAATTTCGAGAGTTAAATTTTGCATAACCATAAGCCCAGATCTCTATCTCAGCAAGAGATGTAAAAATATCGTTTAATAAATAAATATAAATATATTCATCTGCTCAATTAGTTGCGAAAGTGTGAGAAAAGGCGGCTCTCAGTCAAGAAAGGATTTAAAAGCCCTGTCATCGAGTAGTTCAAAAGGAGCGCCAGTTTTTTTTTTTCTTTTTTATGCTTTTTAGGGCATCGAGATTTCATTTCGATTTAGCTGGAATCAAATTACGAAGCGGCGATGCTGATGCTCATATGGAGTAGCCAACTTGTTTTCATATACTTCAGGTCGGGAATTGGAAACGAATTGGGTATAAGGTCGACTTGGCCGGCGAAATGAGTTTGAGGAAGCAGAGCTCATAACTGTTACCTCACAAATATTTCACAAATCTTTTCCAAAATGAATATCATCTTTTTTTTTTTTACTCTTAAAGTATTCTATCTAATGACTTGAGTTCAAGTTGTTCTGTTGCTGCCAATAGCTGCCAATTTCTAGTGTACCTGAGACTTTTCTGTACACACACACATGGAGTTACTGCACTTGGCTGTTGATGTGAAAAGGTTTAGCTCACGCACGATGTGGACAGGAAACGGCTCGGGATTTCAGCTTGGGCTTGGGTTTGAGCTTGAAATTGGGTTTGGGTTTGGGTTCGGGTCGCAGACGTGGTTGGGGACCATCACGCATTTGGCATTGACAACGGTGGCGTCGCTCCATGGCCGTGAGAGGGGGCCGAGCAGTTGGCCGAGGGTCAGTCGAACGCCATGGGCATAAAGTTCACACTCGTAAGTAAATAAATTTAAATGGCGGCACTTCTTCTGCTAATCTCTTTTTTTTTACCCGCTGCTTGTGTTGCTTCTTCTTCTTTTTCGTTGTTTTTTTGTTGTATTTATTTTGATTTTTTGTTCGTCTTTCAACCTCCCCAGTTGTCTCGTGTTGGTTTGTTTGTTGTTGCTTTGTTGGCTGTTGTTGGCTGTTGTTGGCTGTTTGCTGGTTGCGCGAACGTTTTTCATAAGAAATTCAGCAGGCAAACTTAAGATTTCATTTCTTAACGCTGGCATTAAGATTTTTATGGTTATTAATTTGCTAAATACAACGAAGATGGCAACGAATGCTGATGCGAAGAGCCGTTGCTGTTGATGTTGTTGCTGCTGCTGCTGCTGCTGCTGCTGCTGATGTTCAGGTCGACTGTTGCCGGTTGCCGCATGCCGGCTCTGGGAAAGGCCCCAATCTCCAACCTGAACATCCACCTCAACATCAAGCTTAACATGCGCGAAGCTAAGTGTGGACTTCTGTGAATGAAGAGCACTTTGCATTGAGAAAACCAGCCAACACAAAAAAAAAAAAAAAAAAAAAAAAAAATACATGAAATTAACGAACTGAACCTTGTTCAAAATTCCAACTTAAATGTAAGTGGACCCAGGAATCGCACGCTCTAAATAAACTGAAAAAGTTGTTGGCCACGCGAGGAAGACACGAGGACGCCCACAATCAAATGTCATCAAGTGAGAGCAGATTCTGTGGTATCAATTAATGTGTTTTTCTTCTTATCTACAGATAACAGAGTCTTTGTCGTACTTTGGCAGATTTTTAAATGACTTCGATTAAGTGTTATAGAGCGTTCCACCGACTTACGTTATATCCCTAACATACATATATAAGTAAAAATAGAAAATATAATCAAATTTTTTTATATATATGTTGATTTTTAGCTATTGCTAGAAAACATGTAAGTGAATTTTATTTATAAATATATAAACATATTAATTTGCCTACGTTTTACTGTGAAGAGTTCAAATAATGAAGTAAATAAAAGTAAAATATTTAATTTGTAGATTTTATATTTTTATTTTTTTATTAATGTACTCATATCTCTTAATTTTTCATTTACATTTATTTATATATTTTTCATAACATTTTATTAATTACATAACAAGTAAATTCGAAATATTTGCTTGTCATCATATAACAATATAATATTGCTTTTATTCACTTAATTAAACACAATTTGGGCAATGAAAATGGAATAAATTTGCATAAATTCACTTCATTTCATGAATATCATAAATATTCGAAGGAGCTAAAAATAAATTGTATATGGTGCTATTGCCATAATACTGCAAATATCGAAAGAGCAATCCAATTAGCTAATTACTCCCAAAGAGTAGGCAACAATATTTCATTGTTAACAATGTCTAAGGGCCAATTAATATGGCTTTGAGCAAAGCGCCCTGCTTATTAAATTCTGAACGCAACTTTCAATTTCCTCAGGCCCAAAACAACTCACAAATATACACAGAAGCAGATTAAACAAAAAAATAATAAAAATGGAATAATTATAAACCACACATATACATGTCGAAATGTGTGCAATCATGCGCAAACATATGTACATACATATGTATTATTTCGTATTAATACATAAATAATTAAGACACGCTCAGGGCTTTATGGCCAGCAGCGGCCCTCGATCAGAGCTCACAATTATATGTTAGAAGCTATAGCATCGTAAACCGAATCTGTCATATCAAGTTTGGCAGCTTGACTCACATTCCATCAGCAACGAAAAAGTTGGCCGATTGGTTTGCCCGAAGGGAGTCGCATAAAATTAAATTTAATTCAAAAGCAATAAAAATCCTCAACCCATATGTTTTGTGGATTTCAATAATGTTTGCATAGATGGCGACTTCCCCTTTCGTTTTTTTTATATATATATCTATATCTATATCTATATCTATATCTATATCTATATCTATATCTATATCTATATCTATATCTATATCTATATCTATATCTATATCTATATCTATATCTATATCTATATCTATATCTATATCTATATCTATATCTATATCTATATCTATATCTATATCTATATCTATATCTATATCTATATCTATATCTATATCTATATCTATATCTATATCTATATCTATATCTATATCTATATCTATATCTATATCTATATCTATATCTATATCTATATCTATATCTATATCTATATCTATATCTATATCTATATCTATATCTATATCTATATCTATATCTATATCTATATCTATATCTATATCTATATCTATATCTATATCTATATCTATATCTATATCTATATCTATATCTATATCTATATCTATATCTATATCTATATCTATATCTATATCTATATCTATATCTATATCTATATCTATATCTATATCTATATCTATATCTATATCTATATCTATATCTATATCTATATCTATATCTATATCTATATCTATATCTATATCTATATCTATATCTATATCTATATCTATATCTATATCTATATCTATATCTATATCTATATCTATATCTATATCTATATCTATATCTATATCTATATCTATATCTATATCTATATCTATATCTGTATCTGTACCTGTTTCTATATCTGTATCTGTATCTGTATCTGTACATCTGAGTCAATATGTGGACCTTAGTGAAGGGACATATACACATATGCATCTATATGTGTGCTTATATGTGTATGTATACACTAAACAGTCCAATATGCGTATTGGTATTGCTATTAATATCTATGTGTCTCAGTATCTGCCTATAAGTTTTTATATATATTTCCGTCTGATTATCTGTGTATCTTCTTCTCTATGGTTTTAAATGTATGTGTCTGTGTGCCTTTCAATATATTTGAAAATGTCTATCTGTTTATCTATTTATCTATCTATAAGTTTTGTGCTTTTATGTCTACCTCTGTGAATGGTTGGTTATGTAAATTTCTTTTAAATATTTCTAAATTTAATTGCGTGTACTATATGCATATGAGTATGTCCAGTCATTTGAAATAGACACATTGCCGACAGATACTACTCAATAGAAGACCATCTTAGGGAAAACACCACTCATTCACATTAGAATTGCAATTTAATACGTTTATCTGAAGCTACATATATTATATATATACACATAAACTTTGCACTATATACATATGTATATCCATTTAAAAGTATGTATCTGATGATATAGAAAGTTTAAGGAAATTACTAGAAATCCAAACCAACTTTGCTTTTACTTGTTTACTGCCAATATGTAGGCGAGTACTTTGACTAGATCGTACGAATACTGTCAATATAAGTGCTTTTTGATCAATTAATATATAGTTACTGTGAAATATAATGTAAATATCAACTCGCATACATAAATATATGGATAGATAGATAGACAGCTTATTAGATATACAAATTGGCAAATTCGACTTGGCTTTGCTTTCTCATGGCGTTGTCGTCATGCTACAGACTCGAGGGCTTATTCAATGGCAAGGCAATCAAGCCAGTACCGAACTTTTATACAACTGCGTAGATACATTCCGTTCTTTTCTTTGCTTCTTTCTTTTATTTCAATACATATACCTATACACTTACTCATATATAGTATATTGTTTTCTATTACTCACATTTGTTGCTGTTCCTATTGTTGTTGCTCGTATATATTCGTTGGCCCTGCCTGAACCCGGCAAGCAGTGCGGGCCTTTTGTTAATTGTAAGTGGCATTTTTAATAGAGTTTTTATTACATGTGCTTCGTCTTTGGCGTTGCTGTTGCTGTCTTTGCTGCTGCTGCCTTAGCTATAATTTATGCTACCTTATGGCGGGTACGCATCTACTTATTTAAATGTAGTTTGCGGCATTTTATGGTTTTTATATCGCTCGCTTTGCGTATTAACATAAATAGTTTTTAGGGAATTTGACATATGTACGCAGCGCAGACGCAATAATTACAACAATTTCGTTGTCTTCACAATTGCCTCCCTTCTGATAAGCTCGCACACGTCTAGGGGATGCTGATGCTCGTTCGCACATCAATTAGAGTTGATCGCTCTGAAATGGGTTGCTTTAAGTAAAGCAGGTGATATCATTGATCGGCTCTTAGAAGGCGTATAAGCTATAAAGAAGAGTATTTCTTACATATACAGAGTATAGATCTGTATTAGGAACAAATATACTCTCTTAAGTTTTCTTGAGCTCGTATAAGTCGCAGCCCTTTCGTATTCAAAAATTCAAGCTTGTGTGGTGGTTGACGTGAGGTAGCGAGGCTGAGGATCCACTTTAGCGTTCCGCCTCTAATGAAGACTAATAGTCCAGCCTTTAGCTTTGACAAATTGAACAACTTTTGCCTTAGCCCAAGAGAGCCAAGCGAGAGTGGCATTGCGATATTCGAAATTCATATTATTGAATTGAAATTTGTAGCCTGTTCTTTATGGCTTCTTTTTCTTCTTCTTATGCTTCATCTTTTAGCCGCTGGCAATTTGACCTCCAGCTGAGCTGCGCTGAGCAATGACGCCACCAGCATCAGTCTGAGAGCGGCTCAGTTTATAGCTTCGAGGGCGTGCCGACTTAGGCGGCATGCTCTGTGCTCCTATTCACACGCTGGTTAATTGAATGTGGCAACTAGAAATCGTTTTTACAATCATTAGGAAGCAATTCTTTTTCTGTAAGAGGCACTAGGCACGCCTCCAACTGGCCAGCCGGCCGGCCGGCCAACCAACCGACCGCGTGCTTAGAAATATCGAGTCAATAGCAAAAATGCCACCTTCCATGTTAATTGCAGCAAATACCTTACCCCGAGTCGACAGCTGAAGCTGAACAATTGAGGAATGTAGTGAAAAGTCGAGAATCAAAACCAAAGCGCAAACGCGACGAGGACTTGTGTTAATTTGATTACACCCTGTACCTAACCGATGGGTATGGGCTAATGAAATGCATACACATTTGTATGTTTTATCTAATATATACGTAGGTGCTCAGCCCGATTATGTCTTCTACTAGTTAATGCAGGGTACAATTCCAGTCAGTAGCTGAATTTTACTTGCTTGGCATGTATTCGATTCAAGTCTTGGCTCTAAATATACATATATATGGAGCTCGCTAATGTAAACAGTGCTACCAGCGTTTCCAGTGCTTGATCTGAATTTTCATTTAATACGCCAATCATCCAACCATTTAGATTTTGATGTGTAAAAATGTGTTACCTATAATCATGTTTGTGCTTGAAACATTTAATAAGATCGGTATCAGGAGTCAATCGCAAAAATCAATTCGATATTAATCTATATAGGGTATGTTGCAGTTGTTAGCATTTTGCTGGCTTTTCGTACTGCTTAACTTCGATTTCGGTTCGGTTCGGTTCGTTTTCAGTTTCAGTTTCGGTTTCAGTTTCGAAACGAAATCTCTGCTCAGTCGCGATACGATGTTTGCCCAAGCAATTCATTAATCACTGATAATTACAATAAATGTGGGCCTATGCCTACCTGCGTATGCTCTGGTCTATCTAATGAACGCGCGGCCAGCAACTACGGATATGACTACGACTAAGTTTCTGAATCTGAATCGGAATCGGAGTCAGAGCGTTTGGGCATGGTCATGGGTGTGTTTTGGGGGTATGAGCGTATGACAGGCCAGTCAGTTGTAAGTGGTACTCGTAGGCAGGCCTATAGAGAGTATGTCTGGAACGTGAATGGCGTGGCTAGTTCCTGTCTGGGGCTTAAGTTTTCGAATTTTCGAGCTTGTTGCTAAGCGTTGCGTGTTGCGGCTTTTAATTGCTTGCGAATTACAGAAACACGGGACGAAGCGGCTCGCTAGACGGCTGTTAGATGCCAGCGGCAGGGGTAGAGGTGGAGGCAAGCGGAACATTTAGCCCGAGCATTTGATACGTGCAGGGTCGCATATCAAACTAAAATCTGATATTTCTTTTCTTTTGCCTTTTCGTCGAAAAAGTTTCTGTTTCTTTTTTTTTTTTTTATTTGTACAATTCGTTAAACATTTCAGCTAAATAAATAAATGTTTGACTTTATGAAATCATGTTTTTTGTTTCGACGGTGCTGCGACCCAAAACAGTCTAACATATTAGCTCAACTCAGCCCTCCTCACTCTATGCAATGTTTTTTTCATATGTTAGAGCACAGCACAATTTAGCAGCTCGAGAAAAGCTTTGTCGTGTTCCTGTCAAAGTTCCACTTAGTTTACAAGTCGTTACATTTATTCCCGTTTACAATATACCATTAATGGCGTATTGCTCTCATATATTGCATGAAACATGCTCAAAAACATATCTTAGGTTTTATATCCAAATAAATACTATATCTTATTTATTATATCTTAATTACTATATCTTAATTATTAATCGATAATTGCTTCAATTAATAGATAATTCTTGAAATAATTATTCAAAATCAAATATATTCAATTATAATTATATAATTTGTTATTTACAAGTATTTTAGTTTATAAATATATTTGACAATTATTTTTCTGTCGGTAGTCTACGAGTCAAGGAGACCAACGTAACTGAAAGCAGTTTTGTAATTCAGAATTAGGCTTATTTCTGACTAAGATAATTTTCTATTTGAGCTGATAGCAGCTAAATAAACAATCATTATATCTATAATTTTGTTCAAGAACTGTACTCAATATTTAGGTTCAAGAAACAAGAATCTGATAAATTCCCTTTTCTTTTCGGTTATTACATTGAATTGTTACTGCAATATTGTGAGTAATGGAAGGAATTGATGATCTGGCGAATCTCTCACAATGTTGCTATTCTCGAATCCTTTCTTTCTTTCTTCCCTAATAATAAATAATAATTATTTTGTATGCTTCCATCAACCATCTTATCATGGTTCAATAATGTCACTAACTATATACTCGTATGTATGGCTCTGACTCAGAGCAAAGCCGCCCGACTTGGCAAATAAAGGGTATATCTAAGCCGTAGTCACTGCTTGGTGCATGAGGCCAAGTCCGGCTTTATCGACTCAACTCTTGATCTCCAATGAGCATGCGTTCTTTTACCACTCATACATACTTCTACCGTGGCGGATCATTGTCGTTTTCCTTTGTCTCCTGCTTATCATACCCACATCTAGCCATTTATAATGGGTATACAAGTTGCTAAACTTGGCCATGCATAAAGTATTAATAATTATAATTGCTTATGCACATATATGCCCCTATATATGGATATGTGTTTGCCTGTATTTATTCTTTGAGCAGCGAGCAAAAAATAGCATTTTGACATCAGCGCCACTTGAACTTTTGCAACCAACACCAACACCAACACCAACACACACACACAACGGCGGCACTTGAAGGAATTAACATACATTTTCGGTCTGCCTACAAAATTGGGGGCAATGCAATTGGCTGGCTTGGCTGGTTGGCCGACTGGTTTGCCGACTGGATCGCTGACTATGAATGATTCATGCTAATGCATTTTCCCAAGGAAAAACCTGCCCGGTTATAAAGGCAGGCCAGTTGCCAAATGCGTCGTCTCTTCACAGGCTGTGGGATATTGCGTTTTGGGCAGGAGACGTGTGGCCTGGGGCCTCGCTGCTGATCATCAGTGACAACATTTCGGTCTCACCAAATGGCGTCATTGGCATAGGCTGGTCGGCCGCTTAACTTTGGCGGCGGTCCGCTCAGTCGGAACATCGATTTTTGGGCGCACCAGCTCTGTCGTACACTCTGCATGTCTGTGTGTGTGGGTTGCCTGCATTTTGGCCAAATTTCAACCAACTGCTGTGTTGCCAAGCGAATGTCTCTCTCTCTCTCTCTCTCTCTCTGTTTCTGATTAAAACACAGAAATCAACGAAAAAATCGAGTCATATTTTTATACGAATTACCTTTGCTTAAATGAGAAGACTTTTGATCATATAGCATTTCAAACCAGCTGAATTGTGTCTATAAATAGACCAAGCTATCATAATTGATAGCGAATCTGAAGTAAATGGTTATAAGAACCATAAGATTCAATCATTGCATATATGGTTTTTGAGAGTGTTTTTATTAAGGTTTTTATTAGGGAACACAGAGTTTCATTCGATTAATTCGAAATTGAAAACACACTTATATTGCAGACATTGACATTGAGGTTTGATTAACAATTACTCATGAGCTGAAAACTTTGTTTCTGTGATACCGTGGTATCGAAATATCCCCTATTTGACTCACCTTAAGTGGATTAAGAGCTTGGAGCACGTGTTAGTGCCAGTAGAGTGACTGACACTTCATTCCCTGAGGAGTCCTCATAGCCATTGATTTAGCCATTTCATCTTGCCTTTGTAGCTATTGCAAGCCCTATGGTACCTCTCTAGGTACTCTAGGTAAAACATTCTGCTAGTTGATTGTCCACAAATTCGAGACATACATGAAGAGAAGGGGTGTACACTGATTAAAAAGCAGTTAGTCATGATGAAACGTTTTAGAATGATTCTCTATAATTTCAACGTTATTGTCGCCAACAAATGATATTTTTGGAATTGGTGGTCTGCCTTGTACGTCCTATGAATTAAATTTGCATATATAAACGCTTTATTATGGCTTTAAGTCTCTAACTCATATTGGCTCCGGTCTCGATGCCATTGTACAGACGGACAAATGGACAGAGGGGTGAGCAGAGCTAGGTCACGTAGTATCTTAATAAGACTTGCATTGCATTGCATTATATTGCCAACATTAACTTCATATTTATTATAAAAATTTGACAACTGGTTTACTTTCAATATTTCATTTCTACAAAAAAGTTGATTGGAATTCCTAGCGCAACTGATACGATTTCAATGCCCGCCCTCGCTCCCCGCTCCATACTTCTCGCTGCATTGTGGCGCTTCTATAGTAAAAACTGATTACTCAGCTTATGGTCGCTTTCAAACTAAAAGGAGACTATATCTGGTTTGGTGAAATGCTCATCTTGTTGCCAGTCTGCTTTCTAAGACTACATTTCCAGTGACTTGGCAAATCGGCATGATATCTATTATTTTAGGCAATACTGACAGCCATTTGTAGTATCTAATGCTATTTAAGAATTTGCAGTCAATATAACCACGGCTATACCCATAAGCGGAAAATCATTTTCTGTACATATATCAAACGCTATCTTATTTATCTATATCATCTATTACCAGCAATTGACTTGAGCTCTGCACTTTCAGCAGTATCTAATGATCCCAACAGATAGACCCATAAAGTGTGTCCGAGTGTCAAATAAATTAATCAGCACATTATGAATCGTGAACGGGTATCATTCAGCAAAGTGCGCCACAAATGTGTTTACCTGTGATTTCTTTCTCCTTTTTTACTTTTTGGTCAATTCATTTGGTCAATTTGCGATTTGTGCAGTGAAACGTGCCGAAGAAGTGTCAAAGTCTAAAAATCTGGCAAAACCTGAACTCTTCTCGATACTAAATAATTTATAATTTTTAGTTAATGAAGCAGGTTCCAGCGAATACCTGGGCTATATAATATCATTCAATAATGTTAAAAAAAACCAACCAAAGAAAAACAAGTAATGAAGCTCTAGTCGAGACTACTCGACTATGAATTCCCCTTAACCCTTCCAGGACCTGATATCTTAAAATCCTTCGTTTATTTTCAATTTACAGCAGCAAATCGGATTTAAGAAACAAATTCAAGTCTCTAGCTCTGATATCTTTTGAGCTCGAAGCGTTCATACAGACGGACGTACAAAATATAATATATATATATATATATATATATATTATACTTTTATATATATATATATATATATATATATTATATACTCTATGGGAACACACGCATGAAGTTTCATTATTTGTTGAAGATTTTAGGCTTCTCGTGGTGTTGTAGTTGTTTGTAGTTTTAAAACACTTTGTATTGTTTCTACTGTGGCAATTAACACAAAAGCATTAATTAAGTTACGAACTAATGTCTTTTAGACAGCAGCTGCACTGACAGACAGCCAGACGACATGAATGAAGATGATTTGTTTAAAGCAACATGCGGAAAAGAGTTTAAGACTAATAGAAAAAACGATGAAGAGAGAAGAATTCCTCCCCGGGCGGACAGACAGACGGGCAGACAGACAGGCGGAATGGTTCGGTCCATGATCCGGACAAGGCTGCTTAACAAATTTTCAACATTTCAATGTTGAAATTCGTTATAAATGAATGAACATTGTAACGGGCCAAATGTGCGTGGAGAGGAGGGGGCTATTTGGGGGACAGCTAGAGCTGGAGGGATGGTGGCTTAACCAAAAAAGGTTGTAGACTATTTTAGCAACTGCCTGGGTCATGTTGCTAGCTGCTCTCCGATGTGCGATGTCCGATGCCCGATGCCCGATGTCTGATGTCCGTTGTCTGTTGTCTTTTTTCTGTTGGCAGCTGGGTTGTTAGTTTTTCCTGTTTTATTTCATGTACTTTTCGCTGTTATCTAAACACTTCAAAATACGCGTAAGTAATAATGATGACCATGTCCGTGGCCATTGAGGCTTGCCATTAGCCAGCAAAAGCAAAAGCAGCTCGTAGGCATTTTGCTAATTGAGCGACGACAAGTTCGTCCATGCTCTGTCAGTCTTTTGGCCTGGTTGAGAAATTGTGTTCATATTTCCGGTGTTGCGACCATTTGCAGAACCAACCAAACAGCCAACTTTTACTTTTCCCCGAGGCAAATACAAGAGAAGAAAAAAAATACACAACTCATAACCAAGCGCCGATATTTCGTTTCTTTCACGGCCATTAAAGGGCAACTAAAACTACAGCGCGCTGTAGCCCTAAATATATATATATATATATATATATATATATATATATATATATATATATATATATATATATATATATATATATATATATATATATATTATTTAGGGCTATATATATATATATATATATATATATATATATATATTTATATATTCATTATATATTTATATACATACATATATCAAATGTTGCTTGTTGCCAACCAAAGTGAAGACACGCACTAAGATTGCTATCCAATACAACGGTGGATTGAAATATATATATGTAAATATATGCATGTGCATATAAACTTACTTAGGATATAAAAGTTAAATATGTTTTGAATTTATTCAAGTTCTGTTATAATTCTTGCGCCTTTTGGGCCAATTATAGTTTTTATTTAATATTTGTCAAACGCATGTTTTATTCAAATTTACCTTATATAGTAATTATGGATTAGATGAAGTCTTAGCCGTAGACAAATAGGCTCATATAGGAGTCTGTTATGTCCTACTAATGCATATGAATGCGTGAGACTTAGTCATATTGGTCGTAGAGATTATTGCTTTTGCGTAAGCTTAGAATGGGCTGGACGTGGAAGATTGGAATCGGACTTGGGTGGGGGCACTGGGCAATATTTGTTTTATATCTAGTTGATTATGTAGTTGATTATATATCTAGTTGATTACATTCATTTAATAATTGTAACTCTATTTAGCGCTTATTATATCCAGTAAATGAGTTGCATCAATTCAAGGCTCAAATTATTTAGATTTATCCATTGAATTGTCATGTCAGATATATAAATATAATAACTTGAACAAATGGGTTATTGCTTATATATGTATATATCTATCTACATATATGTATGTAAAATTAAAGGTAAACAAAAATGCGTAACAGAACAAATAGAACCAGAGAGGAGGCAAAAGAAATCAAACTCGCTGTGGTTATCGGGTCTGGCAGCCAAGAGGGTGCGTAATAGGGTACTTGGGGGACTGGTAAATAAACGAATGATTTTCCCGCTTGATTAAGCAGATAGTGGAGTATGGGCTATTATTAAACAGCATTGTGCGTTATCTCATTTGGAACATTACCACGAGTCCCATTCTGTCAACGCAACAGCAATAACTGACAGCGGATAACGGAAGTAAATAATACACAAATATGTTAATAAGCTGCGTCGCCTTTTGAAAATATTTGTATAAAGCAATTCTGGCATGAATAAAATTTAAAAAAAATTGATTCGGTGATTGGCTTATAAAACGCTGAAGGTTCTACCGAGATTTGAACTCGGATCGCTGGATTCAAAGTCCAGAGTGCTAACCATTACACCATAGAACCAGTCGAGTACCATGCCTCCAGAACTCACGAAAAGACGAAGCGACGTAACACGGCATCAGCGCTCAGCTATAAATAGAATTCCGTTGATGGCCTCAGTTGACGACGGCAGCGGCAGAGTCGTTGCAGGACGCATTGCAAAACCATAGACAGAGAGGCAGCAGCGCAGGCAATGACAGAGACGCCTAGAGACGCAGAGAGAGGGATGAACAAAGCGACAGAGGGAGCGGCCGAGGCAGAGGTCGTAGCCGTGCTGTTATTCCTGTTTTGATTTCATTCGAACTGCTTTTATACTTTTCGCATGCGATAAAGCAACAAAATACGCATGTAATTCGGATCCGCGAATACACGAAATTAAGCGGCGTATAATTGAAACTGACGTACAAAAAGCACAACCACCCAAACTCACATTCCATTTCAGGCTCAATCAGATGAAATGAATATACTATTATGTAAATATATCAATGTATGCCTGTATATAATAGATGCATTGCATTTACCTGGAACAGCTTAGTAGACAATAATATAACAACAGTAATATAACAACCTTACATACATACATATATGTAAATGGATTAAATTAAATGAAGTCATTCAATGAAGATTTTACTTTTTACAATGTAATTCATATGTTTATGATAGTGGATAATTTAGCCATGCCCATGAATGATGGAGTTATCATTCATCATCTAGACATCATGCAGTCTTATTGAAATGTCAGTGGGCAACGGAACCGGTTGACTTTCAGCGAATGATCCGTGATGATGGGCAACCTGCTGCCTGCAGGTGCTGGCCTAGGGGCCGGTTGAAGGTGTCGAGTCGGTGATCGTCACGTCTAGACATTGACTGCTAATGACCCGGCCCCAAAGAGTCAACTCCTCTTGCTTTATCGTGGCAAATCCATTAGCCCCTTTTTTCTCATTTTCCTTAACTTTTCTTGCGGCAACTGCGGCTGCGACTGCGACTGCGACTGTGACTGCGTCTGCGAGCAGTTCACACACACACACACAGCCACACGCACACATAAAGTCTCGCCATGACGCAATCGATGGCTTGAAATGCTAATGTCTAGTCTTTAGTATGGGCCGCGCAGAAGTCTAGTTAAACATTCTTGGGAATTTTTTATTACAATGGCTGCGCCGCGGGATGGCCCGAACGTGTTGACAATTTGCTGCTTGCCCATCAGAAGGAGAAGAAGAACTGGTCGAGGCAACAGAACGTAGTGTCAAGTGCGGCCAGTGAAGAGTTCTTGCGAAATGAAACCAATTCTGAAATTCATGAAATGTCTAAAAAATGCTCGCAAAACCCATAAAGCGTACGAACTATTGGAGTGCGTCTCTTCCTGGCCATCAGAAGGCTTGGAACGATCCCAAACGATCCCCACCTGTGCGTACATGTGCGTGTGTGCTTGGCATTTAATTTGTCAATTTTTATGTTTCGAGTGTTACGTATCTGAATCTTTGGTTACTGCTCAGCACCAAATTGACCACTGGGCACGTGAGGGCCCTACACCAAGAGCCATTTACATGCGAGTTTGGCTCCGACTCAATTTATTTGGTTGCTTTTTAATAGAGTCTTTGATATATGCTCACACTTCAACTGGAATTCAGGGCTATCACCTATCAAGCCGGGGTCTTTGATTCTGCCGCTTCTATTCGAATATACTCGACTCAATTCTACGCTCTCTCTATCTGTGTTCGTGTGTGTCAATTAGCGTTAGCTCATGACGGCGCTAATTTCAATTGAGCAGCAGGCTTGCAATCACTATCAACCCCTATGTTATGGCGAAATATTTAATGGCAGCACTACGGGCGCTACTTGTAGAGACATTACTTAGTTTTTCCTCACGATTAAATAAAATAAAAATACAATTGTGAATTGGAAATCAGTCCACGGAAGTCTTCAAATATCTTATTCTTCAAGCATCTACTTGAGTTCCTTGAGGCTACAAATACCACTCGAATTTGTCTGTTAGGTATTCTCTGCTATTTTACACTTCACATCTGTGTATATGTATATGTATTTATGTAACTATAGCAATTTGCCACCCTTGTGTTTTTTGGTTCATTCAATTAGCCCTTCGGTCCGATCCATATTGTGCTTTTTATTGTTTTTTATGATTTCACGTCGCACATTCGGTGGCCCAATCCATAGTTAATTCTCCATTTGGGAATGTGCGTATGTGAGAGTGTATGTGTGTTGAATACAATTTAATTGAAGCGCATAATTGACCCTCGTCAGGCTGGGAACGAACTTCAATCAATGAGACTTCTAAGGGACAGCACAGTCTCCCTCTCTACTCTCTCTTAACTCTTGTTAAGGATTATAATTAGCTATTCTCCTGATATGTAGAAAAAAGTATAATGATTAAATACATTTTCAAAGTATTTGTGATGTAATAATTGTTAAATGGTTTCTTTGAGTTTGATCTATAAGAATGGAGAGCAAATTGATAGGATGTTCCAAAACTTATCATGAAAGTTTTAGGTGATAAGTTTTCAAAGGATTCTTTAGCATAATTCTGGATAAGTATAGTATAGATATACTAATATATATCAATATATATTTTAGATATGTAAGTGTACAGGAATCACATATTTTTCGATCTAGCTACTATAGAAACGTATAAAAGAGAAATGGGATGTATTTTCATGAAAGTTAATATCGTATTCCAAAACTTCCATTTGTATAAAACCTGATGCTATTGCAGCTTCAGACTATTTTCCCTATATCCATTAGACTTCTTCTATTCCATACATACTCAATAAAAATATCTATTATATAAAACGAGTAAGAAAACTCTAGTCTAATAAATAATATGAGAATTTATATAATGAATAATTTCTCTTACAGTGGGACTATCGTAATGAAACTTTTAGAACCTGATCATAATATTAAAATGGGTGTATATTCCAAAGCACAAATATCTAGTACTTAAATTTTTTACAAATTGGGGGCGAAGGTATCAAAAATCTGTAAATTACAAAATCTTCGTATTGATCAGGTGTATCTACACAGTAAATCTGAAGTCTCCAGGTCTAAAAGTATTAAAATTACGCTGAATAAACAATATCAATTTAACGATTATTCTTGATAAAAAAGACATCGGATAAATTATCGAAAAAAATGATAAACTTGTACTGTGTATGGTATACATGAGTATGAATGCAAAATTACAAGTCTCTAGCTCTTATGTCTTCTGAGATCTCGACGTTTATATGGACGGACAAGGCTTTATCGACTCAGCTCGTCGCCTTGATCAAGAATATATACTTTATGGGGTCCTTTTGCTTCCTTTTGCCTCTTACATACTTATCACAAAACCATTATACCCTGATTTCGCATTTTTAATGTCTTCAGGGTATAAAAATTAGTTTAGGCATCGATAGAGGCAATCTCTAGAATTAAATAAAGAAAGTAAATGATTAAAGTAAATGATTAAATGAATGTGAAGGTACTCAAAATGTGACTATAGTATAGTTACTATCTATTGGAAATGTAATGAACTTTTTGTGTGATCAAATTGTAATACCTTCGATATAGAGAACTCTATCCCTCCATATCAAATATTCGATTTATTTGAACCGACATCGAGGCCCCGATGCTGAGGCACTGATAACGTAACTATTTAATATTTGATTGAATTTTTTGTATTACTATTACCATAAATATTTTCTTAGGCGTCTACTTCAGATTGGCTTATTTACCGACCGTCCAACCGGTCGACTGTTCGACTGACTGACATATCGCACCGATAAGGCTCAAGTGCCTACAAATCGTTCAAGAGCTGAAAAGGTTTTTCTTGAATCACATTTCTTAAAATCACGTTTCACGTTTCACAACATTATTCCTAATCTATATAATTGGAAGAAGTCTGCCAGCGAAACTCTTGTTGCCAAGTCAATTCCACCATCTCTTTTCCTTTAAATTAAATTGCTACGATTTCCATCTTCTCCGTCCAAACTGACTGATTGTAACTAGACACGTTGGTTATACATATATTGTCTGCTTTAGACACTCTTACTCCCCGTTTTCTACCAATAGCTTTGCTATTATATAAGCTCAAAGAGCCCTTAGAAAAAAATACAGCAATGAGTTAGCTACTCCAGTAAGTCAGTAATTAAATTAGTTAGTAAGCTCGAGTTATTTAGCTTGTAAAACCTTTCCACGCAACTCTTCGTAATTTCTGTGCAAAATCAAATTAAGTTTTAATGAAATAATGAAATACTCTACGGAAACCATTTAACAGTATCTAAATACACACATTCATATACATAAATATATGTATATGTATGTAGATGCATAAATATATATACATATCAACTGATAAAAAATTTGTGGTGCCGGACTAATTGGTAATGCAGCTGAAGCTTTTACAGAGAATTCATTTTACGATGATTGAGCGCACTTCACGTTGCTTTTGAAAAACCCCTCTCCCCCTTCCCCCTTCAAAGTTGGAGAAAAAATATCAAACATTTGTATTTACACAAAAATGCTTTTATTTATAATCTGTGACTGAGAATTCTAGCTAATAGCAGATTATATTCCTAATGGGAACGTATTCATTTCAACCGAGCAATGCCGGGAAACATAATCAAGTGCAAGCAAATAAAACTTATGCGGAAGCCATAAGGAAGTCAACTGTCGACTTGAAGTAGCTTCATATTATATTTACAATACATAGTTTATCAATGAACAGACAGATGGACGGACAGCAGTATGAGCCGCGCCCTTTTATGTCTATGACATGAACTCATTTGAACAGTTATACCTTATGACATACGTATATATCAGATATTTTGATATGTTCCTTACATCGAACTCAACAGAGTTACTTCCCTGAGTTGCGAAACATATAGCCTGAGCTGTACTGTACTGTACTTTGATAACAAGGCAAGGATGACAAGGACGACATCTAGGTTGGGTTTCTTATTCTGATTGGATTTGGCAGCCAGGTAGAAGGACGCACAAATGAATAGCTGGCAGAGCAGTTGCTGCTTGGTTCAGGGACAAAGCTTTTTGGATCCTAATAGAATTCAACCACTCTTTCTTGGGTTTTGTCTTTTTCTTTTTCTTTATTGTTTTTTTTTTTAGGCATAACTATAGGGGGTTTTTTCTTAATGTGTTTTATTGAATGTATGAAAAGCTCTTCTTCTTAATGCAAAATATTTTTCGGCATATTTTTTTCTTTCTTTTTTTCGGTTTTGTTTTTGTCCTTTGGCATTTTCAGGTAAGTCTGAGCACATTTATTGTTTTGGCTCGACTGTTAAGGCATTTTTGGTTTTGAATTTCAGCATAATTGGTCTCTACGAAGCCTTGGCGGAGCTTTACCGAACCAACAAATACGCGACTACGGCAAGTTCTGTTTAAGTGTACATCTCTATATATATCTAGAGATGCTTAGCTCGTATTGTCAGTTCGTTTGATCATCATCCCACCTACTTACGGTTGACAACGAAAAATATTGAAAATGCTTTTCAATGCTGTCGCGAACCCCTGCCCTCGCCCCTGCCCGGTCCGTGGGGCATTCCCGTGCCGTTAAGTGGGACCGTCACCCAATTTCATTTGGTATACAAAATACTTTTATGCAACTGAAATGAGTTAAAATGTGACGAAACAGAAATACTTATGCGGTCACATATTACCGAAAATATACCCACTGAGTCATCATATATAATATCTATTACGATAGTACGTTCCCGATTCCCGATCAATCAATGGGGAAAGTAGTGGGTATTACAAACACTGTCGAACGCACATTCTTGATAAGCTTTTGGTCTACGGTCGAACGTCAGACGCTCTTTAACAATAGGGTCTACTGTAGTTATGGTGAAAAGTTTATTTCTGTTGCCATTTCTACTTCATTATTAATTAATTATTTATCAACATTTTAAATCAATTTTGTGGCATTATTGACATTAAATGGAATTATTTCAGAACTGCTCACACGTGCCTGATATCTGACAAAATATTTGTATGCTTATCAAAGCTGACTTGATCGGGGATTTTTTAATTTCTATTTATATATCTCCAGAACGAGTGGAAATTTTGTGTAATAGCTCCATAATTGGAAAAGAGGCGAGACTAAGAGAAGAAGTTACACAACTATAAGCAACGGATACATACATTAACTGCCAATTTACTCATGAAAAGAATTCAGAGAGGGTATATTCTAGGCGAACACTTTAACATGTTATAAACGATACTAGACACACACATACATAGATATTAGCTACAGGTGTAACGATTTTTGGCTATATCTCTTTCTGTTAGTTTCCAGAGGCTCGTCTTGCGGAATTTGCGTATTATAAAATATCTATATATGAATATCTGAAATGCGAAACTAGTTTGAGCAAAAGTAAAACAAAAATTTTAATGTGACACTCATGGCGATTTAACTAATTTAATTAATGCGTTTTTTTTTTTATTTAAATTTTGTTCGTTTTTTTTTTTTGCTTCGTATGCCCATAACGATTATTATTATCATTTTATGTATTCTTTTTGTTGGTTTTTGTTTATTTATTTATTTATATTTTTGTTGATTGTGATATTTTACTCGTAGATTCATTTAGCACATGCACAGATGGGCGAGAGAACATTTTATGGGCTGCCGAAAAACGAGAAAAAATCCGTAATATTTATTGTCATCTCGTAGCTAGCAACTGCTTGAATATGGCATCATCTCAACTGATGATATCAAGAGGCCAGCTTCCAAACTAGTTTTCTAACTGTCTCTGGCCGGCTAATGATGCCGCCATTGGCCCGTGCGACATTCATGCATATGCTTAGTGGATCGTTTAGTGAATAGAGCACCGAGCGCGGCAGCGGGCGCACAAGTGCAAACAGGTGACCGGCCACAGGTGAATCGCGAGCAGCATAGGGCACAGGTGGTCGGGACCGGAATAATACTACCATCTTCGATCTGGTTGTCTAAGTCGAACTCGAAGTTGAAGTCCAAGTCAAAGTCTGGAATTCTAATTCTACATGCGGCAAATTAAATAAACATTCAAATATGAATTAACCTAATCAATGCAAATGGTTCGCACTAATTTAGCAGTTTGCTTTATCGTTTCATGTTTCGTGTTTCGTGCTTCATGTTTCGTGTTTCGTGTTTAGTGTTTGGCTTCGCCTAATAGCTCCAACAACAAACCGTTTCTATATCGCAGTTCCAGTTTGTTTCGGTTTGCTTAAAAAATTCGACTTCCTTGTTTGCCAGCACTTTGCATTTCGGCCATAAAAAGGTATCTGCGACCATTTATATTGAGCATATACATATAAACATACATACATGCATATGCATGTATATGGCATATTATATGTGTCTGCATATTTCAAAATAGCATGTGGGCATCTTCTCGTTAACATGCGACTCATAATGACTCCCGAGCCGCGGAAATGTTTGGTCAAATCGTCTCAGCCACAATTAACAAGTTCTTATTGCCTGACTGGACTTATGGCTTATGCTAATTGCAATTGCAGCCTGGCTTGAATAGGAGTAGGGCTGGGGCTGCTGCCGATGTCGGGCACATTGACCCCTCTTCTTGGCAACTCGCAGCCCTCACCTAGCAACCCCCTGTCCAGCCAGACGCTGCGATGCTTGTGAGTGATGAATGCAAGTGCTGAATACATCACATATGTACATATGTATGTATGTATTCTTGTATGTATTTTGGCAACACTTACTACCCATACACATATATGTCTTTAAAGTCAATCCGGCCTTTATGATAATTAGCATAAAGTTAGATATAAAAGCAACCTTGTTTGTCACAAAATATTAGATTCTATTTTCATTAGGAACTTGACACGAGAATCTGAGAAATGGGAATGGAATGTATTTGACTTACAGGGTAAACATACATATATACATAACTTTAACAAATCTTACAGCTTCCATATTATTATACCCAGAACTCATTGAAATTGCTGATTCAGGGCGTAAACATATGTATGTACATATATGGTTTCATGCACTTGTATGAAACCGGCAGAAGTAGCTGTGAGCGAAGCCAGAAAAGTATATAGATTGATCAGGATGAGGGGGTGGATAAGATACATATGAATCTACATTTAAAATTTGGAGACTCTAGCTTTAAAGATGTAGGAAATAAAATTTTATAACTGATTTTTCGATAAGGTTTTTAATCGATAAAAAACCGGGGTGAGTTATCGTTTTGTAGAAGTAAATTCGATATCCGCGCTATATATACGAAAATTTAAAAAAATTCTTCCCGTTATTTTTATACCCTGATCCCATTAAAAATGGGAAATCAGGGTATAATGGTTTTGTGAATAGTATGTAACAGGCAGAAGGAGCCGTGGCAGACCCCATACAGTATATATATTTTTGATCTGCCCTGTCCGTTTGTCCGTCAGTCCGTATGAACGCCTAGATCTCAGAAGATATTAGAGCTAGAGACTAGAAATTTTGTGTGCATACTCATGTATACCATACGCAGTACAAGCTTATCTTATTTTTTTCGATAACTCATCCGATTTCTTTTTTCTCGAGAATAATCGATAAATTGATATTGTTTATTCAGCGTAATTTGAATACTTTTAGACCTGGAGACTTCAGATCATTTGATGTGTATATACATCTGATCAATACGAAGATTTTGTTATTTACAGATTTTGGATACCACGCCCCCTTCGCCCCCAATTTGCAAAAAACGTATTTTAAGTACTAGAGACTTGTGCTTTGAAATGTATACACATTTGCACATTATGATCACGTTCTGAAAGTCTCATGAAGATAGTCTTACTACAGGAGAAATTATTCAGCAACAAATTTCTCATAGTATTGTCCACACGGCAGCGTAGCCCAAGCGCAGTCGCTGCTTACTGAGTGTGTATGTACACACTCCAATTGGTATATATATAGCTTCAATTACTCCTCTGGGGCGTTGCAACATACATACATAATTTCATAATTTCAATCATTGGCTTAGTGTGTGAGGGTTCTCTTATTTTCTTTTTAACATTACTATCTTTTTAACTAAACTCTTAAGACAGTTTTTGTACAGGGGGTCGCAAAAACCGTTACGTTTAATTTTCTCATTTAAAATCTATTAACATGTATGCAAATGCCGCAAGGTGACTCATTGTGACCACACGGACGCTACAGTCGTCACTCGTCCACTCATGGTATAAGCTCCCACGCTAAATGGAACTACATATACATACATACATGCATGCATGTAGACAATTGAGTGAGTCAGACCGCCAATCAAACAGTTTTATGCATGTACATACTGACATACATATGTACCTATGTGTACATAGGTAATACAGTTGAAGTTTTCTAGCTTGAACCTAACTAAAATTTTTAATTACAATTTGTATATATTGCAACATTAAATTGAAATCTGTGCATTATGTTTATAGAAAGGTGTTTAATACAATTTTCAAGCAATATGTAATTATCGTACATTAAATACATACATATGTATGTATGTATGTGCAGACATTCTACATGTTTTTTATGTACTTATTAAAACTTAAATTATGTTGAAACTTCGGATGAATGATATCACCTTTTGAGATGTTGGTTCGTATTAATGGAATTTCACTGTGAATATACAAGCATATGTACGTGTATCAATGCATTGTGTACATGTATGTACATACATACAGACATATGTATTTAGGTTTACATATTGTATTTATAATATAGAAAAAAACGAAAACGTGTTATTGACAGCTCTCTGTGGCTGCATCGATCGCCATGCTCGCTGGATGCGCCATTATTTTGGAGGCATGCAATAACAAGAAGAAGAAGAGTAAACACGATAACAATAACAACAACAATTGCAAAAACTGTGATTTCCTTCTCTGTACTTCTGTCTTCAAAATATGTAAACGAATAACGCCTTTCGCGGTAATTTAAGGCATTTGTGTACACAAGTATTTTGTTAAGATTTGTAAACAAATCACGTATAACAACAAACCACAGCAAAACAACGCAACGTAACGCAACGCAATGCCGCAGCACAACGCAGCACAACGCAGCACAACGCAGCACAGCGCAGCACGGCGCAACAGCATCGTCTGGCGCTGCAAAAATCGATTCCAAACGCTCTCTGAATGGCGCGCAGCGAAACACAACAACGCATACTTGTGCGTATGCACACAACTGAATATACATACATACATACATCCAAACAAGCAAACGTATGTATCAATGGGTATATGCATATGTATCTATATATGTATGTACTTAACGTTGCGTTGCTGGTTGCGTCGCCGTTCTTCGATTGTAGCGTTAGCTTTCGCACACTCTTTAGTCACACCGTCACTTTGATTTTTTCTTTACTTCTGCGACCCATACGTAATATATGAATATGAACATACACACATATACTTAACAGTTATGTACACGCAGTCATACATATACTATCTCTACAATATACGCACGCCCCTATGTAAACATGTACATTCTTGCACTCATCTAAATGCATAAGACTTAGTTGTTGAATTTCACTGCATAGGGTACTCAATCGTCGCCTTCGTAAAATTAGCCCCATTTCTTATAGTATGTTCCACTTCGCATTCATTAGCCGTATTCGTGCCAGTGCGCTTTGCAGTGCTCGTTCAGTGTCTGCCGCTGCCGTCAACCGCTCCATTTTGCATGCATATGTCACCACTGATGCCATTTTAGCTTTTTTCCCGTCAGATCTGGATTTCTTAAGAGTCCGAAGAACTTTCATATAGCGGAAAGCTTTTTAGAAATTCGGAAAAGCATGTTTTTCAGTTTGATATGTTTTTCATTTGATATGTTTTCTTTCTTTTTTGTTTTTATCAAATTTAGTGTTGCAATGCAAAATTACAAAATCATCTAATTCAAACTTTTATAATAAAATTATAAAATTCACTGTAAACGAGCAAAAAATGTCTATCAATTTACGAATACACATTTATATATACATATATGCATATTTAACATAAAACCTGCAACACTGCCTTCCCAATCATATTCACATTCAGTTTCCGTCGTCTTTCCAGTTCCTTCTAGCTTTTTATTCTCTGCAAACAAAATGGCAGCACTGTATGTGACGTGTCATCGCCGTCTATCCGTTTCGCTGTCTCGCCTTCATACTATTCATTGTTGCTCTTGTTTTTTGCTTGTGGCTGCTGCTCGTTTCATTTTATTATTTTTGTTGTGGGTCTTAAAAAAATCGAAAATGCCGGCCGGCATTTTTAACCGACTACGACTGCGGGTAACTCAGTCTATTGGCGACTGCCTCTGTCGGCGCAACAGCAAACTGCGTTTGACTCACAGCATGTCTATATGTGTGTGAGCATGCAAGTATGTACATTTGCAGGTTTTTGAACTTGCCAAGGTACACATACACATATACTTTCACACACATACACAGCATACGCTGAGCAGAGAGCAGCGTCTACGGCGGCGCATTGACTTCCTTCTCTCTCACTCTGTCCCTCTTTTGTTGCTTTTACCTTTGTTGAACCTTTTTGAAATGCTTTTGCGGGTACTTCTTTGGCTAGCTTTAATTTTTTGTTATCTTTGCCGATGCGATATTTCCTCTGCCGTTAACGTTGTCGCAGCGCAATCGCCATCCGTTGTCGCATCGATGATCTCTCCCAACAAAATGGATTTGCTTGTTGTGCTAGCGCCGCAGTCGACATACTAAATACATATGTATGTATATGCATGTACATATGTACAAATGTATGTGTATGCATATGCAAAGGCACAAACGGCATGATTAGTTGTCTGGCTGTGATTGCCGACTGTGATTGGGACTGGAGCCGACAATACGCCGATATCGACACCGAAGCTGAACCCTTGAAAGGTCCTGACCATATCATAAAAACGTTCCTAAAATCCACACACACTCAACTGCCAATTAATTAAATTCAATAAGTTATTGCCGCCGTTCCAGCCCCGACCTTGCCCTGCCCGCTGGTTCTTGCTGCTCATTTGTTGTAGCGTTTTATGGCGCCGTTTCATTGTACAACGAGTTCCTGCTTAGTCCCTTTGCCATTCACAACTCGGCGTTCGTTTTTCGGCTCTGCCGACGCCCAGAAGCAGACAACGAAAAGCGCGTTGCGCCAACCAGAGGCAAGCAGTGAACTGCGCATGCGTGTGCGTATGTTAGTGTGTCCATGAAGGTGGCTGCGCTTAAGATGGCTAATTGCCCCCCACAGTACAAGTTTATCATATTTGTTTGATAACTCATTCAATTTATTTTTTATCAAGAATAATTGATAAATTGATTTTGTTTATTCAGCGTATTTTTAATACTATTAGAACTGCTCGTAGGGATCAGGGTATTTACTAGTCAAGCAGTCTAGACTAGAGCACTCATACTTGTTCATTATGAGCTGTATGTGGTCAAAATAAGCCGATAAGATTTAATCAGGAAATTTACAAATATTTTATATATTTATATACATATACATATGCATATGCATATACATATACATATACATATACATATACATATACATATACATATACATATACATATACATATACATATACATATACATATACATATACATATACATATACATATACATATACATATACATATACATATACATATACATATACATATACATATACATATACATATACATATACATATACATATACATATACATATACATATACATATACATATACATATACATATACATATACATATGCATACACATATACATATACATATACATATACATATACATATACATATACATATACATATACATATACATATACATATACATATACATATACATATACATATACATATACATATACATATACATATACATATACATATACATATACATATACATATACATATACATATACATATACATATACATATACATATACATATACATATACATATACATATACATATACATATACATATACATATACATATACATATACATATACATATACATATACATATACATATACATATACATATACATATACATATACATATACATATACATATACATATACATATACATATACATATACATATACATATACATATACATATACATATACATATACATATACATATACATATACATATACATATACATATACATATACATATACATATACATATACATATACATATACATATACATATACATATACATATACATATACATATACATATACATATACATATACATATACATATACATATACATATACATATACATATACATATGCATACACATATACATATACATATACATATACATATACATATACATATACATATACATATACATATACATATACATATACATATACATATACATATACATATACATATACATATACATATACATATACATATACATATACATATACATATACATATACATATACATATACATATACATATACATATACATATACATATACATATACATATACATATACATATACATATACATATACATATACATATACATATACATATACATATACATATACATATACATATACATATACATATACATATACATATACATATACATATACATATACATATACATATACATATACATATACATATACATATACATATACATATACATATACATATACATATACATATACATATACATATACATATACATATACATATACATATACATATACATATACATATACATATACATATACATATACATATACATATACATATACATATACATATACATATACATATACATATACATATACATATACATATACATATACATATACATATACATATACATATACATATACATATACATATACATATACATATACATATACATATACATATACATATACATATACATATACATATACATATACATATACATATACATATACATATACATATACATATACATATACATATACATATACATATACATATACATATACATATACATATACATATACATATACATATGCATACACATATACATATACATATACATATACATATACATATACATATACATATACATATACATATACATATACATATACATATACATATACATATACATATACATATACATATACATATACATATACATATACATATACATATACATATACATATACATATACATATACATATACATATACATATACATATACATATACATATACATATACATATACATATACATATACATATACATATACATATACATATACATATACATATACATATACATATACATATACATATACATATACATATACATATACATATACATATACATATACATATACATATACATATACATATACATATACATATACATATACATATACATATACATATACATATACATATACATATACATATACATATACATATACATATACATATACATATACATATACATATACATATACATATACATATACATATACATATACATATACATATACATATACATATACATATACATATACATATACATATACATATACATATACATATACATATACATATACATATACATATACATATACATATACATATACATATACATATACATATACATATACATATACATATACATATACATATACATATACATATACATATACATATACATATACATATACATATACATATACATATACATATACATATACATATACATATACATATACATATACATATACATATACATATACATATACATATACATATACATATACATATACATATACATATACATATACATATACATATACATATACATATACATATACATATACATATACATATACATATACATATACATATACATATACATATACATATACATATACATATACATATACATATACATATACATATACATATACATATACATATACATATACATATACATATACATATACATATACATACACTCATGGTCAAATTAATAGGTGTAAAATTTATTTTTTATTTAAAATGTAATTCCGACTATATTTTCTCATGGGCTTAACCGTCTTCTTTTTATATCTAGTATCCAATTCTTTGCCTTTTGGTCTTCGAACATGTCTATTTGAGTCATTCCCAACAAAATTTGTTTTCGTTTCATCACTCCAGAGAATTTTTCTCCATTTACGCTCTCCCTCTAAGCCACACCAGGCCTTGTGAGATTGAGCAAAATGTTTGCTTATCTCAAAATTTTGATCCACGCAGTAGAGGAACTCTGCGAACAGCTCTCCTAGGTAGATCCGAGCCTAATAAACGTCGACAAATAGTTCGTGCTGATACCACATTGCCCATTTCGCTGCCAATAGCTCTCGACGACTTAAAAGGGTCCGTTTTAGCCAAGGTGACTATACGGGAATCGTCTGTTACGGTAGTTTTCCGACGGACACCTGGATTCTTTTTAACTTTTTTTTATTTTGGGGCATTTGTGACGATGTTTTCTGGTCGTCCCATAAGTGATGCAATGCATTTATAAGTTTTACCCTCTTCACGAACCTCAAGAACGAGATTTCTCTCTTCAGCACTGCAGTGAACTCCATGACCCATCTATTTTTATTAAAATGTTGCAAATAAATATTTTTATGCTTCAATCTAATCATATTCAATAAAAACAGTACCTTTGCATACTCAAAAGCCTTTCAATATTTTTTTTTATTAAAACACACCTATTAATTTGGCCAGCAAAATTTTGAGTATTTTGTGAATTATGCTAAAATGAAACTAAACATTATTATTTTTTAAACTTTTTTTTTGTTGTTACAGTTCTAAGATATGTCTATTTTCGAATACAAGTGGTTTTTTTTTAGTTACATGAGAAAATATAGTCGGAATTACATTTTAAATAAAAAATAAATTTTACACCTATTAATTTGACCATGAGTGTATATATACATGTATATTTTAACATTCATTATGTATAATTAATTGATACTTTAATATATGAGTTGACGCAAATACCACCCATACATGGCACCACGGCAACTCTCCCAGCTAGAAAAGGAATGCGAGGCGCTCGTTACCAGAAGGTTCACTGTATGCATTATTGCTTCTTTAAGTATGTACATATGTTCTTGATAACGCGTCGATTAACCCAACTTTGTCAGCACGCCTGGTTCGGAACTGGTTCAGAGCCGGTTCGCTATTCCTGCTCAATGGCTCATCATTTGCTATAAATTTGCCTTGAATTGCTGCCGGCTGTCTCTGTAGCCGCCACCCGCAGAAAGAGCTGGTGCGAGGGCTAACTGGAGGGGAGGAAAACACTTAATTTTTTTGACAAAACAATTAATGTGTATTTTTGTGCATTTTAATTTGCCAACATTAATTGCAAGTTTATTGAGCCGCCGCCGTCGCTTGAGCCATTGTTGAGCCAATGAACTGGACGCGTTAGCCTTGAGCCGGGCGAAACAAAAGATCAAATGATGCTGCTCATCAGATGGTGGTTAGGTTGGATAAGCTTTTTAAGATTTGGCCGTCAGCGTCATGGCCATTAGCATAATGAAGGCAGAGTTGGCAAGCAAGTTGAAATGGACTCCGAGGCCCTCCCAGTAATAGTCGATCATGACGGATCCGTAGCGCGCTCCGAAGGCGATGCCCGCCATGCCCCCATAGACATTACTCCACTGATTGACGCCCAGGAATAGCAGCGATACCACATTGCCGAGCAGCGTCAGATCCTTAAGTGTGGCCGTTGAGTTGTCCTCAACGTCGCGCCACTTGGCCGCCAGATCGAAGGTGAGCGGCACCAGGAAGCAGCCGTGCGCCATGGCCAAGTGCGGGCTGGAGGACTTCAAGTAGAGTTCAATGTTGGTCAATGGCAGTGGCACCAACTCCATAATACCAGAAGTTATCTGGGACAATCGATTGCACTCATCGTCGTCATTATTGGCCGCCCGCACTACGCCCAGCAACCCATGGACCAGACTCAATGCCGCCGCCGCGTAACCATAGGGCGTCTGCAGTGGATGCAGCGTGTACATTGCATAGCCGGAGCTGACCACCAGCAAGCTGTTGAAGAGCGCGTCCATGAACAGCATCGTCTGGATATTTTTCGTTGGTTTCTGTTACTGATTCCGATTCCGATTCCGATCCAAATTCAGATTTCCACTCTGATCCAGGATCAGCGTTGTTCCACTTCTCGATTTATGCAAGATCAACTGCTATTGTAGTTGATAAAGTTGTTGCTCTTAGTGCGACAATTGGTTCATTCTATGTTCATTCCCTAGCCTTGCAGTCTGAACTTTGGTGTTTGTCCTTTTGTTACTTTTTTGTTTTATCCTTTTTCCAACTGATCGTCGCTTCCGTCTTCTGCGCAGTTGTTTTTTTTTATTTTTTATTTAGACTGTTCGGTGAACGAGCACGGCAAATTTTGTGTTATTGAAAATGTTTCAGCGACATGTTTGACTGTTATGACAGCTTTATCAAAGCTGACTCTCTCTCTCCCTTCCTCCCTCGATAATCCCGTTTCTCTCTAGCCACTCAACCATCAATGTCAATTTACATGTATGTATTTCGAATATCATGGGATCCAGGTAAGACATTTTATGGGCTGTACTCCATACGGACTCGTCCTCTTGGTTGATTGAATTTGGCTTGACTTATTATTGGGTTCAGGACATACAAATTTCATTACAAGTACTGACTTCGTTTAATACCACTAAATACATGATTGTCGATTGGCCGCCACTGGTGACGTTCCAAGTGACAGAAAAAATAAAAAATAAAAAAATAAATAAATAAATAAAAATATAAAAATAAACAAGTAAGAAAGCTCTCCACTGAACCCTTCGAGGAACTGATATTTCATCAATTCTTCGCGACTCTCTTCATACACAAGAAACACAAACACTCAACCACACAGACACACAGACACACAGCACACAAACATAGGCACGCACGCATAAGCACGCATGGGCTGCAGTGTGGGCTTACTATGTGAACTTAATTGCTTAATTGCCGATGGACATCTTCACGAAACTTTCAGATCGGGATTATATATATTTTTTTCGATAAGGTTTTCAATCGATAAAAAATAATGGCATGAGTTATCGATCTGTAGAGATAAACTCGATAGCCGCGCTATATATATGGACATTTAACACAACTGAAGTTTCTAGCTCTTATAAAATTGACGCTCTTCTGAAATTGACGCGTTCAAACATACGGACAGTCGGACGGATGGGTAGACGGATAGACGGACAGAGCTAGGTCGACTCAGGTCGTCCAATTCAATAAGAATTAAACAAGTTACAGCTGATACTTCAATCATTTTTCGCTTCTGTGTAGGCTTACTCTATAGCTCTATGCTAATTTGTTTAATAAAGCTTTCAGATCGTGATAATGACATCCACATGAATGTATGTATTTAAAGCAAATCTATTGAATATGCGAATAACAGTAATGTAATAATGTAGGCATTCCAAATTTTGGAGCGCAAATGGGAAAACGAAAGTCGAAAGTTCAATCGCCACCAGTCCAAAGAGGGAAGGGCAGTGTCAATAACACGAATGTCATAGTCAAAGTATAGCTGCGCTCTTTGAAGAAACACAAGAAGCCTGTGCCCACTGTCAATAATGGTCTCAAGCCAGATATCATCTTAGTCGGCTTTCTTCACGACAACGATCTTATGTTTGCCCTGAAGTTTGAGAATCGTAAGCTTCCTGAATTGATAACTGCCGTGAAGTTGAAGTTGCGTGTGCCAAGTTTGCTAATTCAACATTACTGTAATATGTAGCATTACAATTTTTGTTTTTTTTTTTTTTTTTTGGTTTTTTTTAATTTCACCTTGAGGCTATGCACATGCACATACTCACGTAAAAGCACTACTGATTCTGCTGACTGCGCAGTAACTGCGCTTGGACAGCAGTGTGGACAAAAAAGAAATCGGATAAGTTATCAAAAAAAATATGATATGCTTGTACTGCGTATGGTATACACGAGTATTCATGCAAAATTACAAGTCTCTAGCCTTTATGTCTTCTGAGATCTCGACGTTCATACGGACGGACGGACAAGGCTATATCGACTTAACTCGTCGCCCTGATCAAGAATATATACTTTATGGGGCCTGCGATGCTTTCTTCTGCGTCTTATATACTTATCACAAATCCATTGTACCCTGATTTCCCATTTTTATGTATACCATTTGTCTCTAATCACGTATTATTTTATATATATTTGTGTATAATAGCTTTTGCTTTTTGGGTAGGCGACAAATCTTGAAAAGCTTTCAATGTAACATTTACATACACAGGCGCTTCTTACACTTTTCAATGCACAAACAAGAGAAATCAAGGGAATCGAGAAGTATCGATAACACAATCGATCGGCTGATCGATTAGACACATCATCTTCAGCATGATCACTGTTCGCTATCTGAACGACCTCTTTGGCATAGCCAAGTCTTAAGTCTTAAAATTGTGAATTGTAATAATCATATTTATTTTTGTATGGCTTTTCTCCTCATTGTTTTCCGCCTGGGCTTAAGTTAATGGAAATCCAACAGAATCTTATATGGCATATCAATGATGACACGAACTTCGTTTCCTACTGTGGGCACTCTGGGTTCGGGCTTCGCATTTGGCTGCACTCACTACCGCCGAACGGCGAACGGCAAATGCCAAATGGACAGTGTCTCCGTTGATTTATTACGCTTTGTGGCGGCTTAATCCGCATCCACCTGTAACCGACATGGAGACGACGAAGACGAACAGCTGGCGAAATGCTGCCCTCGCCAATGCGCAAGCGCAAACGCAAACGCAAGCGCAAACGGAAAACGCAAACAGAACCAGCCCAGTACAAGCGCAGGCTTAATTATTAATTTAAATCGCACCGTTTATATGATAAAAAAGGGCAAAAACAACAACAATAAACACTGAGACGTGCCACTGAGCATTTGAGCACTTGAGCAGTAGAGCAGTTGAGCATTGTGCATGTCCAAGTTCAGGACTTGCCCCAGTCACAGACCCAGCCACTGTCCCAGGCACAACTAAAGCCAAAGCCCGAGCGAAAAAGTCTCTCTTTTTGCCAGTAGCGGACTTCGGTTAGAGTCCGCGCCCAAGACGGGCCAACATTTAAAAGAGAATGGGTCAACAGATATTTTCTGTGCTCGAGACAGCTAATTGATTTTGAACAATTTTAACGATTCATTATTAAAATCTGTTATATTTTTTTCCAATTTTATAATACCCTGAACCCATTGAAAATGGGAAATTAGGGCATAATGGTTTTGTTAAAGGTATGTAACAGGCTGAGGGAGGTCTGGCAAGATCTCACAAAGTAAATATATTTTTGATCGGGACTTAGCCCTGTCCGTCTGTCCACCCGTCCGTTCGTCTGTTCGTCCATCTGTTGATGGACGTCCGTATGTATGAATGCGTCGATCTCAGAAAATATGAGAGCTAGAGATTTGAAATTTTTCCTAGGCCCGTGTATATCACGTGCATATCGTGCAAGCCTAATCGAAAATTATTTATAAAATTATATCTCCTACATCTTCAGATGTAGAAATTTTTGTCAAAATTTTTTTTTTTATAAAAGACGTATTTATAACACTAGAGGCATATGCTCCATCTTCAAAAAAGTTATTAAACAACTGAGTTCAGATAGTAAGCCCACACGGCAGCCCATGCCTATTTATGAGTGCGACCTATGTGGGTCTGTCTATGTGTGTGCGTGTGCTAACTCTTGCATATGCGTAAGCAAAAAAGCGACTTGGAATTATTGCAATATCAGTTCCTCGAAGGGTTCACGGGATCTCGTAGCGAGCAGTCTCGACTAGAACTTCCCTACTTGTTTTTTATTAACTTTTAAGTTTATTAAATGAACAGGTAATTTAAAAGAGCTATATAAAAGGATTTAAAATGCTGTAATTTTTCAAGTTATAAATAATTCCTAATGAATTATAGTATTGAATATACATACATACATATACATATATATTCAAAACTTAAGGTTTAGGACGTGATAAAAGTAGATAAAAGTACCAAAAGAGCAGGGAAAGTTCCAAATGTTAGTTGATTTTTTGCTTGATTTGTAGTCCGAGTTAGCCACCGGGTCAAGGTTTCATGTAGACGAGGCTAAACTAGCAAAAACGTTAAACTAGATGAAAATTAAGTAATTTATCTATGGATGCACACCTGTTGATGCGCACCTGCAGCTGCGCCCCTGTGTCTGTGTCTCTGTGTCTGCGCCAGCGCCTGCTTCTGTGCTTATCTGGGCCCTATAGCGTGACAAAACTTATTGCTCGAATGCACCCCTAGACAATTTCAGCAGTCGAGTCGCATCGCAACGCAACGCATCGCGCCGCGTCGCGCCACGTCGTAAAAAAATGAAAAGAGCCGCGCGCGCTCCTGCCCGCCCGCGCGATTTTAGCAAGTGCAACGTTTGAAAGTGGACCCAAGTGCAGACACTTCATTCCAATTCATAATTAATCAGGTTTTAGTTGAGGCTATGGGTGTGAGTTCTGGTTCAGCTCAACTTAGTTCAGTTCAGTCCAGTTCGGGCACTGTCCACTTCACTTCGGTTCGTTTCGTTTCGGCTTAAGATGGGGCTGGCTGGCTCCTTAGACCGTGTTTACCGGACTTAACACTTGCATTACGAGGGCAAGCCAATGTGCTCACTGTTGTTGTTGTTGTTGTGGTTGAGCGAGCACTTCTTGGTCAAGATGCTCAAGAGCCAGCTGTCCGCAGTTATGGCCAGAACATATCGCCAGCTAAAATGGGCTTTACTTAGCCAACTCGGACTTCAATTTCGGTTTCGGTTTTGGTTTCAGTTTCGGTTCAGGTTCAGGCCCTGGTTCACTTTTGATTTTCAGTGCGATGCCATGGCGCGTGTTGCTCTGTAGCACCACTTGATTTATGGCGCTGCCATTGAGGCAGAAAGCGCAGCCGCCTCGCAAAAACTGGCGCCACGGCCTGACACACGCACACACCTGAGCTCACATCGTTTTTTTTTTTTTTTTTTTGCCAAAAGATAATCAGCAGCATTTGCATGCAGCTCAACGAATGTGCCCAAAAAGTTTAATGAGGTAAAAACTGCGTGGACAAATATTTTCCGGCTGTGCGGACAAAAAGTGCGTGAACGATGCCCCAGTACATTCATACATACATATATATATATATACACATATATATATATATATATATATATATAGTACAATATATATATTGAAGTCGACAGGCGCTGCTTGAAATGCGCACCAGAAACCCTACGCACTTCATAAATTATTTAACAGCGTTGCTCCGCAAATTGTACTGAGACCGGAGGACGGAAGACGACAGACGTACGATGCGCAGCTCTGTGGCTCAGAGGTAGGGAACCAATTTTAATTGCCGGCTACAGCAAGGCTCAATACGTGTGCTGGGGGAGGGGCCGGGGAGAGTCGCGTCGGTAAAAATATGTGCGAATTTTTGACAACTGCAAATCGAAAATGGCCAACGGCCTTAGGTGCGACAGGAGTCGGGTGTGGGGGAAGGAACAACTGTGCGTGTCATGTAGCAACATGACCAAAGACATGATCCGGCTTTGACTTTGTCTACGGTTGATTTATGGGCTTGAATTCGAATTCGAGTTGAAGTTCGAGTTTGCCTAGCTTTGATTCATGTGCGATATAGCTGTGCCGATCTAGATTCAGATCTAAAGGCCGGGCGTCGCGACGCCGAGACTCATTCATGAACTAATCAGTGACGCAGCCAGCCGCCGTTCGCAGAATTTCACACTTTTGACTTCCGCCACGACCCAGAAGTGTTCCCAGAACTCTGGTACTTGTGAGGCCATTATTATGCGGTCTCGTTCGCAATCTCCGATTAGCCTCTGAAGAGATGCTGGATAATAGTAATAATAATAAAGAATCATAAATGCGCGCAGAAATAATTTATAAAAGTGCCGCACGCAGACAAGCTTATCAAACAAATGAAAAGCTCTATAGTAACCAAAGTACTTTAGCTATTTGAATATTTAGATTCAGACCGAACAATTAAACAGAGCATTATTGGCAAAGACTATTAATAATAATATGAGAAGAAGCTCATCAACTAGGTGTTGAAATTTGTGATTATAAAATTTAATCTCTACAATCAATATTTATACAAATTGGATGATGAGGAGGTATACAAAATCCAAAACTCACAAAATCTTTAAATTCATAGAACGCAACAAATTCATGCAACGCACAGTACACCTGAAAGATGACATATTTTTAAACTCAAAATTGAACTGGGGACTTGATCAAGATAATGTGATCAGTATCAGGCAGAGCTCAAATTCGACGTCTAAATTAAGTTCTGAGTGCTATAATTTAACATTTTCCACACATAAAAACACTAGTTCAGTTCTTGAATCAACGTCTTTATGAATTGATGAATACGTGAGCAGGAGCTGATAGCTGAAAATTTCGAATTGAAGATTCTATTATTACTTAGCGACTATCAACAGCATCACCGTGCATTAAAAAGGAACTAGCTCAAGCGCTCGTAGAGACGTGGAGGCAGTCTGTTGATGAATCGGCAGAGCTCGAATTGAAATCGACAAGTGTTCGCATTGACAGAGCATGACAGGGCAGTTAACGGACTTCCTGACCCCCTTCATGCAGCACAATGCAGCAAATCAAAAATGTGTCATAAATTGTCTTGAATGCTGAACAAAGAACCAGTACGGCAGTGGCAATGGGAACGGGCACGGGAACGAGCACGGGAACGGGAACGGGAGCGGGAGTAGGAATGGCGGCAAATACGAGGGTCATCCATTTGAGTTGGGTAACCAAAAATTTTGACGCTGCATAAAGCTACGTAGAAATGTTGAGGGTGGACTTGACAGTGGTGGGCGAGGGCGGATAACGCGCGTATATATGAAGTGTAGTGTGCGTGGAAGCCGTCGCGTCGTCTGCCTGTCAAATGCCAATGATGTTATTTAAGTTCTTTTCGTTTTCTTTCTCGTTCCCCCCTGCATTTGGCAGCCCGAAGTCTTGGCATGCAGAAGACAGTTGAAATTCATTCTTTCATTGCTTTGTGGCAGGATATGCAATGGGCAATTCGAAAAACAAAACCGAAATGAAAAGAAAAACATGTACGGAATATGAGAGGGAAAATATTTTGCACATTTAGCGAAATGCTTGGGGGTCGAAGTCGAAGTCGAAGTCGAAGTCGAAGTCAAACTTAAAGTCAAAGTCGACGTCGAACGCGATCGCCAAGGCACAGTCGGATACGAGTTGGTTCTGGGCCAAAGAAGTCATTAAAAATGCGTAGAATGTCAATGTAAAATGTTGATAATTCGCAATTATGCGTCTCTGGCTTCAATTTAAGTGTTGTTGCTGCCACAACACCGTCTCCCTGATCCCCGAGCTCTCCGACACCACCATCGCCGTTGGCCGTCTCCAGCCCGAGCCGGCTTCAAGATAAATAACAGCGCCAAAGGAAGCTAATGACAGTTGCCACATAAAAAATGATGATGACGACGCCGGCCAAGCGACCAAGCGACCGATCGCCCGACCGTTGATACCAGCCGATGTGGGTTGCATGTCAGCTTGAGACTACACAAAAAATTAAATATAAAATAAAAACGTACGAGATCGACTTTCACTGGAACGCTGCAGCTAAAATACCCTTACAGCAAAATTGTCTGGACTGTTCCCATAGCAATCAGATGATAAGGGCTGCTGAAGTAATATAAGATGTGATCTGATTTTAAGTTTCCCGAATCCTTATGGCGCATACCTAAATATGTCTCAATCGTTATGTATGTATCAAAATGTAAGTATTTCAATATAGTCAAATTATATAATTATTCGATTCACTGCTAACTAAAAGACGTGTTTGTTTCTCTAACATCTTCAAGTTCATTTTTCTTCTTTCAATAGATATGTGTACATATGCATATAAACTATAGGATTATAATCCACAAAACTTGTTATACATTCGACATGGAAACGGTCTTATTAGCGAGAGCTGCCTTATGTTACACAAAGAAACTATCTTAAATATACTTTTATAATAGATCTACATGTAGATGTATAATTGTATTCCTATGCACTTTAGCTTTTACACAGGGCAGCTGTAATTTTTTCATCGATTGTACATATCGAGCTCTATAGTAGTAGAGGTCTAATAGTTCATATTTGATATTTTTAAGAGACAGACAGAGTGCTCCATCTATATTGACTTAGCAGTTGGTAGATCTTTTCCAATGTTACATAAATTGCAAGGATTTCATAAAGGCTTAAATAAAGGTATATCATATATATATCTGTATATTATACTCTTTGTTGTTGCTATATTTTTTGGGTGTAAGAAGAACGCGAAGTCTGAACATAATCAAAAAGTCGTTGGGTCTTGCCAAAAGTGAGAGTTACTTAACAGCCTGCCATGCATGAAAATAAAATACACTTGCATACAAACATACATATGTACATATGTATTTAAATCCGTCGTGCATTATCGAAAAAGGACGGCAACAGCCACAGAAACAAAGAAACAAACGCTTTTTTATTTTCATAATTGCCTCGGCCAAGTTCAATGTTCTCTCGTAGAGCTCGACGTAATTTTGCAATCGCCAATCGCCAATTTAATATTAGATAGAGGCTAAGACGAAACGCGACGAATAGCTACTACATTGTAAAGAATAAAAGGGAAAATAAAGCAGAAATCTCTCTAAATTCGCGAAAGAAAATACAACTTTTCTTGTTTCACATTTGTGAGTAGAAAGTAAAATTGAAGAAATTTATTTATTTATAAGACATTAGAATTAATATAAAAATGAAAACTCACTTACGATTTAAGTACAAGCAACTAATTTACCTAAATGCAATCAATTTCATCTGAAAAGCGTATAAATTTATATATACATAGATATAGATATATATATAAATATAGTTCTTCCATATGGTTGGCATAGCGAAACAATTTTTAGTACGCTCAATTTTTCGAATTTTTAATTGTGCGAAAGAAGCAAACACCTCCATGCATATACACCCACATAGGACCCCAGAAACTCTATCTCGCTCTTTTTATATTACTGTTATATCATCTTCCCTCTCTCTATCTTCTAGTCTCTCAATTAATTCACTCGTTTTATATCTCCATCTGTCTATCTCGATATATCTCTGTCAAACTCTCTCTCTCCCCCTCGCGATCTCTATTTTTATAGCCAAAATCCATTAAAAATCGGGTATAATGGTCTTATAATTGATATATCGACAGACCAAAAATCGGTAACTACCCTACACAATAATGTTATTATTATGGCTTGAAAGTCGTACAACATATAAAGTTATTAAACAATGAAGTTCTCATGTGGGAGCTCGGAATTATTGTGATACCAGTTCTTGGAAGGGTGCAGGGGATCTTGTAGTCGAGCAGTCTGGAGTAGAACTTTCTTGTTTTTTCATATAAGAAACGTTTGATATAAATTCGATTTATTATTGAATACGTCGCGCTTTATCGATATTTTTTTACAGGGATATTTTCGACCGATATTGCCCATTAGCCGCTTTAGCACCGAAAATTATATTTTCTGTGTTAAACCGTTTTATGATACAAATTGTTTTCAGTGTACATATGCACGAGCTGCAAGATCATTTTGTAAACATGCGCCGATTTATGGCAGGCAGAATGCCATTACCACGCCTCCAAATGCTCGTGGTGAGCATGTGTATACGATATATAGTATAAATAAATATATATGTGAGCATTTATATATATATATATATATATATATATATGTAACATATATATGTATATATATACACATATACAGAATGTACATGCATAAATAAATACATAAATTTGGCGCTCGTTTGCCAGATCTTCAAATCATTTGCACAACTTTGTAACAAAATAAGATTCACTTCCGTGTTCAGCTGTGCCTGTGTGTGTGCGTGTGTGTCGGCGTGTGTGTTGGCGTGTGTGTGCTACGCTTGGCTATGAATCAATTACACGTGCGAGACCTTTTACCACCTAACAACGTAAACATTTGATGCATGCTTGTTGTTTTTGTTTTTTGTTTTTTTTTTTTTTTCATTTAGTAACTAAAAATCACACTAAATGCATCATTTGATAATACTACGAATCACAATATATACTATATATGTGCATATTCATGTGAAACGTGTGCAACCAAGGTAGCTTGCTTGCAATCACTGACTGACTAATGCCTGAGCCGAGCGGTGCGTGGGGGTTCGAGTTGGGGTTTGCTCTCGGGTTCAGGCAGTGAATTATGCAAATAGTGTCGAGACGTTAAGCTTGATAAACATCGTTCATCGTTCATGCACTCGTCACTGAATCGATTGGTATTCACAAAGCTGCATTAGGTATCCACAGAGAGAGTGAGAGAGAGAGAGAGAGAGAGAGAGAGGGAGAAAGAGAGAGGGAGAGAAGGATGAGAACAGAGAGAAGGATAGAGAGACAGAGACTAACCCATATCAAATTAGCATTTTAACGCAATTTACAAAGAATATATTTGAGTATTTGACTAGGAACTTTAGATATTAATTCTCTCAGTTTTGGTCATATATAATTACTATACATATTTACTATTCAATTTTTTGTTTATAAACGCTTTCAAGTTGAGCTTTATGGGGCTTAAGATAATTGCTATATTCTAATTCATTCATTGGATGTCAATCTCTAAACATTTAGTATTTGGGTCATCTATAAAATGTTTGAATTGTTTTCGAATATCAAAATAAATTTATGTTAGGAATATAAACAATTCCGATTTTTTGCTTGACTATACAAAATTTTAATGTGAACAAAATTTAAGTTATTATTTGGTATTGAGTTAGTTTTTAAATATTTGTCTCAAACTGTTATTAAAAGAAACTATGTACATATATCAAGCTCTCTACTATTTAATGATTGCAGCTGTTCAAATTTTTATAAGTTTAGTTCATATTTTATAAATGAATATAAAATCTGATGAAGCCTGAGAGCTAAGCGGGTATTCAAAAGCATTTGAAATAAATAGTTTAAATAATATATCAAAATTATTTGTGGCATATTTATTATCCAAATTTATATTTTATATTTCACTACTAATTTTATATATAGGCATATGATTGAATTGATTTGTTAAATATACATATATATTATATGCAAGTTTGTTTATTTAAAGCAGGGCTAATTTTAGTATTGTTGTTTTATATTATATATTAAATGAATAGTGAAAAAAAAGAATAATAAGAACAAATCCAGTTATGGCTAAGGATACACTCGCAATATTCAAAGTATTCATAGTATCCATTGGAAAGCTATTCAGTTTCAGCTGCGAGCCTCGTCGACATATTTTATGCGTTGGCCGACGACCGCTACGCTAATCGGTAATCTTATTTATGGATGTTTGGCTGCGCTTGGCGATTGTATTGAAAAGTGGGTCACACGCGTTTGGCTAGGACACTCATTGGCAGAAACAGATACAGATTGAGATAGAGGTAGAGAGAGAGAGAGAGAGAGAGAGAGAGATGTTGTCAGTCACGTCCACCTTGGCAGACGATGTGCGTCAGCTCAGGCAGACGTTCACTTTGGTACAGAAATCGATCTGCTTGATGCGTGAACTATGCCAAATGCGTGGGCCAGCCGTGCCATCTGTTAGATGATACATATAGAGCATGCTATAGTGCACACATACATTGTGTACAGACAGATCGTATAATGGCAAAATTTTAGCGACGCTACATATTATCAGTCGCCCACCCCTTTGCTCGCTCGAATCGCTTTTGGCGCGCGTCAACGGGGCGTATGTGCAATGTGTATTTGCTTGTATACATACATATTTGTATAAAAATGTGTATTTACATATATGAATGCGTGTGTGTGTGTGTGTGTTTGTGTATGCATATACACAAGCATATCATTTGAATTGGCAACGATAACAAAATATTAATAATAATACTCGCCTATAGCAAATTGTTGCGATTTGTTGCCTAACAACAGAGGCTTAATCTGCTGCGCTATATACAAAAATAAATTTACAAATTTATATATATATATATATATATATATATATATGTATATACTTGTATACATGTATTTGTGTAATTAGCTGCATGGCATGCGTATAATTCGATCGCCGAGCGGAACGAACTGATAAGGAAAACAATATAGAAGTACGAAAAAGGACAGCATCGAATGTCGAATTCTGAATACTCTATCGTTTATCATGCTTTATGTTGCTTCTGGATATTGTCAGTTGACGATCGATCTTAGACCATCATGATATAGAGAAGATAAACGATAGAGTGGGGATTCCATGGACATGTTACATAGTCTATTCAAGTAATGCTTCATTCCAAAATCGATTACAAATTGCAAAGTAGATTCAAATTTTGTATTAATTGAAGCAATTTATTACATTTAAAGAACAGTTGAGTGCACGTTACGTCTGCTTCATAGAGTCACATAGCTTGTGCGCAATTGGAATGTCCAAAGAGGGATGACTCCTCCGAGTGATGCAATTGCTGAGGCTTTCAAGTTAATGGCTGGTGTCAATCCAGTCTCTCCCAACTACTATAATGTCGCCAGGAAATGTGTCATCCGCAGATGAAGATGCCAGCAACTAAAGCGATGAGGTAAATAAATATTTGATCAGTGTGAATAAATGTTAGGCACAACCGTTTGCAGCGGACATCGTATGACTCTAGCTTCGAGCGGTCGATCTCTAAAGTATATAGTAATTTCTTGAGCATTATCGAAGTCGGCTACTCCAGATTCAAGTACTTTTGTGCTTTTACTGAGCCGCCTACCTTCAGTATTGCTTTGTATTAGTTGTAATCAGGACTATCTTACAGTAGACCTAAGTATTTCCAATAAGGCTTCATATAGAATAACAGCTGCTCCGATTGTCCCGGCACCCCGACACCCCTAGAATTGAGAATTGATGAGAATTAAATAAGAATACTTTGTCGACTGATTGAAGTAGAGTGGAGCTGAATCATATGTTCGAGGGTTTACAAGATAAGCATTCCGTCTTAGGGTCAATCCTTATGATTAACAAGTAAGAATGTTGCAGTCGGGCGCTATCGACTGCACAATACTCATTCTCATCACATTTTCTAATTTGCCACGCCCCCAAAGAGGCTCTTTGGGATTGAGTAATCAACCCCAGTATACAAAATAAGTTTCAGGTCTATAGCATCAATAGTGCTCAAAATATAACGGAGTTAAAAAATGTTCTATATATTCTCATCTGATTTGTCACGCCCCTAGTGGGCGTGGATATATAATTTTGTTATCGATTTTTATAGAATCGTAACATTAACATTAAGTTTTTGATCTTGAGAGGTTAACGAATGTGTACATTCCAAATGTTAGCTCTCTTGCTCTAATATGATTTACGACATACCGGATCGCCACGCCCCTTGTGATCGGAGCTGGAACATTTTTACACTTTATAATGCGAGTATAAGTAAGTCCAATAGACAACAACACTTATGACTTTGCCCATGAATCGCAGGGACGGGTCGCTTCGGATCGCGGGTCTTATCTTCTACGTGGCGCTACAATGAGCCACATTAGAGCCAATCGAAGCTCGCCTCGCAAAATTCACTATTTCAATTACAAATCGATGCCGATGTATGTGCATCCATTAATCCCCTTGACAGCAACCAATTTGTTAAAGAGCTATAAGCAAACATAAGCACACACACACACGCACGCAGTGTAATATCATAAGCATGCATGAGTACTGACTAAAAGATACCCAATTTTGGTTAGAGTCTAATATATTATACACACATTTCGTATTAATTTTTTCAATTTTACTTTAAGGTTTAATACATTTGTTTATTATTTTTGTATTTATTAGAAATAATATTTTGTACAGGGTATAAAGCTAAAAGCAGCATAAGCGTCATAGGGACAACAGGCGTACGAACTGATTGGAAGACAATCTCTATAGTTGTCGTCTAGGGCATAGTTCATATGCTATAATAAAATATAAATATAGAATAATGAAAAATAAATAAAAACGAATCAGAGCATTTTGTATGTTTCAAAAAGGCAATTACAACAAACCAGACGAGTTTGGAAATCTTTGAAAAGAATCTCTCAATTTATGGGAATTTCAATAGAGAAATTTCTGGCCAAATGTTGGCTAGGCCTGTGAGACTCTGGCGTTTCAACAAATCAATTAGCCGTCGCCGTTAATAGATCAAAATGCTATGTGTGAAAATGGACAAGATTCGACCATTGAAACAGCCGACCTTGATCTCCAACGGTTTCCCACACACCCATGCACACGCACACCCGCCCTGACAGCCATTTAAATCAGCTCGAACTGCGCAATTTGGCATTGGGGTTGCATGTGCCACCCTGACAGCCACTTCAGGCACTATCGCCGCTAGCTGATTTCGCGATCACAGCCATATACATGTACGTACATGTGTATGTGTATACACGTGGGTATGTCTAATGAATGGCGCCAAAGAGCTTATCACTTATCGTTATCACATATTACCATTTAATATGACTTATTAAAAACTAAGGACGATTAAACAGTCAATAATTTTCCAGGGCCATCTCAGCCAAGGCATTCGCAATCGTCTACATATACATATTTATTTACAGACTATAGACTACTACTATTTGACCTATAATTGAACGCTAAGTTTAGCGGATATTCTGATTAGGATATCAAGGAAATGCATCTGTTCCAAGAAGATCTAGGAGTGGACATCGGCTGCATTGAAAAAGTCTTCAATTTAAATACTTTACAAATATTTCCCTGTACGGACCTTAGACTTGATTTGTTACACATGTCAGCAGATTATAGCTCTGGTCGACATATGCTAAGTGTGTGTTCTATTCTATTCTATTTCAGCGGGAACGTAAGCTATTAATTTTTCATCAATTTTCTAATCAGTGGCCCACACTTGAAAATATTTACGCAAGCAGCTGAGTTGGCTCCACGGAGCGATCCCGCCCACCTACCACCGCCTACGAGCCCTATCAACCGGCTAGGTAATCAGCCTGCCTTCTCAATTATCATGTCTAGATCACTTTATAATATATCAGACTCACACACATAAATGTCCAGATTTTGCGTACGGCTAACAAATTGGGTCGCAACGGTGAGTATGAATGCGGCACGTGTAATTAATGCCAGAAACAACAAGTAAGATAGCTCAAGTCGACACTGCTCGACTACGAGATACCCTGAACCCTTCAAGGAACTGATGAGCACATAAATCTAAATTTAAAGTTTGGAGACTCAAAAGATTAAGCATATATTATTTTATAGCTAATTGATGAGGTTTTTAGCCGATAAAAAAAAAGAAGAATTTTGGATAGAAATATATATTATGTATGTATGTATATAATATATACATTATGTGCTCTGCCTCGCCACCCTCTGTCTCATTCTGGGTATGAAAGCGCCGAACTGATAGCCCCATTAAGCCTCATTAAGGCACTATTTACAACGCTTATATATATGTAGTGTAATCTTAATTATGACTCAGCACTCTTCAGGTCTTGCACAGCTGGAAACCACATTTAGTCAGTACCTCGTTCTTCAAGCCGCTTAGCGAAATAGTTTTAAATAGTTTTCCTATCGCCAAAGTTATTAAGTAATTTGAAGTGTGCTTGCGAAATGCGCATAAGGAAAGTGGCACACACACACACATACACGCACACACACACACACACTCGAAACTGAAGTAGTATAAAGCAGCTTGGGTAGGCAACAGGCGACAAACGAGCAGAAATGTAGCTATGTATGTACATAGCTACAGCAGGCACTGGGAGAGCAGCAAAACGAACTGCTCGATGGACGGACGTAACTATTGCCCGATATTTTAGATTACCTTTTAAAGCGTGGATAACTAGCTTTTAGTCAAGAGAGCCTGACTACGGACATCCTCAATTCAAGTCCTTTGAATTGAACTTAATTGATTTGGTATTACAATTGGACAATTGTCCATTTAGATACAAATACTTTAAATAATTTTGACGTATTTCAGACGAATAATGACACCACATGCACACACGAATTGGCGAATAACTTTTCTTGTGGATGAACTTCCTTCATGAAACTTTCAGATCGTGATAATAACAATTAAACAATTAACAGTTAAATGCGTGCATTTGCCAAAGTATTTGTCTTTAGTATTAGAAATACGTCTTTCACAAATGTGAGGGGAAGGGAGTGGATATAGGGGGGCGAGGTGGACTAAGACAAAAATCGAAATTAAAATCGATATTATACATTTAAAAGAATATGAATATGTACACATATAGGATAAATATGTTTGGCAAACGAGCAAGTAAATCGATATTCACTAACTTACAATATGCTATATAAGTATGTCGATATTTCTCGATATAGAAATAATAAGATGTATAAAATAGAAATGATAACTCCTGCAAAATAGAAAATCAGCATAAAAAAGAATCATCTAAACTAATCAATCATGAAACTCTCTTAATGCACTTTCAATTTGTGCTTGATTCATAAATATATTTTACCATTTTGCTATAATCAGACAACATATGTACATATATTTATTAATTCCATTTCCATTGCACCGGAATGTTAGTTATATATGAAGTATGTCGCTCGACTATATTATAGAAGCAACTAGTCATGAAACCAGTTTTCGTAATATATTTATCTAGATTTAATATTGGTCGGAAATAGACTGATGATAAGACTCCCTAGTGTATTACGTTTAGGAGACAATAATAATCGAATAGCTTCGGTCGCTGATCTTGGAATGCCTGAAATATTGCTGGTTGGTATTCCAATTATCCAGTCTCTCCGTTTTTGCAATTTATTTAGCAAGTCAAACGATATATACACATATATATATTATATATATATTATCTAAAAAACGTGAGCTCAGCTTTTGGTATGCCATCGACATATATTATAAACATATTCAACATTCGACGAGCAGCGAGCAAATTCCATTCCGAATGACGTTAGGCGACAAGTGTTTCTTTTGTCCTCAGGTGTTCTGCCTGGACGTTTGTTTTCAGTGTATCACTCCTTAAAATATGTTGGGCTTTCTGTCGAACTATAGTATCTCACCTATAATTTATATAATTTTAAATCCTCAGTTTTCGAAATTACACTTAAGTTTTATAAATAAAATTTTACATAACTGTCATTGAAATAGTAGAAATTACTTTTGAACAAATTTCTAATTAGCTGACTAGTTGACCGAACATTCCTATGCCTATATATATAACTTGAAGCTCATAGTGTCAAGCTAGGTAAATTAAAATTTAATCTTATAAAATTCCTAAACGAACTTCGGCAAAAGTGAATAATAAGATAATCTTTGGTTTTTACCAGCCTCAAGTACTTGAAGTGCCTGTTGGATTTATGAGCAGGGAGCGCTACTTATCAGATTAAACGAAGTGAGATATATATTGCCCGGCTTTGCCCGACCAAGATATGGACAGTGCTTTCCACAGCTGTCATTCCAGTTAGTCAATGGGGCAGTTAGTACTGGCAATTTTAGTTAGTTAAAAAAGAGCTTAAAATAGAAATGTTCACTACACTGAAAGATCCCATAGAAGAATGTTGCTATCTGACGGCACTTTTGGCAAAGCTGTTGCAAAAGCCACTCCAAAAATTTAAGTTGTTAATTTATTTACTTTTTGCATCTCCTCTGCTTCCGCTCTCTATTCTATTGTGTCACACGACAACATACATGCATACATACCTACTAGAAGGTATCACACGATAACCAAATACAGTCCGGACTGCGTAAGGTGTCGCGCCGCGTTCCTTATCAAGTGAGCAAAAAGTAAAAAAAAATAAAACAAAAAATGAAAAAACCTAATCAAAGAAAAATTGACCCAATTTTAATATCAATAATTTGCCAAATCAAAAATAGAAAGAAACAAAAACGAATGGAAATGAAAAAAGAATCAAAATTAGGCCAGCAAAGCTGTTAAAAAATGTGACTGAAATTTAACCTAATTAAAATTAATTACGCTGTTGTTGTTGGTGGTTTGTGGCTTCAGTTGCTGCTTTTGTTGCTGTGGCCACTGTCGACGTTATTTGACATGCTCAGCCAAACACTCGGTATGACCTCGTTCGGCTGATAAGAAGCAAATTCTCTGATTTCAAACGTTGTTCGGATTGTTGCTGTCCCTGCTGCTGGAGCAGCAGAGATTAGCAGAGATAAGCCAGTGATACATGTCATTGATAGCCAAGTACCTGACCTGACATTAGATGCGAGAACATTGGCCCACAGCTATCGACATCGGGTCTAATGTACAGCTTTACAATCATCCCAAACTTATGACATCATTAATATATTCAATTCCAATTCTCTAGAAAAGTCTTCGGTTCTATACTAGGTAATCAATTTCCTAAAAATACAGAACTAAATCTAAACATTAATATCGAAACATATTTGGAAATTGCTTACAGCGCCTTTTAGTATCTATTTCCTGAGAATCCGTTACATTCTCAAAGATTTGGTTAAATAAAGTCAATAAAATTAACAGAAAATGTAATTGTTGCAAAGTAAGCAAAGCTCACTTACATCGCGTCAATATTGTACTGTTGTAATATTCTAATTGAATTTATTCATAAGTTGGAGAGAATAACCTATGGGAAATTGGAAAAAGTGTTATTCCCTTCGACCTACATAAACCGGTTATTAAGCAATTAAGTAATTCCCATAGTAAGCCCCCACTGCAGCCAATGCGTTTCTTGTGTAACCAGAAAAAGAGCTTAGAAATATCAGCTCCTCGCAGGTCCCTCGATCAGTGTCGACTAGAGATTTCTTACTTGTTTCATTGCTGGGTTTATTGCACAGTTAGTTTTGATCGATGCAAAGTTCAATAAACGTTGAACACGTGTAAAACCTGCACGTCTCCCACTCCCCTCCTGGATTTACCGACTTTTCAGTTCCCGACTCAAAGTTGTTGTAACCCTAAAGTATACAGTGACTCATCTTCCTAAGTAGGGCAATCACAGTATCAATTTCAATCGTCTATTAATGTAATAGTAGCTGTTATCTAATAGATTGTTTGAGATAATCCCCCCTTGGAGTTGCGTGAACTGACTGCGATTCCGAGAACCCTATACCTGTGCTGTCAGTTCCCTGGCAAGCTTACGTAGGCAATAGCTGAGTTCTTAGATATGCCGTTTCACATTGTGAATCGTTTTGCTTGTTCGCGATTATCGTGAATAGTTAAAAGCTGGCGCCAGACTATTTATGTATATATTTCCGGGAACTTGGGAAATATACAAAACTGTCGTACACACATATAGTACGTAGACATCTATGCATACATATATCAAGTTTTGTTGCCAGTTATGGCTCAAACGCTCTACATCTACAGACAAGTAGTAAATTATAGCCTTTTCATAAATTCGCAAAGTATCGCTTTAAATATAACCAACTAAATGACAAACAAAAGTAAAAAAATTAAATTAAAAAAACATTTGAAAAGAAAAAGAATGTTCGAGTTATAGTTACAATATGGAAAATGGAAAACATCTTTCAAAATTATAAAATATATAGTGTAATTTCTTTAAGTAAATAGGTAGCTACATTAAACGATTGATCTTGATTCCCTTTATAGTTCTCGAGAAAGTTTCAGGAAGTAGAGATACCATGGCAAATAGAGCATGTTGAATGCCATATTATATTATACATACATGTATATAACATTTAATGTCGAAGAGAGCTATCGTATCGTATGGGTCAAATATCTTTATATGTATGTATGTATAGAAGAGGTCTTTTGAGTCGGGCGTGAGAGTTAAACTTTAATTTTGTCGTAGTCGGTGTTGTTTATATATTATCTTTCTGCTTTCTGTTTCCCTTCTCATTTTCATTTTTCCTTTCTCCTTATTTATTATTTGTTTACTTTTGTATTTATTTTTATTTTTTTTGCAGTCTTCGCATTTTACCTGTTTTTCTGATATTTCGCTGTATTTACTTATTAGCAAATGTTTACTCAAAACCTTGAAATTGAAATATGAACTTGACTTTGGCGTCTGTTTCAGTTTCAGTTATGGTTTTGTTGTTGTCTGACTGTGTAGAATGAAAGATACAATAACAACAACAACAACTAACAACAGCAGCAGTGAGAACGAGCTGCCTATTATAAGCCAAAGGCTGCTGTTGGCAGATTGCAAATTTACTTTTCTATTTCAAGTGGCAGCAATGGAAACCAAATCCGATTAGCCGAATCGATGATGCTCTCTCTCTCTCTCTCTCTCGCTTCTAATAAGAAAACTTCCCTCAGAAATGAATACACGTCAAATGATATTTGTTATCGAAATGGCATGCGATAAATATCGATTTTATAATTGAATTGGAGTCCGTAAGCTAATCGAGTTTTGCAACTAATTACAGTATCTCATCGAATAGATTTCACTGAGACTCAAATACCTTACTAATATTATGTAGGAATGCATCGACAGGGTTGTACAAAGTGTTGATATATACGAGGATCAATTGCAATTAAAGTTGAGCATTTCCAGCCTTGACAAAATCAACAGAGACAAGGATAAGGCCACACCAATAAAACAAACATCTCTATATTTCCCCCCACTAGAGACCTATAAGTGTTATCTTGTTATCACCGCTCGCATGGCAACTGCAGCTGCGGGTGTGCTGGTTTCTCATTAGCATAACAATAAACAAGATCGAGAATGCAGCTCAATGCTGCTGTCTCCGACTGCGTAATACTCTCTAACAGCTACTCTATATATTATATATGCTCTACATGTTCTATGTACTTAATATACTCTATTCACTTCACATACTCTAGATGTCTGCTAAATGAGTATCCCCGATTGCATTTTGGGAACAGGGTATACGATATGCAAAGCCAAATAGCTGCATTTCGCAAAGGCATTTTACGAGCGCGTTGCCAGACAGTTAAACTGCCCGTAGCCGTGAGTAACTGTACTTGCGTATTTATCGCAACTCTGCCAATTAGTGCAAGTACATACGGAAAGGTATTCCGTGCGAGGGCTGGGCAGCGGGCATATTTACATTCATATGTATACACGTTCCGATCGCATCGAGTCACCCAGCGAGCGGTTCGCGATTAGCGATTAGCGATTGGTGAGTGCTGAGTAGTGAGTGGAGAGTGGAGAGTTGCCATTAGTGAATCGTGTGTACTCCACAAATTCTAAAAATGAATTCCACGTGCAGTGCTAATTAAAAATCCACAAGCCCCATTGATGCGAGCCGCAGACCAGAGCGACGGGCGTGTGCAGGAGGCGGGCAGCGGCACCGACACCGGCACTGGCAGCAGCGATGGGGATGGCGAGAGTTCTTTGCGCTTGCACTTATCAGCAGACGGTAGCAGGCAGCCAGCGTCGGCAGCGAAATAGTCTATTTACGGGCCGGGTGGCAACATTAGGTCGTGTCCTCTCTTCCGTATGTATGGCCATTTCAAATATGATTGTAGTAGGGTATAGCAATTCCGCTCGATCACAGAGCGAAGTTTGGGTTTTTAAAAAAGACACACAAATGTTAATTAATTCTTATATCTCTCGAAGAGCCACAAGGAAATCAATTATCTTTTATATTTAACAGAACATACGATGTTATTAGAGAGTTATGCAATATTTCGATATCATAGCATGAGCTGCAGAGCAAAATTGAGTTTGTATGAAGTACAGGGCATTTACCAGTCGAGCTCTGCACTACCTGTTTGTTTCGGTATCTTCGCCCAAGCTTGGAATTTGCTCTTGGGGCATTACACAAAACTCAAATGTCAGTGAATGAAATTTCACCCCTTGCCACGTCCACTGACTACCCTGGATTTCGCGAGGTCTGCCCTATTTACTTGCTTAAAAGCTAAGCCAGTAGTTCCTGCACTAAAACGCTGATAAAGCCAGCCAAAATCAGCCAGAAACAAGCATTGAGGTCTGCGGATCTCAAATGAACAAAGAACAAACCTATGAATATACTGAAAATCAAGCGAATTCGGAATACCCTGGCAATTAATGGGCTTGAAATTGAGCTTGAGATAAGGAAGTTAAAGTATAGAAAATAAAGCATAATTATAATAAAAAAAAAAAAAAAAAAATATATATATATATATATATACATATATATTTATTTAAATAACATTAAGATTGGACTGAATCTACCTAATATGCCATAGGAGAGCGTATGGGAGTGCAGGGTAGAGCTACGATTCCTACAACGTCCGGCATGTGTTGACATTTGCATAAAGCAGTAGGAGGCAGCGAGGCCAGATGAGGAGCGGGGCAGACCCTATCTACGCCAACTGCAACGTAAACCAAATTAGATATAATTTAAATTAAATCGAAAATATATCTATATTTAGAGTGTGAGGTTGTGGAAGCTGGGGGAGAGGCAGTGTATCCATAAGCCATTGTAAACAAAACAAAACAGGCAAATAAATAATAACGAAAGAAATACATTAAACAACAAGCACAACATGTAAACAAAGGAATGAGCACTAAATGATGCATATCAAATAACGGCACAACGATATCTAATGCGCAATCGGAATCAGAATTGGAATCGCAATCAGACTCTAACTCAGAATCGAAATCGGAGGGAGCAGCTGAAATTTATATCAAGTTCAATTGTCGCTGGCTGGCAGAAACAATTCCAAGGAAAGCAAATAAAGTTGATTACATATCGATCGAGGAACACGCCCACTGAGTTAATGGGTATATCGGCCTTTGGCATACAACTGTGGATATACATATGTATGACATAGGTTGGTACTACTGCGCCAGATGTGCAGGAGTAGCTCAATTTCACTTCAAGTTTTGTTGTCGTTAAGAGCTAACTAAGTAGTTAACGCCCTTGTCTATCTTTAGTTATTTGATGCACGTTTCAATTGAAATGGACTTCTCTCTTACTTTTATAGGAAATTTCGTTTGTGTGCGGATAGAGATAAAAAACCGTCTCTAGAGCGTAGAGTGTCTCCATAAAAAGCGTGTTATATGTACAACAGATGTCCGATTTACTTTTATCATCCCCATGAAGCAAATATTTCATTGGCCATAAAAACATTTCGAATTTATCCAAAAAGATCAAGCACAAAACTCTAGAGACTCCTTTAAATGGGGACTTTATAACTAAGACAACAGACAGCTACATTAAGTATATGTACATATTCAATTAAATTCAATTCATTTTATTTCACTCTTTGCTTTAATTACAGTTTTGTTTTTATGAATGGTATCTTACAATAATTAAAGAGTTTAGACTAAGAACTAGGCCTTTTCTGCTTAGATATTTACTTAGAAATATGACATGGTATAAGATGACTTAATTATTTGGGGGAAAATCAAAGGAATAGAAAACCCCGAGGTTATTTATTACAAACTAACTTAAACATTAAATAATACTTAAAATTAAATAGCTATGCCAGTTCATTTATATGTGAATATGTTGATTAATGACACTTGGTTATGAAATTTTGCGATAGTCGCGATAATCTAGTATCTATCAATTCAACATTGGCTCCACAGTGTAGATCAGACGTGGAATGATGCCCAGGAAGATTCAAAATGAGCTTCAAGACTTTATTTTGTGCGATTTGCAACTGACTTATGTGACATTTGGCTATATCTGATCAGACTGGTGCACCGTAAAAAGTAACTGATTGGAAAATTGACCTAAACAAAAACATTTTGTTTTCTATGCTTAGCCTCAAGTTTCTATTTATAAAGGGATATAGCGTACGGAGTATATGTTTGAGTTTTTTGTGTGTATTGGTTATATGGTCCTTGAATGTAAGTCTTTTGTCCAGTGTAATACCCAAGTACCTGACATTTGGATCCCACTTTATATATTCCGAGCCCAATCTTATATCTGTTATTGGCACGTAGATGTCCTTTCGTTTTTTAGGGAAAAATATTGCCTTGGTCTTTTCTGTGCAGACCAAAATCTTCCATTGGGAGAAATATGTACCTCAAGAGTCATATGCTGCTTGGAGGTTTCGAACTACATATATCTGCAGAAAGAATTCCACCACAAAGAATTGCTGTGTCGTTCGCAAAAACCGAGGTTGTGCATTGAGGTAATATTGGGAGATCAGAGGTATATATATTTTATATAGAATAGGCGATAGGCATGAGCCTTGGGGACAGCCTGCTGAAATGTTAACTGCTGTGGATGAAGCATTTCCTAAATATACTATAAAAGATCTGTTTTTAGATAACTTTGGATTATCTCTATGGCCACAGGTGGGAAATTGAGATGTAACATTTTGTGTATTAGGCCGTCATGCCACACTGAATCAAATGCGGCTTTGATGTCTAGCAGTACCATTCCCGTTGACATAGAACTAGAAAAATTATCTTTATTCATTTTTTTAATTCTACAAAGGGGCTGAACAGTATTGTGTTCGCTTCTAAATCCAAACTGGTGACTTGGAAGGATATTATTGGATTCAACAAAATGAGTTAATTTATCTTTGATAACCTTCCCTAGTATTTTGCTGACTGCCGACAAAAGATTAATAGTCCTGTAGGATGAGAGCAACTCGACAGGCTTATTTTGTTTTGGAATAGGAACAACTTTAGCACATTTCCAGACAGAAGGGAAATAACATAGCTCTAGGCATTCATTGACTATGCAAGTAATAAACTTTATTCCCTTCGTAGGTAGGGTTTTTAAGCATAGACTGTCAATTTTATCAATACCTGGAGATTTCTTCTTCTTCAGGCTTTTCAGTATAGCTTTTATGACGCTGGAGCTAACAAGGTAGTCATTCAGCGGCTCTATAGATAATTGAGCGACTGAGAGGATTGAGGCATCGACAGCGGCTATAGTTAGCGGATCACCGAGCCCAGCAGCTACGATATGGTTTAGTCGAAAGGATTGCTTCTAATGGATATACTATACTATGGGTAAAAATACATTTCTTATATGAAAACGTTTATCCATTAATATACAGCTATTCAAGCTACACTCATCTATATACAGTACATGCATAATCCAAGAAATTAAGGATTCACAATCACAGGCACATATAATAGCGGATATAACAATATGTTCGTCTTCTAAATCCTTATAAATATATACAATACAAGGTATTCAATATTCAATAGACAGGCTATATAAAGTCATATTATTGTTATTATTGATTAGAGTCAAGGATTTGCGAAAAGGAAACAAGCATTTTCCGCATTTTATCCTCCATTTGGCCTCTGACCACTGGAAAACGGGGAATGCAACCTTTTGTAATGCCCAAATGGATCGTGTTTTACACGAAACGCGCATCATAAGCGATATAAATATCTGCTTCGGGCATACTTTTGTCCGCCCGTCCGTCTGACTGTCCATCTATTGTCTGAAAATTTTGTTTTCGTAAATGGTGTCCACAGCATTTCCATTACAAAGTTTCAACTCTTACAAGATTTGAATAAAGTTTAGTGAAAACTTTTCGAATAACGACAAAAGGTACGTCTTAAGAAAAGTTACAAGAAATCCAAAGTCTCAAGTCTCATTAGAGTCAAGGACTTCACAATTTTGTATATCGATAATGTACATATATAAACGAATGTATCACTATATAACAACATTCTTATAATATAATCTTTATAATAATCATACTTTTCTCTTCTAGGAATCAAGTTTCTGCTGTCATATATCTTTTATATGATCTGCCACATGTATATGTATATAATGAATTTCTCTATATATATTATGTGCATAGATAAAATCAATTTTGTAAGTCGCTCTCTATATACATATATAAATATGTACATACACATACACACATACATATATGTATGCATTTTATATATAGCATAATAATTATACGCCTGTCTTGGCAGCCGCATTTGTAGATACTTCAAGAATATTTATAGAGTATATTACAGAGATAGTTGTATGGGACAAGGTCTTACAAAACAATCAGTGTTTGTACATACACATACATACATATGTACATATGTAGGTGTTCTTCGTTTGTAAGTCGAGTAATACTATAGTCGAACAAAGCGGAATTTATTGAGTGGTTTCTTAGTTCCGGCATTCGATCTTATCTTATATTCTACATAGATTACATCTTGGTATAATAATCGTGAGTGCAATAAACTATAGGGTATATTGCCATAATTGTCAGTGTCTGAACTTTCTAATGCGTTTCCAATTTATATTTCAATTTCGTGAACTTCACAAAACAAGCACAGAATGGAAGAAACGTGGCACATGAATTAAGATATAACTAGGGGAGGCGGGGAGAGATAAAAAGGGATGTTAACCTGATGGGCGGGAAGAGGCGGGCAGTGTAAGCGGTGTCTGGCAGCCGACTTCAAACATTAACGTCATAAATTAGCATAATATGAGTGCTGTTGTCGAGACTGCTCGACGAGGAGATACCCTGATCCTACAAGGAGCTAACTTCGCAGTTAACAGCGACTGCGCTTGGGCTGCAATGGGAGCAATACTATGCGATTTTTCTATCTATCTTCATGAAACTTTCAAATCATAAGATTCAAATGTGTGCATATTCCTAAACACAAGTTTCTTTAAAATGATTTCCCATTTTCTATGGGATCAGGGTATAAAAAGGGCATAAATGCCAAATTATAAATTTTAGGCAATTCGCCCTATATCACTCTTATAAGTCAAAGCATTTTAGTCTCCAACTGTGTATCTCTGCGTATGTCTGTATGTGTTAATGAAACAGACTGTTTTCACTGTGTGTGGCTGAAAACATAATAAAACTCAAGCTATTAAGTATAACGACTGAAAATTAAAATTATACATGCATAGATATCAAATCATCGATAAGTTAACGTTGCTGATGAAATACATACATGTATGTATATGTATGTACATGCATCATATGGTATGCATGCTGCATAGCTTCGTTTCATACCCTACTTTACATACATACATACATACATATAAATTTGTCACAGAACAGAAAGCGAGAGAGAGAGACAGAGAACGAGCAAGCGGGCAGATCTTAAATGGCATCGGGCGCCCATCTCCAACACACCTTACCATTACGCCTCTCGCCTAGCCACGCCTGGTCTTGATGTAGGTCGTCGGTACAGCAATAGGCTTCGCTTTCCTTTTTTGGCAATCGAAAAGCAACAGACACAAATACACAGTTAGATAGCAGCTAACGGCTACTTTTGCTTTCAGCGCAGCCAACCAAAAACACATACATACATATACATATGTACATACCCGCGTATGTATCTATACATACATACATACATATGTATATGTACATACAGACGTATGTATGTAACTTCATGTATAAATGTAACCATACTGACAGCGAGGAAGAAGGAAACTGAGCCTTCGCCCACGCCACGCCCACACGCGAGCGTCATAGACAGATAGTTTTGACAATGACGCATATGTTAACGCTGCAGCTGTGCTGTGTGTATATGTACATACATACATACAATTGTGAAATTCCTCCCTTTATCACGATTTCTGCTTCCTTCTCTCTCTCTCTTTAATGTGCCGGCCGGTCTAAAGCTTTTCGGTTTTTAAATTGATCTCGCTCTCTTGAGTGCTTTATTTTGAGTATCTTTTGAGTGCGTTACTGCTACGATGTTGTATTTGTGCTTTGAGTGCTAATGGCACAAATGTTGCTGTAATATTGTTGCCAGTGCTAGCACTCAAATACCGCAACTTGAAACTTAGCTGAGCAACACGACAGAAGCAAAATCTTGATTTTCGTACGTACATACGTATGTACACTCATGGTCAAATTAATAGGTGTAAAATTTATTTTTTATTTAAAATGTAATTCCGACTATATTTTCTCATGTAACTTAAAAAAACCACTTGTATTCGAAAATAGACATATCTTAGAATTGTAACAACAAAAAAAAAGTTTTAAAAATAATAATGTTTAGTTTCATTTTGGCATAATTCACAAAATACTCAAAATTTTGCTGGTCAAATTAATAGGTGTGCGCAGCAAATTAAAAAAAAAAAATTAAAATTTCTGAAATATTGTGGAATATTTAGATTATATTTAGATAAATGTGGGTCATACTCTGTATGGCCGCCTTTATTCGCAATGATTTTGCTGATGCTTTGGGGCATAGAGGATATTTACTTTCTACACATTTCCGCAGGAATATTGTACCATTCCTTCTGAATATTTTCCCATAATTAGGTTTTATTGAAGCAGGTAGTCTTGAAAATTTCCCTTTTCAGGCGTCCCCAACGGTTCTCGATTGGATTGACAACTGGAGACTGACTTGGCCACTCAATAACGTCAGTTCTATTTTCATGAAACCAATCCTTAACTACTCGGGAGCAATGTCTACGATCATTATCCTGTTGGAACTTCCATTTTAGAGGCATATTGTCGTCGGCATATGGTAGCATAATACTGCTTAATATTTCCTTATACAAGAATCTGTCCATCTTGCCGTCATTTCGATGATCCGGACCAACACCTTGCCATGAAAAGCAGCCTCAATGCCATTATGCCGCGTCCTCCGGGCCTAACCGTCTTCTTTTTATATCTAGTATCCAATTCTTTGCCTTTTGATCTTCGAACATGTCTATTTGAGTCATTCCCAACAAAATTTGTTTTCGTTTCATCACTTCAGAGAATTTTTCTCCATTTACGCTCTCCCTCTAAGCCACACCAGGCCTTGTGAGATTGAGCAAAATGTTTGCTCATCTCAAAATTTTGATCCACGCAGTAGAGGAACTCTGCGAACAGCTCTCCTAGGTAGATCCGAGCCTAATAAACGTCGACAAATAGTTCGTGCTGATACCACATTGCCCATTTCGCTGCCAATAGCTCTCGACGACTTAAAAGGGTCCGTTTTAGCCAAGGTGACTATACGGGAATCGTCTGTTACGCTGGTTTTCCGACGGACACCTGGATTCTGTTTAACTTTTTTTTATTTTGGGGCATTTGTGACGATGTTTTCTGGTCGTCCCATAAGTGATGCAATGCATTTATAAGTTTTACCCTCTTCACGAACCTCAAGAACGAGATTTCTCTCTTCAGCACTGCAGTGAACTCCATGACCCATCTATTTTTATTAAAATGTTGCAAATAAATATTTTTATGCTTCAATCTAATCATATTCAATAAAAATAGTACCTTTACATACTCAAAAACCTTTCAATATTTTTTTTTATTAAAACACACCTATTAATTTGACCAGCAAAATTTTGAGTATTTTGTGAATTATGCCAAAATGAAACTAAACATTATTATTTTTAAAACTTTTTTTTTGTTGTTACAATTCTAAGATATGTCTATTTTCGAATACAAGTGGTTTTTTTAAGTTACATGAGAAAATATAGTCGGAATTACACTTTAAATAAAAAAAAATTTTTTACACCTATTAATTTGACCATGAGTGTACATATGTATGTACATTTCTGACATATTTGTTATTATTCTGATGAATTATTGCATCTGTATGATCTATTGAAGACTGATGACTAATGAAGTGAGCTTTTAGAATATTTAGAACTCATGTGAAATAGGAAAATTCGATTAGTCATGCAATTACACATCTATCTAGAATGTTTTTCTATATGTACAGTTAGTCAAGAAACACTTTACACACTACGAAAAAAATAGGTGCAAATATAAAAGCCATTTATTAAAAAGCAATGTCCAAAAATCTCGATTAGTTATTAGCAAGTTCTGCACGGTAAATAACTTGAAAAATTAAATGTAGATATATATGTATGTACAAGGTGCAATTCAAAAGTTCCAGGACTTTTTAAATTTCGCGCTTTCTAGCCATCTGTCTGAAAATTTGATCGTTTGATTGTCTGATTCTCTGTCATGTTGTGTCAAATTTTTATGACATTCGGACGTATAGAAGCCGAGATATCGCGCTAAAAATGACAGTACTTTTGTTGGGTCCGTCGAAAAATGAGCATCGAACAAAGAGCGAACATCAAGTTTTGTTTTAAACTTGGTAAAACATTTACCGAAACTCATCAAATGATGAAAAAAGTTTATGGCGACGATTGTCTATCCCGTAGCCGCATTCACGAGTGGTTTAAACGTTTTCAAGAGGGACGGGATGCTTTGGAAGACGACGAACGTTCGGGCCGGCCAAGAGATGTTGTAAACGAAAAAAACACGGAAATTGTGCGTGAATTCATCAGAAAAGAGCCGAAATCATCGCTGAAATACATGGAATCGGAATTAGGAATATCCGCAGCGTCGTTTTATCATATTTTAACCGAAAATTTGGGGTACAGAAAGGTTTGCGCCCAATTTGTTCCGCACACTTTGAAACCACACGAAAAAGACCATCTCACCGTTCGACGCTCACGACGGATTATTTGACCAAAAATCACATTTTATTTTCACCGTATTCGCCTGATGTGGCACCCTGCGACCTCTACTTGTTTGGAAAACTTCATTTGGCAATGAAAGGAAAACGGTATGCTGACATTGATGCTATTCAAAAGGCTTCGACCGCCATACTCAACGCCATACCGAAGGATTACCTAAAAAAGTCATTTGATAATCTTCTTGATCGTGCAAATCGTAGTATTCAGTTCGAAGGGGACTATTTCGAAGGCGACCAATAAAATTTTTGCCAAAGAAAATCTATTTTTTATTTTTTTTTTAAGTCCTGGAACTTTTGAATTTCACCTTGTATGTATGTATGTATGTATATAGCACATTTATCTCTTCCTCTCACTGTCCCGCTCTCCCTCCTTCTTTGTTCTTTGAGCTTTATCCCTATCAGGTACATTCGATTTTTCTTTTTTGCATTTTGGTTAGCTGACTTCTCTATGCCTCCTCCTCCGCCTCTGCCTATGCCTATGGCATGCTGTTGTTGTTTTTGTTTGTCACTTGATTGCTATTGCGCTTTGGCAATGTAACTCACCGTTTGTCGCTGTCTCCCCTGCACTCGCTCTCGCCATTGCTGTTTGTTTTCTGAATGGCACGCACACAAGCACTCACACAGCTACACAGACATCTACACTTGCATTGCAATTATCGTTGACAATTGCTGCTGCTGCTGCTGCTATTGTTGCAGTTGTACTTAACGTTGTTGTTGTTGTTGTTGTTGTTACACGATTTTTCGATAGAATTCGCTTGCAAATGCAGCACGAGGTCGCCGCACTGAACTAAAGACTTTGGACACAAACCTCCGTCAGCACCGAGGCGTGTAAAAGCGCAAGCGCAAGAGAAGCAGAAGAGCTCGCCCATATGCATTTGTCTCGCTCCTACATACATATGCATATACCTATAGCTTAGCGCAGACTATCATAGCTGATCCGATGCGAGTGTGCCTGTGTGTGTGTGTGCGCGTTACGTCACTTCCTGTTGCGCACATGCAGTTCGCGCTTAACTCCATTAAACATTAAAGCTGCGCTTTATGAATGAAAATGCTGCCGATCTGTGTACGTGTGTATTTGTGGGTGTGCATTGGCTTTTACGCTCTCTGATTCTGCATTTGCAGCATTTTGAATGCGCCAATTATTTTATTACGTCGAATCGAATCGTATCGAATCACGTTTTTGTTAGCCTTTTGTTAGCCTGAAACAATTTGAATCAAGAACATTTCTCGCATATTTTACATTTTTAACGTTGTGAATGTGTGTGTGTGTGCTTTGCAATTAACTTGTAAATTGTCATGTCATTTTAATTAAATTATCGCAATGGGAACCCATTATTGCCTGACATTGGTCGGCCGACAGAAAACACCAAAAAACAATTAACTGCTTGGCAGTTTTGCGACAGTTGACAGACTGAAACAATTGGGAAAGGAACACAACAAAAACTATCGATAGCAACTATAAAACAATAATCAGCCGAAGGGCAACTAAATCAATGAATTTTTATCAATAAGTCAATATCTAAGAAAATTTGATATTTCCATATTTAATAACTTATTACGAAAAACTTTAATTGAAACAGTTGAGGAAAATAATGGTTGAATTTATACGTACATGTATGTATATGTTAACAATGAATTACGAAAATATATTCAATATATTTAAAATCAATCAATTTAAAATAAAAAAAAAAACTTATATAAAAGCATTTAAATAGTTTGATTTTCAATATAATAAAAAATATATATAATATATGTATATTTTTATTACATATATTATTACAGTTTATTAAATTTATTATTAATTAAATAATTTAATTTTTTAGTGTTTTCTTTTTGCTGGTAAATTCGAAAGAAAGTAAGATAAAACAATTTAGATTATTTTATTTTATTTAAACATTTTTGTATTTAAAAAATTCATCTAGTTATTTAAGGAAAAGTTCCACTGTGATTGGCTACATATTTCGGAAATAGCTTTCGAATATGTAAAGTACAGATGTAGTGCATTGATTGAAATCGAAATCGAACTCGAACTCGAAATGCGGGTCAGCCAGCCGATCTGCACATGCGACTGCACAAAAGCATTTTGCGACAGGGATAGGCCAGGAGCAGGGGGGCTTGGGGAGTAGGGCACTGGTGAAACTGTGCCACTGGGTTAGAGTCGACATTATCGTGGCTCGCATTGTTCACGTTTTGCCGGGCGGGTCTGTCGGCCAACGGCCCAAATTGACAAAGCTGTTGCCCCAACCACCACCTCAGCCCCCTGCCCAAAACACGACAAGTTTTCCCAATCAACAATTGGCAGCAACTTGCAACTAGCAACTAGTAGCCAGCAGCCAGCAGCTAGCAGCTAGCAACTTGCAATTCGCTTGCGTTGTTTCCCTTTAGACCAAAATGGCCAATTAACTTATCTGATGTAGGCGAGAGGCAAGCGGCAACAATGCAATGTCTACGATCCTCGACTAGGCCACATGCGCACACACACACTTATATATATTTATGCATATATATTTGTATATGTGGCACGTAGCCGCATTGTTGCCAAGCTGCGTCGCTGTGTCTGCCACACGGCCTCCAAACGAGCTGCGACTGTGCAGTCTGTCAGCTTGGCAACGGATCAGATCGGATTGGCTTGCTTTGGCTGTTTCTTTTGCTTTTGCTTTTGCTTTGCCTGTGTTGCGGCTTTAATTCAATTGATGAACAACAACAATAGCAATAACGACAAACACGCAAAAAGGCGCCGCAGTTGTTCAACAGGTTTTCACTCAACTGCGCCGATACCTTAAGTATTTTCCTAGTTTGTCGACTGGTTGTTAGTGTGTTCATTACCCTCACGGAGTTCGCCTAGTTTTCACTTTCGACAATCTAGTTACTTTGGCAATCAACAAAGATAAACACGATTATGATTGTTGAATTCATTAGTCATTAGTCATTAGTCATTAGTCATTAATCATTAGTCATTAGTCATTAGTCATTAGTCATTAGTCATTAGTCATTAGTCATTAGTCATTAGTCATTAGTCATTAGTCATTAGTCATTAGTCATTAGTCATTAGTCATTAGTCATTAGTCATTAGTCATTAGTCATTAGTCATTAGTCATTAGTCATTAGTCATTAGTCATTAGTCATTAGTCATTAGTCATTAGTCATTAGTCATTAGTCATTAGTCATTAGTCATTAGTCATTAGTCATTAGTCATTAGTCATTAGTCATTAGTCATTAGTCATTAGTCATTAGTCATTAGTCATTAGTCATTAGTCATTAGTCATTAGTCATTAGTCATTAGTCATTAGTCATTAGTCATTAGTCATTAGTCATTAGTCATTAGTCATTAGTCATTAGTCATTAGTCATTAGTCATTAGTCATTAGTCATTAGTCATTGGTCATTAGTCATTAGTCATTAGTCATTAGTCATTAGTCATTAGTCATTAGTCATTAGTCATTAGTCATTAGTCATTAGTCATTAGTCATTAATTATTAATTATTAGTCATAGGAGCTAGAGACTTGAATTTGTTTTGTAAGTATAGCACACGCCATCGAGTTTGAATGACTACAAGTATAGTGCAATATGATTATCATAATATCATATTATTATTACTAACATTAAACGATGATGAAAAATAAGATCAATAATAATAATACTAATAATATAAACAATGGTCAGAGAAGAGCATAAAAAAGTGTTAAAAAAAACTTTGTATATTGATCATTGATTTTTGAAATCTTTAATTAATATTACTTAATATGTCATATATGTATTTAAGGATTTTTTGTGGCTCTATTTTATTTGTAAATAAACTTCTTCCGCCTTCTCTATCTCTCATTGTTATATCTTATGACCCATAAGCAGTCTGTAATGGCTGCTGGCTCTCGAGTACCCAGGTCGTATATCAAAGAGGCAAAAGTTTTACCATAAAACCTACAATAAAATAAGTAACAAGGCTCAAGTCGGGATTGTTCGACTACGAGAGCCCCTGAACCCTTCGAGGAACTAATATTTTAATAGTTCTAAGTTGTTTTTCTGCTTACACAAAAAATAGCATTAGAGACGCATATATGTACATTGACACACATAGGCACGCACGCATAAATACGCATAGCCTGCAGTGTGGGCTTACTATGGAAACTTTGTCTAATAACTTTTTTTGTAGATGAACAATCTTCAAAAAACTTTTTGATCGTGATTAAAACATTGAAATACGTGTTTTTTGCCAAAGCACAAGTCCCTCGTATTTGAAATACGCATTTTACAAACGTGGTGGAAGGGGGTGAATTTGTGGGTGGGGGTATAATTTAACAAAAACCTAAAATCTACAAAATAAACACAAATCTATGCTTTAAACTTGGAGATTCTAGCTCTAATAATCTAAGAGGTATAATTTTAAGAATGATTTCCGAAAAGATTCTTAATTAATCGAAAAACTGGAATCGCTATCGATTTTTGGAAACAAACTCAATATCCGAGATCGACGCGTTCATGCATAGGGACCGACAGACAGACTGGGCTAAATCGACTCAGCTCGTCGATCAAGATATATATACTTTGTGGGGTCTGCCTTGCCTCCTTCTGCCTGTTACATACATTTAACAAAACCACTGTAGCCTGATTTCCCATTTACAATGTTTCCGAATGAGTAAGAAAAGAAAATTTAATAGCATCAGCTGTGCGCCAACGCCTTGCTTTGTTGCCTGTCAATCAAAATTGCATTTTGCTTTTTAATTTTCACTTCACATTTTCTACAGTTTTCCCGCAACAGCAGCAGCGACATGAGGAAAACCGGAAAAGCTTGTCCTCCTATTGGGGAGAAAAACTTCAAAAACCGAAAGCCGAATGTGCCAGTCAACTGCCTAGTTGTTTTTGTTGCTTGTTTGTTGTTGCAGCTGTTTGCTGTTGTTGCCACAGCAAGGCATTAATTATGTCATCAACAAGCCGTCGACGCAGTAGACATATCCTGTTGACACGCACACACACACATACACGTGAGCACACACAGTGAGAAAAGTTTTTCGCATGTGGCAACGGAAGTCACGTCGTCGTCGTCGCTTTCGTCGTTTGGCTTTTCAGTATCCCAGGAAAAATTCATTTCGCCAACCACTTATTAAACTAATAAAAGTCAATATGAAAGCAGGCGTTTTGGCACAATAAACTGACAACGAACCGCAACTATGTAGACATTTACGCAAAACCAAGCGAAGCCACGCCCTATTCTCGACCCGCCTTCAAGAACTGAAGTAGGTTCCGGAATAAGTTTAAGGAGGTTTGCGATGCCCGTTCTATTGTCAATATTTGACGAAAGAAAAAAGAAGCTAGTTGCACACTTTTAGTTATCTTTCGATATACCCCATATGTGGCTCACATATATGTATGTATTTATATTAACATATATGTATATATATATAAATCTAAAAGAGAAAGGAAAACGAAAAGCTATTCAAAATTTCTTTTAATTTCATTTACTTTATAGCTTTTTTTAAATTTTAATTAATTTCAAAAATTCTATATTTTTACAACAATTTAAATGTGATATAGTTGAACTATATATGTATTAGGTTAAAACTCTAGAGCGCCTGCATTGCGTGTATTTTGTAAGAAAATTTAGCCCCGATTTCGTATAAATATTTGTTGTATAAAAATAAAATAGAATCCAGAGAAAAATTCTCATAAATACAAATTCACACATACACGCATAGAGAGATACACAGAGAGATACAGTTATAGATATAGATATACATAGATATAGATACTTATACACGTTCCGTCGCTGACAAATAGAAAATTTTCATTTTCATTC